>MCFA01000010.1:0-412925 GCA_002105025.1 Clohesyomyces aquaticus | reverse complement strand
GTTAGTAGTGCTTTATAGTCTAACTAGTTTAGTATCAACTTTCGGTAGAAGTTATAGAATCTAATAAAGGATTGAACATCTGTTAGATTCCTAGGGTCCCTCTAGTCTTAGACTGCCCTAATCTTTGCTAGGTCTATGCTAATCCTTCCTAGCTCAATAGTAAACCCTAAGAAGTCAGTTTTCTTAGTGTGGAATGCGCACTTTCCTAGGTTTAGGTATAGTTTCGCATCTATTAATGCTTTAAGGATTTTCTATACATGCCTGCCGTGTTCTTCTATAGTGTTAGAGTATACTAGAATGTTGTTAAGATATACTATGTAGAACTAATCTAGGTATAGTTTAAGAACTATGTTAATGCGTTCTTAGAAGGATGCTAGTGCGTTAGTAAGGCCAAACGGCATGACCTAGTATTTGTAGAGTCTAAACTTAGTCCTAAATGCTGTTTTCTACTTGTCTCCTTTCTTAATTCTTATATGTTAATAGGCGTTACGTAGGTCTAGTTTTATAAAGATCTTAGCCTAGCTAATATAGTCTTATATCTCTAATATTAATAGTAGTAGGTACCTGTTTTTAATTGTTATTACGTTAAGTTTATAATAGTCTACGCATAGTCGTAATTCTTCTATATTTTTCTTTATAACGAAGAATATAGGGTGCGCCGCTAGTAAGACTAATAGTTAAATCTATCCTTTGTCTAGACTTTTATTAACGTATTCTTTAAGGATTTTAGACTCTCTTTCTATAAGTGTGAATATAGGTCTAAATAGGGGTTGTTTTCCTTCCTCTAGTAGGATGTTATGGTCCTACGGTTAGTGTTCTAGTAGTGCGACCTTAGGCCTTCCAAACGCTACTGCGAATTCTTAGTATTCCTCTAGTAGCGTTTCTACTAGGGTCTCGTTAGTTATAGCAATTCTACACTAATACCTTAGTTTAGGAGGGATCCTTATAGTTCCCTTTGTCTAGTTAATTATAGGGTTGTTGTTTCGTAGCCAAGGCATACTAAGGATAATATCTTTAGTATCTTCTATTTTTATAACGTTAAAGCTAAGTAGCTCTCTACTTCTAAGTAGTAAGAAGTCATGTGCTATAGTTTTAAGAGTAATAGGTTCTTAGAAAGCGTCTCCCTTAATAGTATAGACAATCTCTAGGTACCTCTTTTTATGCACTACTATCTAGTGTTTTTACACGAAGCCTTTTAATATAAAGTTTTAGGTAGCTCTACTGTTAATTATAACTTAGGCCTAGGTTCTATAGTATTGTCCTAGAAATACAAGGTATGTCTTTCCTGTTATTCCCTTTAGGCTATTAGTTTAAGGCTAATGTTTAGTGTTAATTTTCTTTTAGACATGTTTTAGACACTTGTTCTAAGGGCATCTATACTACAGTCGCCCTAGCACACATTCCATAGAGAGTAATGTCCCTAGGACTAGGCTAAGCTTTCTATTATTTCTAGGGTCTATAGACTGTTTCTATCTATAGATGTCTTCTAGTGTTAGTAGTTTAGTAAGGGGGGTCTTTCCTCCCCTTATTAGAAAACAATTATATGTTAATTTAGCTTAGCAGTGTATTACGCATTCCTTGACGACGCAAGATGCCTAGGCTATCTTAAAATATGCTAGGTAATTTGTCTATAGTCTTTCGTCGTCGCCTTTCTTAAGGTGTTCCTAATAGGGCTGCAGTGTTTCTATATTAGGATCTAGATCTTGACTAGTACCTACGTTAGTAGGTACTAATCTACTTCTACGACTAGCGTTGCGATTTCCTCCCATGTACGTTTGTCTAGGGTTTCGTTAATTAGCGCGAAGTTATTCTCTACCTATTCCTTAAACTATAAAATGTTTTTCTAATAGGGTAGAGTAGTTTCTAATTGTTATATAGTTATATAATAGTAACAGGTTTGTTATCCTTAGGTAGGAAGCGTAGTTCTTAGGCGTAGTTAGTTAACCCCTAGTAGGTTTGTTCCATTGTTGCTAGTCCTAGGACTTGTACGTATTCCTTGTCGCTATGTCTTTTAGCGCCTAGCGTTTGTTGCTAGTTATTAGGTCCTCTAAAGGTAACCTTATGTTATAGCATCTTTTTACGTGCTGCTGTTAGTTAATCGTTATTATATAATAGTATAACGTCGTTGTTGTTTTCATTGTCCTCTTCCTCACTGTCCTAGACAGTCTACGAGGGTATAGGCATAGCTTTGTTAGAATCTCCTTGTTCCATAGACGAGCTGTTAGAGTCTAGTTCCTATGCGAACTGCTTGATCTTAGGGTATTTGTTAATAGCTAGTGTCTTCTCTTAAGTTATAGCTAGCCTAGCCTCCTTAGGCCAATACCCTATATTTACCTTTATGCTATAGTAGGTTAGGCATTTGTTTTTACTATAGAAGGTCTAGTGTAAGCTGTTATGCTCCTAGTTAGCTATAATACGTTCTTTAGGTGCGTCTCCCTCTTTCTAGGTACGCTCCCTTTAGCTTGCTTTTTCTTTTAATTCCCTGTTTATAGCAACCTAGTTGCCCTTGTTCTAGAATCTACTTTTCTTCTTAGGTAATCTACATTCCCTAGCAAAGTATCCTAGTTTACTATAATTATAGCAGTCCCCTTTAGGTTTCTGTTAGAATTGTCCCTAATGTTCTTTCTTGTTAGATTCTTAGTTTGCTCCTAAGACTATAGGTTCTAGTCTATAGTAGTTGCTTTTCTTCTAACTATGTCTAAAGTTTCCTCCTTTCTCCTAGTTCTAGAGATATAAGCTATCGTTAATTTTAATAGCTTGTTTAATAAGTATAGAGAGAGTATAGGCACGATCTATTTAGATCATTTCGTATTAGACTAAATCCTTTAATCCTTTGTAGTATCATGATATTAGAGCTAACTAGTCCCACTTAACCTTTAACGCTAATTATTTAAATTTAGAGGTGTATGCTAACGTAGACTTAGTCTGTCTAAGACAGTTAATCTTTTGTTCTATAACCCTCTTAGCGTTAACATCCCTAAATATAAGACTAAGTTTAGTCTTAAAGTATTAGTAGCTAGCAAACAGGGCACGCGTCTCTATGCTTTAGTGTTCCTCTATTAGCCCTATCTTTTCGTTAAGGTACGTTTTAAACTAATTTATAGCCTTTCTAGTAAAGTATGCTGCCACGAATGTAACTTTGCTAGCGTTGTCTAGGAGTTTGTTTATGTTAATGTCTATGTAGATAGCTATTAAGGCTAGGAAGCTATAAAGTTTATGTTAGGTTCTATTAAACTTGTCTAGTAACCTAAGCTTAAGCAGTTTGCTCTAGTATTTCTTAAGTTAAGTCTTAAGTTTAGTAATTTGTTAAGAAGGGTCTAGTTAGGAGGCGCTATAGTGAGGCCCTCTAGCTGTTCTTCTAATTCTTAGGTCTTCTTGTTTGCCTCAAGTTGTTCTTGCCTTATTTGTTTAAGCCGTTCTATAAACTTAGCTAAACTAGATTCTCCTATAGAGAAGGATCCCTTTAAAGTAGACGCTATTATATTGTTCTACTAGGTAGTTAAAGTGTAACGCTAGGATAGTAACTTGCCTAAGCCTTTAGCTAAGGGGAGAGTTGCTAGAGGAGCGTAGGGGTAGTTATGCTTTAAACAGTACAAGATAGACGTTAGGAGTAGTAGACTAATAGTATACTTATAATTAGTTTATAATAAAGTGTTACTTGTTAAAGGTGCCTATGTGCAAGAATATAAAATTAACTACGAAGGAACTACATAGGGGATCCGCGATCCCTATATACCAGTCCGTTCCTTCGTGATCCGTCTGATCTGTCGCCGCCAAGAGGTACAGATCGCACAGATCATTGTTCCCTTGATCTGTTAATCTGTTGCCGCCAAGTGGTACAGATCAACAGATCAGCACACGTGATGTTAGATCACGTGTCCATGTTGTGCCAAGCCTCCCCTCCGAGGTCGTCGTCCTCCAGAGGGCCGTCACCCCACGCCCCCGCCATCGGGCTCGGATCGTCGTTGGGCTCGACTGGGTCAAACGTGATGTCCCGTTGTGCCGTCCTGTATACAATATTGCTCCGGCGAGCGATATTCGTAACACTAAGGGTGCGAAAAATGCTAACTCGCTTAGGTGCCAAGGATTACACGGATTTATAAATACAACAAATGCTTAACAAGCTACCTACAATTAACAGTCGCGCGCGCGCTACTCCTCCGCTATCTGCTGCAGCGTCTAAGCTAGGGACTCCTCCTACGCCTACTATAGCTCTTTAGGTTGAGCTCTTCACGCGCAAGCACCTACAGGCGTTGATTAGGAGACTAGAGAGTATAGCCTACTCCACAGTCGCGTTACAAAGCTCTCGCGTAGTGCAGTTGCAATTGCAGCAGCTAAGGAGAAATGCGAGGACGATTTAAAGGGCCTTACAGTTACTGCAAAGCAGCGCGCAAAGCGTTAACGCAAGGATAGCCGTTACGTATAAACAGGAGGGACTATCTATATATTAGACGCACGCCTTAGAGTACCTACTAAAGACTCTATCTAGAAGAAAAAGGAGGAGAGAGCTGCTGCAAGGGCAGCTAAGAAGGCGCTCAAGGAAGCAGAAGCTCGAGAGGCCTCACTACTAACCTCCTCTAACAAATCTAACCCAGAGATATGAAGCTCAGCTCACTATTTCATAATCTAATATAGACTAAAATTAATAAAAGTCACGTTTTGGGTGCTGCCCGCTACAAAATATTGAACTCCTTGGCAAAAGTTGCACTAAGCCTAGTGTTTGCATTAAGCCCGGTACCACTACTAAGCTTCGCTTAGTAGTGGGTGCCGCGAGTAAATGTCAAAAAGGTCAAAAAAGGTCAAAGGTCAAAGGTCAAAAGGTCAAGTTAGACTAAAGACTACGGCCTCTATGAGAATTACTAGCTTGAGCAATTCTATGTTCTACATAAGGACACATCTAGAGCACCTCCAGCGTTTTTCGCGTGCTAGAGGTTCTACAGTTTGCGTTTCTGTTGGCTCTACGACGTCAATTCCAGCAGCCTTCCGCGTCAGGTAATCTGCTCGTGCTTTATCTCGTTCATTTTCAGTATTCGATTTCGCGATTCCAATCTCATCTTCAATCTGCAAGGCTTGCATCATGTGATATAAAGCCTGATGCCAATGTGATCTGATGGGATCATGGCCTTCTGCGTCTGTTTCCTGCTGGTAATTCCCCATGATCTCGTCGGACTTACCACCACCCCTTTCAACACTCTGTAGTTCAATTCGGTCATCCGTATCCCCTTGTACCTCATTATATTGGACCGTTAAAACGGCTTGCGTCTCCCCAGGTACCTTCTTCCTTCCTTTCACGTCAGTCACCTCCGGCGCTGACTTCTTTCCTTGGAACTTCTGCTCGTAATGCTTCGCGGCTTTTTCCTCTACGTCCTCCGAGAGAGCACGATGAACTGTAACGCGGTTCATTGGGTTTTCACCCAGCTGTAAGTCCTTTGAGAGAGCATGGTAAAGAATATCCCTTGCCGCCAAAATCTCTGCCTCCTCTAGTGAAGCGCGTTCCATTTTTCTTTTAGCCATAAGAACCGCTCCACGGATCTCACTATCCGGACCTTCCAACGCATTGCCTCGGCCTAGCACAGAACCACCCCCAATGTCTTTAAAGATCCCACCGGTGTCGTACCCAGCAACATCTGACCCCGTGGCTCGAAATGAATCGTAAACCCTCTTGCGGGCTTCAGCCTTGGCTTGCATCTGCACGGGACCAAAGTTATTCGCTGGACTGGTGATGGGTTGCGAAGCTATTAATTCCCGTACAATCCTACCAAACTCTTGCCTCACTGGGTCATACTGAGGCATAGTAGTCCTGATTCTGTATATCAGCGTCATGCGGTCCATACAGTATTGCACTTCTTCTTCGTTCCACCCGGAGTAGTATTCGCAAAGGATAAGCAGGAAGGCCAGCTGAGCCCGCTCGAAATTGATCGTGAACATTTTGTAGTCAATTGCGTCGGAATCGGGTAAACCCCCACGATTTTGTTTCGAGAGAGCCTTTTGCTGTTCCAGCTTGACAACAGCATACTTGCAGAATGTGGCAATCAGCGGTCGCCTGGTCCTGTCCCAAAAAAGCCCCTTCATGGCACAATGCACAAGTGTTGCAATTTTCATGATGAAGATTCCAAGAGGCTCGATGGTCATTCCCTGGTATATGGCAGCGAGGAAGTTGTAGAACTCCCACCGCAGTGCCTCACGAGGGCCATCCCACTCTTTGTGCCAGTACATCTTTGTAGAGGGCCATGGTTCCGTCCTATCCATGTAAACACTTGGTAGAACGGGTATGGACAGGCCATCCGCAAGCAGTTTTGGGGGTCTCGTAACCCAACCTTCTCGTGCAACGAGTGGGACCAGAGGATGAAGCGTAATATACTCAAACCCAGACGACTCGTCCTGCCCGCTGCCGAGTTTCGCACTTTCATAGGCACCCTCTGATGCAAATCCTTCTTCTTGAATCTGGAACAAAACCTCTACAAGGCCATTTTGGAGACGTGAGAGTTCTCCTTCTTCCTCTTCATCCTCCGAGTGCTGAATCTGGACCCAGTAAGAGATGAAAGTTTCAACCAAAGCTGGTGCAAAGAAGAGTAGAAAGTCCCTTGACAGAGTTGTGGAGCTACTACCGTCGAGAAGGCGACGGATATCGCGGGTAGCCGGATGTAATATCAAGTCCGGGGGAAATGAGCAAATCCCCATGCGGTCGCCTTGAAAGAGAAGCTTGAGGTAATCTAAAATGCCCGTCTCCTGGGCGCAGTAATCGTGCGCCAAAATTCTCATCGCAGTTGGATTCCCTTGCGCGAGTTTTCCAAAGTGTTCAGCGGCCAGGAGGCTCTCGTAGTCTCGGATGTCAAGTGGTTTTCCAGATTTTCGAAGAAGTCGGGAGGTCAAAGTCAGCGCATGGCCTTCATCCAAAGGACTTAGCGTATGAACGCGATCTCCTGTACTAAGGATATCCAGCTTAGGCATATGTCTCGCCGATACGAGAACGAAGCTTCTGTACACGGATGTCGTGGCGGGACTTCCGTCATCTTCATCGTGTTCTTCAATATGAACTCGGTAGCGATGGGTGTACCTAAAGAAGTCTGACAAGAAGGCATTCAGAATCTGAAGGTTTGAATCAGAGATTTTCCGAGACCCCCTGCCTTCTGCTCCGTCGACCAGTATCAGCACATTGGTGCGGAGTGCCTTCTTGATTTTTGACATCATTCCAAGGTTTCCGCCCCTAGTCTTAGCTTCCATCGATAGGTCGATTCCGACCTCTTTTTTGAAGGCAGTTGCAAGTGAGTCCAGACCAATACTAGAAAGATCGATTTCAATAAACTTGTCAATGAACTTGGTGGATTTCCACCAAGAGGCAGCATGACGGACAAACGCCGATTTTCCCACACCGGGGGACCCATTAATGCCGAGGACAGATGAGTGCACGAGCAGACTGGTCTCTAGTTCAAGCATATCGCCTTCCCTACCCACCAGCTCCGTGTCATCCTCCTCAACATCTTCCATAGTCGACAGGGCTGGATTCTGTGGAAACGCAGCCAGGTTGTATGACTCTACATCGCGGGACGTACAATGGGGCATGTAAATCGATGGAACTAGGTAGTCATCGACCGCGGCTTCCGTTTGATATTTGGTGCGCCTGATACGATTGTCCATCAAGCATCGCCTCGCAGCTTGCACGGCGAGAAGCGGGGACGCATTATGACACAACAGCTGGTCGTAGAAAATGCGGATGAAGAGCTTTGCTGCAACATCGGTGACATTGTATGCCATAGCCACGGCCGTTTTAATGCCGCTTTGGATCAAGGCTTTGGCAAGATTCGCTTCTGGGCCACCTCCCTCACCCCCCTCGAATGCGGACCGACATGCGTTCAGAACCACGGTTTGAACACCATGAGTACGAAGTAATCTGGCTAGAGCATCGGCGGACACGTTATCTGCGCCTTGGCCTCCGGGTTTGATGAATTGAGCATACACCCTGCCATGAACATGTTAGTGAGAAATCCGGACTTGGCTACTGTGAAAAAGGTGGTACCAACGTTTGTTTTAGTATTACGCCGTGTACATCTAGATGCACAATATCATACTTTTCGCCCTTTTTATTCAGTTGTGCTGCCAACGCTCCTAGTGTACCCGGTCGGACAATGTCCAGTCTTGCCCTCGGTGTTTTCCCGTTGTCTTCCGCATTGGCCCTAGTAACAGAATCACAAATCTCTTTCGTGATGAGTCGATGCGGGATGTCTTTTACGCCGCGTGGACGGGCTGTGACCGCAAGGATGTTGAATTTCGCGATGGACTTGACGGGTGCGATGCCTGTATCGACCAGCTGCTCTAATTGATCCACGACACGCACCACCGCAACGGAGGCGGGCTCCCTCTCCTCGGGCCATAATTTCACGTCTTGGAGGATTTCCCAACGGAGTGCATTCAAAGAGCTCGTCCGTTCTGCAGAAGTGGTCTCTTTAATGCTGAGAACAATGTGAGACGAGACATCCCATTCTGGTAAGATGACTGGCAGGCGTAGTGCCTCGATGAGGTGCGCCGCATATTCGACGAGGCTCGAAGATATCGCCTCTGCCCTGGGAACGTCGAACGGCTGATCTGTGATAAACTTTTCCATGTACCATTCGATTGCGCGGTTAGCCCTCGTAAGGTTGCACATCACATCCTCCGAGATGCTAGAGCTTTGGTCTGTGGTGCCGCATTGAACACTGAGTGGGCAACCGTTCGGAGCCAGCGTTTCCTTATTACTTTTATCAGGACCCATATCTGAAATAAATAGTACAAGCAACCTACGGGCGGCTCTGCCTGGCTGACTGTGATACAGGTGCTCTTCCATGAGGGCATACTTCTCCGCCGGGCTCTCTTGATGAATGTATCACGAACTAAAACCCACGGTCTTTCGCGGGCTGCAAGTGCAATATGATTGAGAATCGGAGCTCACTTGCTACGAAGTGGAGAAGATATTTTTCTCCAATGGACGAGTAGGCAGTGAGCCAGATTGGAAACCTTGGCATTCGAGATTCCGAAAACTCCAATAACTCTTGGACACATTACGGAGCCATGCAGGCTGCTCAGTCAGCCGCGCGTCAACGCAGCCGTCCAAATACGACATTCTCGCGCAGCAGCCACGCAGCCACAATCGGAACTTGGCGAATTGATTGGTGGTCAAAGCTGTTACACAACCGCACGGAACCCAAGCCGGCTGAGGTTCAATGCAGTCAGTCTCAGATAGGGAGAATCCGGGTGCAGCCATACGCATTTGAAGGGTGGAAGGAGGCCAATGCTTGTGATTTACGAGGGGTGCCTAGCAGTCGTGCGTAGCGTCTCAGCTGGAGACGCCTACTCCTTCATCGTGGAGCCAATGAAACCTTGTGCCAGCCTGGTCATCCTTCGGACTCATTGGCCTCATTGGAGCCCGCTTTACGAGACCCTTCAATGACAACCGGATGTTTGCGCAGATACTGACATCGGCACGACTGAATCAAATCCTTCCCTTCCAGTAGTCAAAAGCAGGTCCCCCACCGCTCCGATATCCTATTTCGAGTTTACACTCACGAAGAAAGGCAGCTGCTTCGAGACACATCCAGGAAATCCGAAACCACATCTCGCTGCCAGTGATGGGAAAACAGTACTACCTCCTCAAGGGAACAAATGTCATCCAGCTCAAGGACGGGGAAGATGAAGAGAGCTTTGTTAGGGGAATTCTTGGTCGCGTGGTCAAGGATCATGATGACCCTGGACGCAACTTTGTGCCCCTCAAGGTGGACGCCAACGGTGCGGCAATGCCTGCGGATAAAACCGACTTTGATGAATGGAATGACTTGCTATCTGATACAAAGACCTCCCATCTGAAGGTCGCAATCGAGAAACTTTTCAACATTCACCACGAAGAGTCGAATACGCACTCGAGAGACCTGAAAACGAAGAAAGTAAGACGCCACTTTGCAACCGACGTCGACACCATGGTCGAACAGGTCCGCAAAAGTACGGAAGTCAGGGAAAAGCTAAATCGCTGGCTACCGCGAGGCGGCGCACGAGTCTGGGTGATTGTAGGCTTCATCATGGCTGAGGACATAGCGTTAACAGAAAAAGACGGGAGCTCTCGGGATATCGGGGGCGGTTTGGAGCCTCCTGGGCCCATCCACGGGCAGGATGCGCCGTTTAAAGCGGAAGGGAACTACAAGCACACGAAAGACGACGATAAATTCGTCAAGATCTCCAAGAAATCCGTTATTGCAATAGAGTACCTAGCTCTCCAGCGGCCCCGATTTACCCTACGGCCAGATATCGATACAGTGGTGCGTCGGGGACCAGGGGGACCAAACGCCTTTGGCCCAGGCGAGGAAGATGACAACGACGACGCGCACGACGGGAACGTTGGAGGTAGAGACGGGGATATCGAAGTTATTAAGGCTCCAATTGTCGATGTGCTGAAGGCGGTGGGTCATGTTGACCTAGAGAGCGAGGCCTGCGGAGAGTTTTCAATTGCATATGATATGGATTGGGACGAGGAAGACGATGACGAAGAAGACGAGGAGGACGAAGACCACGAAGAAATAAAAGGATCATCTTGATTGAGAAGGCGAAGTTTAGCTGGAAAAGAGAGACGAACATAAGGGCTTAATTATTACCTAGGTAATGTGTAAGAAGGCTTGATATTGGCTTACACCGTAATGCCCACGCTCGGAGGCTCCTGCATCCCGGATGAATTGACTCGCTCCAAAGTTACACCATCTAGCAACCGCCGGGTTGTTGCAAAGCTGACCTGCGGTTTTGGGTGGAACTGAGGCAGGGTGTTAACATCTGCAAAACGCGGTGATTGACGACCGGAGAATGACGAACCTAGCCCCTCTGCGCACTCCACCGCCTTGTCATAGTCGCCGAGCTTAGTGCAATCAAACCTAATGTACTTGTCGCCTTTGTTTCTTTATTAGCACCGACGACGTTGAAGATGAGAGTCCAGGAATGATAAACCTACGGTCCGGACGCTGGTGCTCATCACTGCGGATCGTTTTCCACTCAGGGCACTCATTGAGTGGAAAAACCCTACTCATTGAGTGGAAAACTCTACTTAGACTTATTTTCTAAGTAAAATTGTCTACCTTTTCACTAAGTTAGTGAATCTACTTAGAGATTTTTGAATCTGGTGCTGGGGTAGGTGTTGAGGTAAGGCCCCCCACCCTCCTTCACCAGGCAGGCTTGGATCACCCACACAAACTATATGACCCTCCCTCCCTCCCTCCTTCTCTCCTCTACTCCTCCTCCATCTCCATCTCCATCGCCATCTCCATCGCCATCTCCATCTCCATCGCCATCTCCATCTCCATCGTCGCCATCCTCATCAGTCAAGTATTTATATTAGATTTACGTTATATTGCAGACTAATCACGATGTAGAGAGGTCAATTCACCAATGCAACAAGCTAGCAGGGCAGGCAGGGCAGGTCGTGAGAGCAGATTTGGTGTTGAGGAGCCGTGGAGGTAGTAGCCGAGGGGAGCCGAGCCCCTGCGTGGTAGACTATATTGTGAAGTTGGTGGCTTTAGAAAGTAGAGACTTGATTGATTTGTGAAGGAAGCTCGGAAGCTTATCTATATACTCGGAGTGCCGAGCCTCCACTAGTACTAGTATAGCGTAGCTCCTCACATATATACTAGACTAAGCTATAGATAGAGCTAGTACACTATATTGACGCGACGAATTATTAAGCTATTCTTAAACTATTTTTAATTAAATTATTTATAAATATTTCTATATAACTATATTATTATTTAATCTATTTACTATCTATTTTAAGCTCTAGTAGCTTAGATAGACTTTTGCTATAGAATAAAACTTATATGTAAGCAGGTGGGGGCCAGGTGTCACTGGAGATAGAGAGAAGATATGATGGGTGAATTGAGGGTTCTCGTGTGTATTGTGTGTAGCTCATGTATGTGTCCTCATGTGTGTGTGTAGTGTACAAATCAGAGGCTCTTGTAGTAGTTGTTCGAGCTTAGTCATAGGACCGTAGTCATGTGACGGAGCTCTGGCTGCTTACACACCCCCTTCAGGTTCGAACGTAGTTCGGAGCTGATGTTGACTATGGATCCCCCTGTACCTGTGTGAGCAGGTAGCTGCAAGCGGTCGAAAACTAGCCTCCGTTTGTAAGGAATCAGCTTCTTGAAGGTAGAGATTTATTTAGCCTCTTTGATTTGAGCCTCAACCTCTTGATGCGAGAAGTAGTCTCTGTAATGTGAGGGAAGCTCTTGTGCGAGACTAAGACTCTTGTATCATAAAGCTGAGACCTAATGAGAACTAGTCATCTGTTTGGCAGTATGAGGTAGTCTTTGATGTGGATTCCTCATGCTTTTCCGTAGAGGTGTAATCCTTGCTTGCTCCTCGTTCTTGTATGTGGAGGGTATGGAGCCTGTATGTTGATTGAGCTTGAAGTGCGTGTGATGTATGAGATGAGCTTTTCGCTCTGTGTGAACATGAATCGAGCTTTTCGCTCTGTGTGTAGGAGAACATGAAGTGAGCTTTTCGCTCTACGAGCTTTTCGCTCTGTGGGGGTATGATGACATGAATTGAGCTTTTCGCTCTACGAGCTTTTCGCTCTGTGTGTACATGAATTAAGTGTATACATGAATTAAGTGTATAGCCTCATTAAACCTGTAAAAACCACGTGGGAGAAACCAGGAAGAGTACTATACTTTAGAAATGTTTAGAATTGTAGGAGTAGTAGGAAAGTCTTTGAAATGAAGTAGTGACACCCAGTTTTCGTGCTTCTGTCTTGGAAGCAGCTTGGTGAGGCCATCAGCTGGCTGGCAGCTAGTCTGTATGTATGAGAAGTTGATTTGATTTGACTGAGCTTCCTGGCGTAGCCAGTGATGATGTATATCGACGTGCCGTACGGATGTTTTGAGCCGAGGAGCCGTGGAGGTGAGCAGCCTGATCGTTTGTTGATTGTCGCAGTATAGTAGGCGTTCGTGATCTGGATTGAATTTGATCTGCTCGAATAGTCTCCACCACCATATCAATTCTGTACCAGCAGCTGAGGCAGCTACTAGTTCAGCCTCTGTAGTTGATTTGGTGACGCAACGTTGTAGCGTAGCTTTCCAGTCAATAGGTCCACCAAATAGGAAGAATATGTAGCCTTGTGAGCTCTTTCGCGTGGTTTTGTCATCTGCGTACGAAGCATCTGTAGCTCCATAGAATTCTGGCAGGTAGTCGTCTGCAATATAGGCAGATTCAGTAGATATAGACGCGTTGTAGTACAGCGCTCGATTTTTCGTGGCCTCAAGGTAGGCAATAGCCTGATAGGCTGCTTGATGTGGCGAATGCCGAGGCAGTAACTGGTAATATTGCGATTGTGGCTGAGAATTGTAGGGCTCCAATCAGGAGTTGATAGGTGCAGCAGTGTGATGAGTTGTCGCTGCAGTGGATGCAGTAGGCTCGTCGCCAGCGTCGATTTCCACCCAATCAGATGTTGCCTGGCTAGGATTATCGTTGCTTGCATGCTGCCTCTGACGTTTGAATCGACGATTCTTCTCGCGGATTCGGTTTAGTATGCCCTTTTCGTCTGTAGCTTGGAAATCAGCTATTTTCTTGGCTTTTTCAGGGTCTGCTGTGAATCCTCCTCTGCGTAGCGAGGTGTCGATGTAGGGGCACTGTCCCCAGAAGTGTAGGTCGCCACATAGGCAGGGCTTTCTTGGCGCATCGTCCTGGCGCTGTCTCTTCCTGTATAGAGATTCTTCGTGATTGAGCGTGGCAGCAAAGGCTCCTAGATTTGGCCTCGTAGTATGCGTTGTACGATAGTACCGTAGGTATTCAGACAGCAGGTCTGGCATTGTAGGATCGACTTTGTTGGTTGAGCTGCTCTCAGCGTTGGAGCTGCTTTCGGCCTTGGAACTGCTCTCAGCTTTGGATATAGTGATTGAGATAGTTGCTGCGTAGGCTGGGTCGATCTGCTTGATCGCGCGAATGAGGTCCTTGTGTGGGCGGTAGCCTGCTACCTCTGGTAGCTTGAGTTGCTGAGCGCGATCGTACGCAGTGAGGTAGGACATTCCCCAGTCTTCAATATTTTCGCTGTGTGTATGGAGTGTTTTGGCAGCTTGGTAGGCTCTCTGCACTTGGTATTCGCGGTCGGCCTGTGTTGGCGAGAATAGCTCTTGCAGCTTTTTTAGACGATCGCGTACAGATTGGATGTCTTTAATATGATAGACTAGATCCTGAGCCATTGTGTTAGCCATGTGAGCATCAATCTGGCCAATCTTATCTTTGATTCTTCGGTATTCTTTGAGCTTTATATAGTATAGGCTCAGTTCCTTTGTGTATTGCGCCTGAGCTGCAGCAGTAGTAGTAGCAGCTGGCTGTGTTGATGGTGATCCATCAGAATTGGCTGGCGTCGTAGGTTCGACAGGGCGAGGTGGTTTTTCAAGGACTGTGACGCCTGTAGCCTCAGGGTTGATGTATTCCCATACGTCTGCAGCTTCTGCAAGCCTCTGTATAGTATGGAACCAGAGGTCCCAGGTGCTCGGGCCCTGTAGGATGATGGTTGAGCTTGCTTTCGACATGGATGCGGCAACGTAGGTAGGTAGGTAGGTATATAATGATTTAAAATAGTGCGGATGAGGCCGGGCTCATAACTGTAAGCAGGTGGGGGCCAGGTGTCACTAGAGATAGAGAGAAGATATGATAGGTGAATTGAGGGTTCTCGTGTGTATTGTGTGTAGCTCATGTATGTGTCCTTATGTGTGTGTGTAGTGTACAAATCAGAGGCTCTTGTAGTAGTTGTTCGAGCTTAGTCATAGGACCGTAGTCATGTGACGGAGCTCTGGCTGCTTACATTATACGTAGAGAAAACCTTCTATATGCTATATTTACGTTCCCCTTACTTTTTGCCTATAAGGGTACTACGTTTTCTTTTTGTCTTAACTACCTATGCTATTATACTTGCCCTTAGTAAGGGGCTTAAGAGAGAGAGAGGGAGAGAGAGTAAGAAAGTAGAAAGAGAGGGAGAGGTATTTATATAAGGGGTAGTCTAGCAGTCTTTAGTAGCGTTATGCTAGCGTTATAGTAGCGTTAGGGCAGCGTTTCCTTAAGGGTCTGTCTAGCCTAATAGTCCCTAGATCTCTTAGTATGTTACATAATTCTCTAGGGCTAAGTCCTAGGCTACTTTAAACTATTTTAGAACTCTCTGCTTAAGTAACCACAAGGCTTATTGCTTTTGCTTGTTCTAGGTAGCCTAAGGCATCCTTTAGCCTTTCGTTACGTAGGCGTAGTAGCAGCGCGCTTCTGTTATATCTTATATAGTAGAAGATTACGTGTTTAACTGTTTGTTTATGCTATCTATAGGGGCATTCTCTAGAGATCTCTAGTACCCTGCAGTGCGCTAGCTAGCAGTTAAGTCTAATTGCCTCTATGTAGAGCAGGAAGAGCGCTGTTAATTCTGCTTTTAAGAGGTCGTTATACAGCTGTTAGAGGCGTTTTGTCTATAGTTCTGTCTAAGTTGTTTCCTTCCTTCCCCTGCCTTTATGTTTCTAAGCCTGTTTCTATTTAAGGTCTTGTCCCTGTTAGATTGCTATGTAGGTGCCTGTCTATAGTTGTCTAGTCTATTAGCCACGCGTTAAGTTGCCCTTAGCGTGCTAGCGTTCTGCTTAGTGTGCTCGCTATTCGCGTACCTAGGCGATAAGGTCGTCTGCTTTTGCTTTTGTTGCTTTGCTCTACGTAGCTAGGCATAGCGCTGTTATATTGCTTCTCTATTGTCTTAGTAACCTCTATATAGTTTATATAGTTTGCTAGACGTTCTAGTCTATAGCTCTATGTTGCTT
Source organism: Clohesyomyces aquaticus (assembly GCA_002105025.1). Taxonomy (NCBI): domain Eukaryota; kingdom Fungi; phylum Ascomycota; class Dothideomycetes; order Pleosporales; family Lindgomycetaceae; genus Clohesyomyces; species Clohesyomyces aquaticus. Next base: position 397,131 of record MCFA01000010.1, on the reverse strand, counting down.
AATTGCCTATTAGAACGCTTATGTCTTAACCTAGAGAGAGAGCAGGGCTATGCCTGCTTCCTGCTTAATAGCCACGCTTAGGGTACCTTTATATACTCTAGTAATCTGCCTAAGACATTTCTTCTACGTTTTTAGAAGTAGCTCTATTATGCTTATAGCTGTTAATCCTCTGTTAGGTCGCTATCTCTATACCTACGCTCTATATATTATTGCTAGTTATACTACTGCTATATAGATAAGTTTTAACTATTACATTAACAGGCCCTACGTTAATGCTATAATACGTGCTATCACGTTAAATAAGCTCTTGCTATTCTATGCTGCCTTTTAGGTATGCTCTTTCTATTACATTTTTAGGTCTACCTATATGCCTAAGATCTAAATAGACTTTATGTAGAGCTCCGCCTTGTCTCTAGCGATATAAACAGTACTTGCTAGGTCCTTGCGTTAGCCTCGCCTCCTAGTAAAGTGCATGAGCTAGTACTTGTCTAGGGCAAACTTAGCTCTATAGCGCTTTGCATATGCTACGCACTTGTTATAGGCTATAGTAAGTCTCTAGTAGTTATCTGCTGCTATGTTTCCCTAGGCTACTAGCGTAGTGTTATTAATAAATCTAAATCTAAATACGTTATTGCTTCCTAGTTATTTAAATTCCTTTAGTAGCTTTATAATAAAGAAAAGGAATAGTATTAGAGACAAAGAGAACCCCTATAGGATCCCTACGTTTACCTATATTCTCTAGCTTATATACCTAGCAAACGTAATTTATGTAGTTTATTTGCTAAGAAAGTTCTCTATAAACTATATAGTCTATAGTAGTATGCCCTTGTTCTAGAGTATATATAGTAGTCTAGTATATGCTATGTTGTTAAAGGCTCCTATAAAGTCAAGGCCTAGCATTAAAACTACGTATCCTTTCTAGGCTTTCTACGCTGTCTAAACGACGTTAGTAAGCAGCTTAACTGCTATTATTATAGACCTCTTCTTTTAGCTACCTATTTAGTTCTAGAGTAGTAGTTAGTGTTCTTCTGCTACCTCTACTAGGCGCTCTGCTATAATAGTTTTAACTAGCTTAGCAATTATGTTCTCTAGCGCTATAGGGCAATAGGCGTTAACTAGAGTGTAGTCTTTCTTTTCTAGTTTACGTAGTGCTACTATAATAGTGTCTTTAAGTCCCTCTAGCAGAGGGGCGCTATTAAATAGCTTGCTAATTACCTTTGCTAGGTTGTTACTAATAGTATTGCTAAGCGTTTTAAGGACTTTGTTTAGTATTTTGTTTAGTCCTAGGGCTTTCTTGCTTAGGAGCTTATGTATTATGTCTTATACTTGTTGCTTTATAACTCTATAGTCTATATAGGCTATGTTTAGTTAAGGGTTCTATGTCTTGCTATTTCTATTACTTTTCTGTTTATAGTAGTACGTTGTTTTGCTTACGCTCTTCTATAGTTCTCTTTTAAGGTTGCTAAGGTCTGCTTTTCCTGCTATTAAAAAGAATTTCTTTATAAGGATAGCTGCTTTGCCTTTGCTGTCCTCTACCCCCTGTTTAGTTGTTACGTTTTATAGTGCTAGTAGGTATAGGTCTATATAAGGCCCTTTTTTATAGGCCCTGCTCTATTTTATTATGTCCTAGAGTGCTTTTTAAAGTTTTGCTACTACTGTCTAGAGACTGCTAACAAATGTCCTTTAGCTTGCTCTGCTAGCTTGTTACATTTCCTTAGTAAGCGCTTTTTTTATGTTTTATAGGCGTTCCTCTGCCTCCTCTATATAGTATTATATAACCTCCCTCTAGGCGCGTCTTGCGTTTATAAGTAATACTATAGCTTAGGGCGACTATAACCTCTACGCGAATTTGCTAGGTCTTAACCTTAGGCAGTAGGTTTCTATGCCCTGTTAGATTGCCTTTTATAAAGCTGCTAGAGGTTAATTATGCTAGTGCTAGGTGCTTTCTATAAGGTCCTTATAGAGGTTTTTATAGTCTATCTTTGTAATAGCATACTGCTATTATGTTGCTGTTAGTTTAACTTAGCAAGCGACTATAATTTATATAAGGATATAGTCCTTTATAAGTGCCTATTTGTCTACTAGTCTATAGTGCTCTAGGCGCTACGCGAGAGTAGTACTTATAAAGGTTAAGTTAATTATAGATCGTCTCGCGCCTTGTTTCTATGTTAGTAGGCCCTTTAGGGTGCATAATTAAAAACCTTTTAATTCTATAGCGTTTAGTAGGCGTGTTGCTGCTAGGACGCATTATGTCTCTATGCCTCTTTATAATTAGTAGTGTAGGTTAAAGTCTCTAAGGACTATAATCTAGTCTACTATAGTCCTTATAAGTTGCTTCTATACACTGCGGATCGATTTCCACTCAATGAGTGGAAAACCGTTTCCACTCATTAAGTAGGTTTTTTGGCACGTAAACGACCACTCAATGAGTGGAAATTTTCCACTCATTTTCCACTTATTTTTCTGCTCATTTTTCTACTCATTTTTCCACTCATTTTTCTACTTATTTTTATATATATAAATATTTATAAATAATTTAATTAAAAATAATTAAAAAATAGCTTAATAATTCGTTGCGCTAATATAGTGTACTAGCTCTATCTATAGCTCGATCTAGTACATAGTGTACCACGCAGGGGCTCGGCTCCCCTCAGCTCCTACCCCCACGTCTCCTCAACACCAAATCTGCTCTCACGACCTGCCCTGCCTGCCCTGCTAGCTTGTTGCATTAGTGAATTAATCTCTCTACATCATGATTAGTCTGCAATCTAACATGAATCTAATATAAATACTTAACTAATAAGAATAGCAACAATAGAGATAGAGATAGCGATAGAGATAGAGATAGCGATAGAGATAGAGATGGCGATGGAGATAGAGATAGAGATGGCGATGAAGATAGAGATAGAGGAGGAGTAGAGGAGAGATAGAAGGAGGGAGGCAGGGAGGGTCATATAGTCTGTGTGGGTGAGCCAAGCCCGCCCAGTGAAGGAGTGGGGGGGGAGGGAGGCCCACCTCAGCACCAGATTCGAAAATCTCTAAGTAGATTCACTGATTCAGTAAAAAATTAGACAATTTTACTTAGAAAATAAGCCTAAGTAGGGTTTTCTACTTAATGAGTAGGGTTTTTCCACTCAATAAGTGCCCTAAGTGGGGTTTTTCTACTCAATGAGTGGGTTTCCACTCAATGAGTGGAGTTTTTCCACTCAATAAGTGCCCTGAGTGGGGTTTTTCCACTCAATGAGTGGGTTTTCCACTCATTGAGTGGAAAACGATCCGCAGTGTAGTTAGTTTATAATACTAAGGTTTATTAGTTAGTTTGTTATGTTATAGGCGTTAAATATTACTATTCTCTTGTCCTTTGCTTATAGTTTAATAGCTTCTAAGTTATCTAAGCTATACGTCCTTTTCTATGCCTTAAGGCCTAGTGCTATGCTTATTATAAAGCATGTTTTTGTCTGTTCGTTGCCTCTATATACTAGTATATAACTAGGCAGGCAGTATGTTCGCTTTGTTTGTTTATTCTAGGCTAGTTTTTATATAGCAAGTATATAGTGTTTTGCTAGCTCTACTACGTTAAAGAAAGGCCTTGTCTTAGTTCTATTTGCTATGCTATAGTTATATTAGAGTATTGTTAGTACTTTTATTATTATAATAGAGTAACGTTCTCTATTTAGCTGCTATTCTTATTTAGAAAGATTATAGTTTAGTTTAGGTCTAATGTCGCTTAGCGCGCTGCGCGTGCTACCTCTATAGGTTAGCCTTTTCTCTATAGTAGTTAAGTCTCTCTGTTGTTTAGGTTACGTTTGCCTAGGGAAAGGACTATAATTAGCCTGCTGTTTTGTTCGCCTCTATTTCTAGCTAGGTTAGACCTAATAGCTAGTTCTATCCTTAGCTTCTATATGCCTGCTCTATACTACGTGAACGCTAGGCACGCCTTTATCTGCCACGCTCTATGTGTCTGTCTATAGTTAGTGTAGCATACGTGGCTAGCTTTGTATTGTCTTATATTATAGTCGCTAGCATACTACATGCATTTTGCTGCCTTTGCGTAGGCGCCTTGTTTATGTCCCTACGCGCTATATTAGTAGCACTGTTTTAGTGCTAAGTTGCTGTTATAAATTCTAGCCTTAAAGTATTCTGCCCTAATAATAATTCTGCTCTAAATAATTCTCTTTTATTTAGCTTAACGTAATCCACAAGCGAACGTTCAACACAAGCGAGTGTTTAGCCCCACCACTAAAATTAAACTTTAAATACTGTTAATTTAACAACGCTAAAAGATACTATATAAAATAAACTGCTCTAGGGTTATTCAATATCCTCAGATTCATATTCGCATGTACGAGAGTTGTGCCCAGGCTTGTTGCAGCGCTTACAGCGCCGTACGCGCGCTGCGCTGCTATTAGCAGTTGACTCCTCCTGAGGCCTTTTGCTACCTCCTGCTGTACTAGCAAGCTTCTGAGTGCTCAACTCAGAGCCCTAATAACCTGTTAGAGTTCCTCCTTTCTAAATTCGCTTCTTTTTACGCTGCTTGCGCTTTATGGCTGCCTCACAGGCCCTCTCTAAGGCAGCTGCTCGATCGCGCTGTAAAACAGCAACATGAGCCATCTTAATAGCGCCCTTGCTCAGCTGCTTTGCTAGATCAAGCATAGCAGAAGGAGACGAATTCTGATGCCTTTGAATCCGATCGTACAGTAGAGTTGACTGAGCCTCAACCTCATGAGGATTGCCAGGTGTTTGAGCCTCCCAGGCAGTATCTGGTGGTGGAGTAGCTGGCTGATCAGGTAGCCGTACATCGAGCTTTGAGAGCACCACCTCTGGGTCGAATGGGACTAGCCCTGTAGCTCTAAAGCCTGCGCGGATATTATCTGTTGTAATTGAGCGCTTAAATGCTGCTTTAAAGGCTAGTAGAAATGTCATTTTGTCAATATAGTTAATCTGGTGGCAGATCAACCAGCTAATCTCAGTACCGTACGCGCGCTTTAACGGCGAAAAGCAGGCAACGTCAAGCGGCTGTAGAATATGTGACGCGTGTGCTGGCATACAGAGCGCTATAATACGCTTCTGCTTGCAGAGCTCTAGGAATTTAACTGAGTGATGGCTCTCATGGCTATCAAGAATAAGCAGCTGCCATGAGCCTACTAAATGATCTTTTGTGTGCAGATTAAAGTGCTCTAGCTACGTAATTCCATGTTCGTTAGTTGTCCAGCCGTTGTTGCTAACACCAATAGCCCAGTCCTTTGGTATATCCTCATCCTCATACCAGGCAGATAGGTAATTCTTGCCTTTGAAGATCGCGTACGGAGGTATTGCCCACCCATCTGCGTTGATGCCTTCAATAACCGTCACCCATTCACGGTCGCCTGGCTGTATAGCCTTTGGCCAATTACGTCTATCCGTGCCCGTAACGACTGTCTGGCTTGATATAACCCCTATCTGGAAGCCTGTCTCATCGAAATTATATATGTCCTGCGCTATAATGCCGTACTTTGATTGTGTAGCCTCTACAAGCTTAAACTACTTGCTTATAATCGCTAGATCTTCGCATTTCGCTCGTCGATGATCGTATGGTTGGTTAAGGTGGGTTTTGACTGCTGGCGTACGCGCGACAAAGTTGGATGGCCAGTTGATGCCTGCTGGTTGAGCGCCGCGCTCAGTAAGAAGCTTGTTGGCCATCTCTCGTACAGCACCTAGAGTAGGCGCAAATCCTCGGGAATCTAGATCAAGTATATGCTCAATAATCACCTCCTCCTCTAGCTTCGTGAGCTTCTTGTTGTTGGCCATACAGTCGCGTCGCATAGTCGTCCCTGCGCGTCGTCGGCGGAGAGCCATTCGATTGACGTTGTAGAGTGCTGCAGCGCGCGCCTCAGTTAAAGACGCGTCTCTATCGAGAGCTTGAATAGCTAGGTTAATTCTAGCCTCTTTTGAAGATGATGGATTGTATGGTTGTTGATGCATCGCGGTTGGTAGTGAGTTGGCTGCGTTTTGGTGGTGGGGCTGAACACTCGCTTGTGTTGAACGTTCGCTTGTGGATTACGTTACGTGTTTACTTTTATAACAAAGAAACCTTTTGTTTTTTATATGTTATCTCTTTAGCGTTTTAAAGGCGCGTTAAGGTTACGTAGCTAACATATTAATAAGATCTTAGTTATGCTATAGAGTCTTTATAATAATTTCTTAAAGTCTTATATAATATTAGAGTTATCTATAGATTAGCTATTCTTAACTAAGAGGGTGTATAGCACACTAGGGACCTCTACTAGGTACGCCTTCCTAAGGAGCTATATTCCCTAGGGGTCTAGCGCTGCTGCGACGGCGTCCCGCTAGGCTTGCGACTTAAGGCGTATGTCTATGTCTCTGCTCTTATAACAGTAGACAGTAATAGCGTTAGGGATAGCTAGTTAGATAATTTTAAGGATCTTGCTTGGGGTCTTGTTAGTCACGTTGTTGATTCTAGCTTGAATAATTAGTTTAGGGGCAGCTAGCTGCGCAGCCTGCGCTGCGACATCTGCCTATTGTTAGGTCGCTAGCGGGTTACTATTGGCCTTAGCTTTAGTCTTCTTTACGTGTTAGAGGATCTCGTTACATGTTTTCTAGACGTGGAGCTGTTCCCTAATTCCCTCTACTACCTCTCTTGCCTAGCGCGTTAACGCTTTTACTCTCTTGTTCCCTTCTCTCTCTATAGCCTCTAGTATTTTTGTTAGCTCCTCTATAGTGTTAGGGTGTACCTTGTTTTGTTCTCTGTTGCGTTATGTAGGTGGGTGATGTGTTCCTCCTGCTGACGCGTTGGCGTGTTGACTATGGTGTAGCGGCGCCATCGCGTCGCTGCACCGTTTCGCCGTCGTTCCTGCTGCTTGCGCAGCTGGGGACAGTACTGTAGGCGTTTTGCTCGATGAATTTATGTCGTTTCAACGCGTTTTTCGATGCTTCGAGTTTTTAGCTTAGGTACGTTTATCTATTTCTATATATAAAAATGAGTGGAAAATTTCCACTCATTGAGTGGCTAATTATGGGACAAAAAACCCAATCGATCCGCAGTGCATGCTTACGGCCTACTAATCACAATTAATATAGGCGTACTATCTATCTTCGGAGCTGAGTACTCACTTAAGAGGTTGTTTATCTAACTAAGTCAGCACGTGTGCGCAATGATAAGACATGTGACCTACCTCGTGGGCAAGTATGTACGGAGGAGGATTCCAATAAATGAACAAGACATTTGGGGATTTCTCTGAGTCAAATACGAAGCCGGTAGTAGCTTTTGCGCCCGCTAAACGGGCGTTGCCACTGCCAGGCTAATTCCTATCCTCTAGAATGACCACACTGTCGCGATGAATCGTAGGTTTGTTCCCTCGCTTGGGAGCTTTATATGACTGTTCGTATAAGAAAGGCATAAGTCCATGACCAATGCTTTCCCCTGGGCCACCTTTCAGTGCCGCTAACCAAATGTTAGCACCTATGCGGAGGGGCCTGGTGAACCTTTTCTTCATGGCGACGTCGTCGAAGTACATAGGGTTAGGAACTTAATTCTGAGCATTGCGGGGCCATTGGCGTCGATCGCCGGTTCGAAGGTGGAATGGAACACACCAGATATCGGCTACGCGATTCTCTAGGACCTCACCTTGGATATCGGGGGGTCCGTCGGGATCGAACTCTGGCCACCCACCGCAATCTTCGGTGGCAACCATTGCCATGAAGACAATCGCTACGGTTATGAGGTACAGCTTCATATCGCGGGTCGATCTCTCCGGACCCAACGACTTGGATGCGGCAGGGGGAATTGAGAGGGAAGGGAAATATTGAGAGCGAAAAGGAACATGTTGAGATCGGAGCCCTTGCGGCTTATCTCCTTTGCCTCCGTCTCTGTGCTCACCTTGATGCCAACCGAGCGCACCATCTTTCCAGTGCGCCAACTTGACTTTAATTCTGCAGCCGTGATTACTCGACTTCGTGTCATAGGTGACGGGTCTGGAAGAACTCTTCATCGTATAACTAATTTTAAAGTGATCGACCTACCGAATTCCGTCCCGTTTGAACTGCGTGGTTGAGAGTGATTGATATAGTCGCGCAGAATCCAACCATCGTGATGCGGTGGGAACCGGAGAATCACAAACCTCAAGATGTTTTGAGCCCGCAATGCGTCCGCACACGAATACATAAGTTGTTGTGATTCAGAGAGTTCTTGCTGATGACGTTTAGTAGGGAGCCTTCATCACGTGAAGGCACCACGAATATCGCGGAAGTGGGAATAAGGAACGCCGTGTATCGTCAAGCATTGAAGAGGATACACTTGCCGAATCCTTCTTGCTTCACATCATCTGATTCTATTCCTTAGGAATGAAGACTCCTCTGGTTTCCATCCGGGGGTTTCTAGACTAAGAGATAGAATGCGTAGGTAGCGGGCCCAAACACAAGCGGTTCCGCCCTAGCATCCAGTGTCCGTGCATTCATGCACTCGAAAACTGTAGGAGAGCTCGATCGACATTCCTCCCGTGGACTCTTCAGGCTGTGCTGCTCAAGACCCAGGCGCCGGATTGTTGGCGGGTGGGGGTGGTTGGAAGGGATACATCAGTCTTGCCTATTCGATATCCCCATTAGATGGAAAGTCGTTTTCGTAGATCAACTCGAGGCCTTCATCATGGTTATTTAGATTCTTGTACCTGGCCAGTGGGCAGTCTACAGGCTTAGGGAATTCATCCCCACACTTCCCCGTCCCACCCATGACTGAACTGCAGTGCGTGATAGACAGTCTGTCGTACGGAAGACGACCTGTGACGCCTTGTTTTATAAACGCCACTGCGGATCCTTTTCCACTCAGGGCACTCATTGAGTGGAAAAACCCTACTCAGGCTTATTTTCTAAGTAAAATTGTCTAAATTTTACTAAATCAGTGAATCTACTTAGAGATTTTGGAATCTAGTGCTGAGGTGGGCCCCCGCCCCCAACTCCTTCACCGGCCGGGCTTGGCTCACCCACACAGACTATATGGCCCTCCCTGCCTCCCTCCTTCCATCTCTCCTCTACTCCTCCTCCATCTCCATCTCCATCTCCATCTCCATCGCCATCTTCATCTCCATCGTCGCCATCCTCATCAGTCAAGTATTTATATTAGATTCACGTTAGATTGCAGACTAATCACGATGTAGAGAGATCAATTCACCAATGCAACAAGCTAGCAGGGCAGGCAGGGCAGGCAGGGCAGGTCGTGAGAGCAGACTTGGTGTTGAGGAGCCGTGGGGGTAGGAGCCGAGGGGAGCCGAGCCCTGCGTGGTACACTATGTACTAGAGCGAGCTGTGGATAGAGCTGGTACACCATATCAGAGCAACGAATTATTAAGCTATATTTTAATTATTTTTAATTAAATTATTTACGAATATTATTATTATTGATTCTTGTTTACCGTCTGATGCAAGCCCTATTGGCTTATGCAGACTATTGCCACTATTTACACCAGGTGAACAAAAAACCCCCTGTTGGCTAGTCGTAGAAGCAGCTCCCGAAGGCTTGCCTGTACTGGGGGAAAAACACCTTTCGTTTGTGTGCCATATGTGCGTACCCAGGCAGGCGCAGGCAAGACGCCTGCGCCTATAGGTTGCTGTTGTCCTCTAGCCTCGACCGCCCACCCTGTCACGCTTTCCCTAACCTAAGTCCTGAATGCCCTCTATGTCTGACGTCCCTTATACCTTATAATGTTACGTGTGTCTGTCTTCGTCCTCCCCTCTCCTACCCTATGCTCCGTTAGTGTAGCCTCTGCGTCTACTGTTCTCCTAGCGCCTGTTGTTACGACATGACGCCTAAACTGCCGTTGCAACATGACGGCCCGTCCAAAGGACCCTCCCCTTCTGCCAAAGCAGGATCTTTGCCCCTTGTATTAGGTGTCTGTTACCCTAGGGTCCTAACCTAGGTTCTCTCCTACAGGAAAGAGTGACGATCCACGTCTTACGATCGTGGTTATCTAGCTTAGGGCAGTTGTAGAGGCGAGGGGTGGTGAGAGGTTCGTCCAGCCTAGGGGTGAGAGGTCTGCCTGGGCTGCTATTTCGTCCGCGTAGCGCCAGAGAATCATGTATATTATAAGTCATACAGTAGGGTGCAGCATAGCTTGCCCGCCCAAGCTCCCTACTATGCGTCGAAACGCATAAGTTCCCTAATTTGCTCCTTAAGCCTATCGCAGCAGCGCTGCCACCTGCACTCTAGATAGACCGACACGCGCATCCGTCCTTTCGAGCCATATAGGCAGTGTTGTTGGCGAGGGTTTGATCCTCCTCCCATTGTACAGCCCACCACATGTAGATCCCAAGCAGCAGCCTCCTGCGCCCCAGAGAACAGCTGTCTACCTGCAAGGCTGTACGAGTCCACCAAGGGTCCACCCTGCGCGTGCGCAAATAGCCAGAGCAAGTACCTTGGAGCCATCTATCGCTGCCATTATATGCCACGCCCCGCAATCCCTTTCACGCCTAGCAGATTGTTTCACGTTACCTATAACCCTCTTAGAGATAATAGGCTGACTGTGTCTTGCAGGAGTGGGCCCTAAGAGAGCTCGACGCCGCGCAGCTCTTAGTCCTTTAGCCTCCTACTAACCAAGCTTATGTTCCACCGTCTTGTCAAGTCCTACTCGAGTTTGCCTAAGACCAATACCCGCCAGTTTGCCCAAGTCCGCAGTGCCCAGGTCGACCTAGGTCGGCCTAGGTACGTACAACCAGTCGCCTGTCAGAGGCTGCGGGCACCACGCTGTTTAAGATCCTCCAATTAATCGCCAGCGAAGCGCGATAGTCGTCTGTTTAGTTGTTGAGTCTGTCGGGAATCCGTTGTTAAGTCTCTCGTAGGTGGCCTGGAATTTCGGATCGTTCCTGCCCTCGGTGCAGAGCACTCTTAGAGCGGCACAAGCACAGAGGTGTCCTGTCGCACTACCAAACTAGAGTAGCTAGCGAGGCAGCTCCTTAGATAGTGTGTTGGGTGGTTTTTACCTAATTCCTCTGTTTTCTGTTGCCTCTGTGTTGTCTTGGCGTTGTGAAAACTCTGCAACCTCCGACCGCGTCAAGGGATAAGCCTTCGAAGAGCCCTTGGGCGACGACCAACGTCGTGCATCGAAAATCGACGTGATTCACATACTCAGCTCGCTCTAGAGAACAAGCTAGTATGGAGAGGAACCCCCATATGGCAGTATGGGTCGAATCACGATTTTGGTGTTCCTTCTATTTACGAATATTTATATCTATAAAAATGAGTAGAAAAATGAGTGCAAAAATGAGTGCAAAATGAGTGCAAAATTTCCACTCATTGAGTGGTCGTTTACGTGCCAAAAAACCTACTCAATGAGCGGAAATCGATCCGCAGTGGCGGCGTCAGCGAATTCGCAGTCTAACGCCACATTGATGTCGTTGCACAGGTCGATCGCGGTTTTAGGAGGATCTAGGAGCGGCGTGAGTTAGCGATGCTGTAACACCACCGCCGTTAAGGGGAAGTCAACATACCCAAATCCTTTGCACAATTTACACCTTCCTCATAGCCAACGACCTTTGTGCAATCGTATCGAAGATAAATGTCTCCTATCGTCATGATTGATATTAGTTCTGAGCCTGAGAAATAGAAATAGGATCTGTAGACTCACGGTCGGTGTAGGAATGTTCGTGATTCATGCCTTGATACCTTAGTAAATATGATAGATAGATGGTGGGATGACAAGAGAAGTTGTGTTTGGATACTCACCGAGGACGTGCGCAATCTGTTCATATTAGTACCTTTTCCCAGGCTCACAGGCAGGAGGATCACTTACCTCGTGAGCAAGAACTGTGGCTGGGCAGTCTTCAGAGATATATAGGCTATTCTGACCCTCCAGGTCACCGACGCCCATACCAACGGTTGCTTCGGCGAGCGTATCAGAAGTCACCCATTTGATGCGAACCGTTCTGGGATAGATTGATGGGAAATTCCTGTTCGGGGGCTCCTCGTGGCATAAGTTGCTGTGAAGGTAAATCTTAAGTCCATGGCCATTATACTCTGATGGATCCCCTCCGAGTAGTTGATTCCAGCGGTTAATCCCTAATTGTAGAGTCGGACCGACCTTCCTCCCGGCCTCCGCATCTTCGAAGCGTAGACCGACCCAGGCAGTGCCAAATTTGCCTCGCCCCCATTTGGCTCGATTGTCCTTGGGGCCGTCATACGGTTTGGCCCAGTCGTCGGTGGAACGATGCTCCAAGTGCATATCCGCAGGGACAGCAGAGTGGAGGTCGAAGTGTGGCAGTGCAGAGAACTGGTCCAATGCGGCAAGCGCCACGAAGGCGCCAGCCAGAATGAGGAGTAGGAGCTTCATGCCGAGGTCGTGATAGTTCTTTTCCCAGGTACGGACAACCCGGGCAAAGAAGGCGGGTCGCGAGAGGTTAGGTTGGAATTCGAATGGGAAAGAGGGGTGGAGCGAGCGTGGAGACAGAGACTGTGGATAGACGTAGAACGCTGAAAATACGCTAGTTCGGGGTATTCTTTATGTCACGCTCACTGGAAGCTTCCTCACTCACGAGACCCAAAGGGATGCTAATGAGAAGGAGGGGAGCAAAGGGAGTCTTGGTATCTCGTTTCTCTGCCCCCTTTACGTGATTCGATTCCAAGGGGGCACGTACATTCAAGCACAAGTCCGAGGTTATCCTCGCCCGAGATCCCAATGGCGGCATCGAGGGGTTGGTGGTCTGCAGTCGTACGATACGCCTTACGATGTAACAAGTAAAATCCGAGGCACAGCCTCTGAGCTGAACGATTTTTGCGTGAATCATGTCATTCATCTAAGGCGTTCTTGAATCTCGAATTATTCCCCCCTCCTCCAGTCAACGTTCCCCACAATTGATCCTCTAATTCGCGCCCACGATCTTGTCCATATGCTTCATATGATCCTTTGACGCGAGGGAACGAGTTATCTAGGGGCCCCTCATTTCTGTCCCGGTGCAATATACGGATAATTCTCCTGAACCCACTCAAGATCATGGTCAGATGGTACCGAATTTTCCGATATCATCTCCCAACCCAAATTCACGTTCTACTGGACGAGCGCGCAATTCTGGGGCGGAGGATTGTCCAGGCAGTCAGCATTACCATAACTCGTCGACGAGTAATGCATTATGGAGAACAAGTCGTACAGCGGCTTACCCGCTGCCTCGACGACGTAATGTTCTCCGTCGAATTCGCACTTTTTGCCACATATTCGTCGGTACAAAGAGCGTGGGCATCATAGCCTTTGCCGATAGCGTGTTGGAGAGCCTGTTCGTACCCGTTGATTTCGGTGCAATCGTATCGAACGAAGGTGTCGCGGTCGAAGCGTTGGTGCTCGTTCCTCATGCCTTTGCTCCGCGTCAGCCTTCATGTATTCAAATTCTTGAGAGAAATGCATCGATCGCGCGGATTCGATCTTACCTAAGAGAATCCCAAACTCGTACGCTATCGTCTCAGCACTCGGATTCCCCCACACAGTCAACTGGTTTGCGCCCTGTGGGTCATTCATATACAGAAAGCCGTTGGTCGAATTTGCGCCGTGACTACCTGCAGGTTTGTCGAACGCTTCGCGAACACGCACTGTGCGTATAAATAGCTCTGGATTCCACACCATTCGATCGCCCCCCCAAAACTAGGCAAGGCTTAGTAGTTGTTGCAGTGCGAATTCCATGCCGAGTAAGTGGATTGGGAAAGCCGCCAAGGCGCTGCGACCACATCCCCGGACCTGCTTGGAAGATTGGATAGATGCGCTGCCCGAGAGCCGGGGTATCGTAGCAGAACTCGATCACGGCGACGTTTCCACGGGTGCGAGGCCAGCGTGTGTGCGCAGGTTGGATGGGGAGAATTCGTCTGCGGATTTTTCTGACAGTGTCGAGTTGTACACGTCCTCGCGCGCATCTGTAGAGGAGAGGAGGATGGATATGATGAAAATAAGAAGCGGCCTCATGGCGGAAACGGGATGTTGAGAAGGGACGGTGCTGGCCGAGAGTAGGACCTTTGTCGAAGTGATTAGTGGTGTCTGAAAGCCTTGAAAATTGACAATATAGGTAGAAACGGAAGGTTACCAGCACGTCAGTGTTAGAAGGGATCCCTGATAAGCGATCACGTGTTGGCCAACTAGTAACTACGCGCCGCGCCCAACCAGCAGGTGTTCTTATACTTAAGTCATAGCAGATGCAAACTTTGCTTTATAATTTTCTCCGAGTCGTGATCGAGAATGATCACGGGGTACCCGTCATTTACTATGTTGAAGTCCCGAGGTCTAGAAACCGAAATTCACCCTATCCATCTCTTTCACTTGACCATAGCGAATTTCACACGGGGACAGGCGGGTGAATATATATTTAGAAAGGAAACCTCTGTTTACTCAATTCTCGACATTGGCAATCATCAGCTACCGTGATACATTCTTGATCCTGTATCGGAGCTACTGACCCCACCGCTGCTAATATGCTTCCCCAACGAATGCATGTATCCATTCGTGTGAATACCTAGACTCCAAACTATTCCCCACAATCGCCTACCATGCCAGAAACCAACCCTCAATGCCGGTTATGCTGCTGCTGCGTCTCCGGCGGCTTCACAAACGGATACCTAGCTCTCACCCACTACTTATCCAGTACACCCGGCTTCCCATTCCTCGGAATCCACTTCACCCCTCATCGTAATTCTCGGGTTTCATATACCGCACTATCCGCATATTATCGGCCGTTGCATCCTCCTTCCCCTTTTTGGTGCCGAAAGCCGGGGATCCGTATTGCATGATGGAAGCGTAATCGTAGGTTTCGCAGAAGGTGTGGGATCCTTTGAAGAATCGGGGAGAGGCGAAACTGCACTCTTCGGCGGTTTCCTGATCGGTGCAGAGGTCGTGGGCGGTTTTGGGGGGAGCTAGATAGGAGGGCGGAGGGGTGTTAGTGAAAGGAGAGGTGGGTGGGTGGGGATGGGGGAAGATGTACTTACTCAGGCCTTCTGCGCACTCGACGGCGGCGGCATAATTGCCGATTTTGGTGCAGTCGATTCTAACGTGTGTGCCACCTGTAGCAGATATCAGTTAAATAACATGGGCTCGAACGGGGAAAGTCGTTCTCGCCACTCACGGCCAAAGCGCTGGCGCTCATGCATCATTCCTTTTCCCGTCGACAGTCCACTCCAAGATCGCTTACGAGCTCAATCACACATACCAAGCGCGTGGCTCCACTATTCCAATTAGTCAAAATCAAAATCATCTCAAAATCCCCATTCCACTGACCTCGTGAGCAATGACCTCCTCCCCCGGCGATCCCCAAACGTCCAATATATTCTAACTCTCAAAGAACGGCAACCCAGTTTCCGGGTTAACCTGCTGTCCCACCCTCGGAAGTTTGAAACCGAGACTAGCGCTCGCGCCTTCAAACCCCGGAGCCAATTCCCCGGGATCGTCTTCCTTGATCCGCAGGCTCAACCAATGCACTTGCTGGTTCCACATCCAGCGCTGAGCCTGGGCCTTCCATGCCATGCACAGCACCTTTATTGTCACGAGTCCGATGCCGTGGCGGCTCAACTCGCTTGGTTCAGCACCAAGGGCTTGTCCCCAGATATTGGTGGCGCCGTGGACGGCGTTGCGCATGCAGATTTTGAGGGATTCGGTGTGGTAGCAGATTTGGATGCGGACCACCGTCCCGCCACCAGAGGTGCGGGGCCAGGGCGTGTGGTCGATACCGGGGAAGAAGCCATCAACAGAGCGCGCGGAGACGGCCTCTGGCATGACGGAAGAGTTGAAGTCGAAATCTGAGGGCACGGCGCGGGAATCGGGGGCGAATTGAGACGGTAGCCAATCCAGTGAGCAGAAAGAGCAAGACCTTCATGGTGCAGATTCGCTTGCTGAGAGCAAGATATAAACTAATGGGGTAATGGGGAGAGGAGGTTTGAGAGGAAATGAGAGCCGCCTTTGCGATCTTCTGGCTGTCTCTTATGTGCAGTATTTCTCAACGTCCCATTCCACAGAATTCTTCTCACCTCAACCTTTGGCCCCGTGGTAAAGGGTAACTCTGTTTTGACACAAGATCTCCTTCCTCCACGCAGATTGGAAGTGAAAGGATACCATCAATTTATGACCACGTGGTACGGGGTTGCCGTTGGCGTGTCACGAGACCAAGGCTTCCAGCAGGTAGACAGTTCTAACTTACTTACGGAGCATGTGACTGGGAGCAAGTGAACCGTTCAAAGGTATTCTATTCTGTTGGAAGCCTGGTGCGAGAGCTCAGTGTTACATCTAGGATGCCGCCAGGGCATCTTCGGGTAGTACTGGAAATAGCTCAGTCCCAATCGCGGAGGAATTGGGGGAGGAAGAGAACACATGCCGAAATCGCCTTCTGCTCGTCGAGAGAATTCTTCCAGATGCATTGGGGAGGCTTTGCTGAGATTTTCGGGTAGACTTCTATCGCTGGTATTATGCCCGAATAGAGGAGTACAGATGGCGAGAAGAAACATTTTCATGTTGTATAGCTCTTGGCGCAGCAAATGAACAGGGGTAGATAAGCAAGAGAATTCATAGTGAGGCTACCCAGATGCTTGGAGTGGTTTCTACAAAGGGACTCCTCCCGTGAAGGATGTGGTCGATGCAGAGGAGAAGAGACGGGAGCGTAGTTTAAGCTGCGATAAGAAAGTCCTCGCACAACACGCAACACGTGAGACTGACGTATGACCCTTGAACTACCTATTCCCATTCGAGATGAAACAAGAGGGCCGGAAGACCTCCGCATGCACTATGGCATCAGATATCAACCCGAGCCCTGTCAGTGAGTCTTTTTGGTAGTCCTTTTACATTTCGACACCATGTCTGATGAAGTGTTACCGCATTCCCCCACCTGAAATGAATTCTCCTGTGGGAAGGAGTCATTTTCTCCTGGAGATTCCCCAGCCAGACGATGCCAAGTAACAGCGGTGCAACTTATGGATGTGGACTCTGCTGGGTCGATGGAGGCGGCGGTGGTACGTAAGGATAGTGTTGTTTCACCCATTCAATGTCTAGTTTAGAGGGTATATTGTTTAACAGAATGACCTCCGTTCCTGCCGCGTGGTCGTTTGGATCCTTATATTTAACCATTGGACAGTTGTCAATCTTCGCGTTTTCTTTGCAAGCCGGAGTGCCAAAGTAATCCGACGGGTAGTGCATGATGGATTTGATGTCGTAGTCTCCCTTTTTTGGAAAACTCGATGTGAAAGCGTGGCCAATGAATTTGAACTCGATGGCTACGGCGGGGTCGGTGCAGAGAAGGTGTTCTTTTCCTGGTGAGGGAAGGGGGAGGTTAGTACGGAAGTAGAATATGGGGACGGGGGGGGGGGGGGTGTGTACCTTTCTTTTTCGCTTCTTCGAAGGCTTTGTCGTAGCCTTGAATTTTTGTGCAGTCGTACTTCATATATTTGTCACCTGCATGGATTCAGTTATGGGAATTGCGCATATCCTCTACCAGCTAGGATTCACTTACGATCTATCCGCTGGTGCTCATGCTTCAATCCTATTCAACTAGAGTCAGTATGGCCGCTTCAAGTCCTTGGATCTACTGAGTAGATCGATAAAACGGACCGAGGACATGACCAAGCTACATCCATTAGCGCAAGTTACCTTGTCCGAGAATATGGTACTAACCTCGTGAGCTACCGCAACATGATCCGGATACCCTTTCACCTGCAAGGTATTATAATGCCCATGATCCAGCTGCATAGAAAACCCAGTCGTCGCCTCCGCAGTATTGGCCCCATCCGCTCCCGGAACAGACTGGCCTTCAGTAATCCTTAAGGCGAAACGCCAAATCGTCGGATTCCACATCTTGCCCCCAGCGCCGTCATCTATGATACATCCCTTCTCCTCTCCGCCGTATGTTACGAAATTGATTCCATGTCCGGTCGCCGGGCCGGGTGCACCCAGGATAGCTGGAGCCACCCATTTTGCAACGGCAAGGCGCAGAATGGGATGGAACCGGTTCATATGGTCGAAGGAGTCAAAGCAGATCGGGATCATGACGGCATTGTTGGCATGGCGTGGCCACAGTGTTCGAAACCATTGCGGACAGAAGGCATCGGTAGCTCGCCCGAAGAGGCTGTCGGAAGAATTAAATATGTCGGACGGATCGAGTGCATTAGGGTCGAACGGGATCGGGGAGGAACAGTCGTCCGCCGCGAGAGCCACGAGTGCAGTTTCCAGAATGACAAGAAGTACTTTCATGCTGGAGGTGGTTTCCCGTACGTGTCGAAGGGGAAAAGGGTTCAGCGCGGTTTTTAACCGAAAAAAGATAGTATAGAGAGCAGTGGTGGGCGAGGTGAGAGAAGCGGGTCAGTTGAGGTTCGTAGGGAGGAGGAAGCATGGAGCAGGGACTCCCTGGCCGCTCCTTCCTTCGCATTATTCGCCGGGAAGCCAACATTGAGCAATCTATCACGCCCCAGTGCCAGATCTATTGTGTTCAGTACTGCGCAAAGGTTAAGTACTACCTCCAGATCTCTGGTAGTGGTCTGTCGTAACGAACACGTGACTGTGGTGAAGGTACAGGTACTCGCGGACCAACCCGCGGATCCACCCGCACGCGAATATCAGCCTAGGATTATGTAGCCTGAGATACGAAAGCCCACAATTAGCCCCGTGACGGTATTTACTTTAGCCCCGTACAAATGCCGCGTGCCTACCGCTTGATTCCAATTCCCCTAAACCTGTGAGCAAAGTCGAAGAATCGGCTATCTCCCCCTAAAAGACAACAAATACGGCCCACCTTCGCTACAAGTGGAGCGCCTCTTCCAATGTACCCGCTCTCTATGCGGAACGTGCCCTAGTCCGATACTCGATTGAGGCAGGTAATGTAATTTTGAGCTTCTTAGAGCAAGGTACTTTTCAGTGCTTCTAAAGCCGCGTTGTCCAGGCTGTGTTCCACGGATTCTAACAGGAGTGTGACGAATGCGTAGAATAATAGATGGCCAGAAGCAACTCGTACCATCTATTCCCTTAGATATGGTGTAGCTGGCCTTGAGTCTAGCGACAAGAGTATGCGTGAGCGCATCGAATGCGTTGATATATCGTCTCGCTTTTCCTCCCCAATAAGGCCAGCTGAAGGTTGACCGAGAACAAATCAGGCGACATACTTTACTAAGACGGTCAACGACCTCAATACGATCACTCAGCCTGCCCGAAGCGAGGGATTCTGAAATGCTTCTCTCGGGCGGAAGTCCCTCGCAGACTTCAACAATGTAGTCAAGTTTAATGCCTGTGAATCGAATTCCCCAGTGTATGCTGGTGGGAAATATTTGGCCAAATAGTTAGTACTAGAGAACCAAACTTTGTCAACTAGTATATTTTCGCCCCAGCAATACGACATAATTTGGTAGCTAGGTATATCAAGCAGACCCGTAGGACTCCTCTAGAGTAGGTCGCCCAAGGATACGTGACAGAGTTTCTCCAATACGCGTCCGCTGTCTTCTGGCCGCTCAGCTCGTAGTAGTCTGATGTCTCTCACTCCCACGAGCGGTTCATACCGATAAGGCCAACTTTCGGTCATGGCGAATGCGTCAAAATCCAAGGAGACACTTGGCGCGCGCCTCCTAGGTTCGCAAACGTGAGATTGTTTCAGGGATGGGATCGGCAGAGATGAGGGGCCCGTAGAGGGTAAATATCTTACCTCATAGATGCGCTGCGCTAAGCCCGGAGCTCAGGCCCCCGCAGATCTCGACACACCCAATCTCGCCTTTCGGACCATCAACAATAGCAAGACGACAGGATGGGGGAAGGGAAAATAGAACTGTGATAGTTCAAGGAGAACTTCTCCTTCTAAAGTTTGACGGGAGTGCGTACAGATGAATGAGGGGAAGAGTGGAAGTCCAAAGAGAAAGAGCAAAGTGTCACCTAACATTACGTTAGCGTATTACGTGAAGGTTTCATATGCTCAGCGATCCAAACCGTGCCAGGTCTATAGTTCATCTTAGCCATATAAATATTTTGTAGTTCAGCATGCTTTTAATTCTTGAAAGATGTGGGTAGGTGCATGATGTGAATTAGTATGAGCTGTTCATATAATTAGATATGTTAGTAACATGATTGTTCCAAACAGAGGTTAACGTTCAAGTGCTGTGGAACTGATATTGAATCTAATCTTGGACAGCGGCGTGATGTTGAGTAGAAACTCTTCTTCAACTTTTGGTGTTCTTTGGATGCCTGACCGTAGGCCCATCATCCACTCCAGCCTCCTGCACGACGCAAGGTAGGGAATTTTAATCGAACTTTGACCTTATATGATAGTTTTTAAATCTTTGTAGACCTTCCCTAATCATTAACACTCTTTTATAGTAACGTACGCGCTAAAGGTCGTCCTTGGTCTATGTTAGGTAACTAGGTTGATGAGTAGGCAGCTTAACATTAGTTTACCTCTCAACATCAGTTAAATAGCAATAAAATATACATGTTAAAAATGGTATTCGTTAACCACCTAAATCTCAAAACATGTTCAATCATGCACGATCTCGAAACCGTTAGATTATAGTATAGTATTCACGTTACTAAGATCAATTACCCTCCTGGCGCGGTATGTATAGCCCATCTCAAAAACTCCGCATACATTCTCGCATCCGTCATATCGTCTTCATAGATGCAGCCTCCCTAATTCTCTACGGCGTACTCGTAGCAAACTCCACCAACTTCCCATAATTCGGCGTCCCTAACCCCGTCGCCGGATCCCACCCACTCACCGCACTAAACCCCGCTCCAGAAATACTTCCACCACACCCCGTAATCTTCCCACTCCTAATATCTGTAAAGCCTGCACTCGCCGTATTGTACAACCACGGGTTCAAGAAGCCCAGACCCTTCTTGCCAGCCGCAATGCGTCCGCTATTGAGCAATTGGATAATGCCCGCCGTGGTCGGAGCCGAGCACGACGTTCCCGACACCGAGGTTGAAGACCCACCGACCGTGATGACGAAGTTGGTCGCCTGGGCTGAGATATCCGGGTACGCGCGTCCAGACGCGTTGAAATATTTCGTGACGGCTGCATGCGTGGTATCCGTTGCGAGCCAGTTGTTGACAGTTGCGTTCTGGTAACTCGGGCGGCCGAAGATCTCGGAGAAGCCGCCGCCACCGCCCGACCAGGCGGCTTCGGGAGAGTTGCCGGTGGTGCCGCCGACGGAGGTGATCCAGGGACAGGCAGCGGGGAAGGCGGTTGTGAATTGTGGCTTGCCGCCGACGGTGCAGGTATCTCCTACACCGGAGTCGCCAGAGGATACGAGGATTGAGACACCGCGGGCACCGAGCTGAGAGAAGAGATTGCAGCCAGCTGTTGCGTAGGACAGAGGTACAGTAGCTTCGTCATCTCCGTATGAGATCGAGAGGGTGTTGGGCAGGGCCGAGTCTGGGAGAGCCAAGAGGTAATTCAGAAATTCGAGGTAGGGTTCGTTAGTATTGGACCCTGAGCCGAGCCACTGCCCGCGGCCGGCCGTGCTGTAGTACGTGTTGGGTACGTTGCTCGAGATTGACCCTGCATATTGAACGTCCAAATTCGCCTCGACACCAGCGGGAGAGGAAGGGCAGGTGCCTCCATTGACGGTGGTACAAGTGAACGACTTGCCCTTGTTGGAGAAGTAGGCGTTGTTGTTCAGGAAGGTGGTGTAGTCTGCTTTGATCGCATACTCTTCGAGGAAACCAGCAATTCCCAAGAGACCCGCTGTCTGGGTCTTGGCGCTCGTGAAATTGTATAGATTGGCGAGGCAGGTGGGAGTGATACGAGTACCAGTGCAGCCAGTCACGGCCGAAGTGGCTCCGATGTGAACCTTCAGTTCCGCTTCAGTAATGGGATGGTGCTCAGAGATGGTGGAGCGCAAGTGCTTCAAGCCGAAAAAGGTCGTTGGCTGCACCATGTCGACGTGGTCCTTGAGGGCATCGGGGAGACTGTAAGAGAGAGTGCGCAAAGTCTTCTCCTTGGTTCCAGATTTGACTGCAGGTGTCAGATACATGAAGTTTACGACTCTGGAAAAGCAATACCGAAAACTTCGTATTCCGCGTCCAGGAGCTTCTCAATCGTGCTAACGCTGGCCGTGATCGTGACATAGTCGCCTTTCCGTTGGATTTTCGCCTTAGGGCTAGCAATGTCATTTGCCAGCCATTGCATGACCAGATCACTCGACTCTTGCGCGGGTGCAATCATCGCGAGAATCTCTTCGTGGGACATGTGTTGGCCATATAGAGCGTGACCAGGTGTCGCGATCTACGGTGGACGTCAGCTCCAATTCGAGATCTTCCTTCCGCCACGCTGACTCACATTCATGGCATGCTCGTGGAACTTATCCATGTCCTGATTGACCAGGTGCATCTTGAGCGTAATTGAGGCCGCATCTTTGTCCACCTTCTCTGACGCATCCTTCACCCAGCCTGTCGGAGGGCTTCTCAGAGACTCAGCGACACTTTTCTGGAAATCTACATGCGATGTGGGCAGTGCGACGGCAGCGACAGACAGAGCAATGGCCACGGACAGACTCCTGAGGACGAACATGGTGGCGAAGGAAGCAGCCCTTTGCCGAGGAAGTGAGCGAGGGGGTGGAGAGGAAGCCGGTTGACTTGAGGAAGACGCACTGTTTATCTACCTCTGGACAAATTGATGTCGCGCCTGCCCAGGAGCAGGGGAATATCATAGGCAGTTGTGTTCTTCGTACCTGCCCAGTCAGGCGTCGATCCCGCAGGACTTCCCTATGCGTAATCGACAGCAAGGAGGCGCTCGGCCAATGGCGTGGTGAAGGCCAATGGGATTATCCGCGCAGATCTCATATAGAGAGAGGGTCTTCAGTCAAGCTTCCACTTAGAGCAAGCCTGCCGCCGCACCAGTGCCAGGGGTATTAAGAGCTTGGTGTTGATTGGCAAAGCTTGGAGAGGCTTCCTGTTTCGGTAAGCGAAACTCGCATGGGTATCTGGATCTTATCGCCAGACCTCGTGATGGCCGGACAGCCCCGCCATGTATAGCGCTGCGGGGGACGATGACGATACAAGACGACCGAGTGACACCATCAGGGCGATAGAAAGCCAGATGCGCGAGGTTGTCCGGATCGTTTCCGTTCGAACGCCGTTACGCTGGCCAGATTCGTGGGACCGTGCGTTAACCCGTTGCTGCAGATCTCGAAAATGGCCGAGGTACCAGAATCCTAGAAGCAAGTGTTGATTGAAGGCCGACAGGCAACAGAAAGATCGCTGTTGGGAGGGGCCGCAAACTTCAGCCCTCGGGGTTCTCAAGGAATTGAGAAGGGACGGGGGGCATCAATTGACCGTAGACCACGTCTCAGCATATGTTCGGTTTCCAAGAATACCACTCTTCCATTCCACGTCTCTCAGGATGCTCCTCACTCTCGCTTCCAACCATTCCGTGTTGCCCCAAAACCCCCAACTCGCCTGGAACCTCAGCCAGTCCACAAGGGCAGTCTCCCAATGGCGAACAAAGATCTCCCAGTCGTAGCTTTTCTGTCCAGTCTTCTTCAAAAGATCCAAATATCTCTCCAACAGATCCTTCTCTCCCTGCTGCATCGGTAGCTCGCGCGGCACGTGGTCGCCTGAGTACAGCATGCTCAACGGCACCGAACAAGTGAAGAGTTTCGCGAGATCGCAAACACCAAGGCCGAGACCCACATACTGGAAGTCATAGAAAGCAACTTTGTCTCCTGCGACACTCGTGAACAGGTTCTCTGACTTGACGTCCCCGTGGATGAGCGTCTGGTAGTCGTCCGTAGGACCCCAGCCCTGCGGTTTCGGCGCGAGCACGGCGGCCACCATCTCCGAGAGAGAAATATCGCCTTCCTCCCACTCCGTCAGAGACTCGTTCCATTCGGCATCATTGTCCTTGACCAGTAGGTTGAACTCGGATCTGCGTGTCGCGAGATATGTGTATCCGCCATTCAGCCAGACAGTCATCTCATCCTGGTTCTTTCGCTGCATCTTAACCTCTTCCAAAGGCGGCCGCACAAGCGCTTTTCGGTCCATGTTCTTCATGCGCGGCCACCAGAAGCCGTGGAAGGAGGCTAGCCAATCCAGAGAAGTGTGAACTTGCGTTGGACTCAAGGCTTCTCGCTTTTCGCCAGCAATTGGGTACTGCTGTTTCAGGTCTGCGAGAAGCATAGCTGTTGTGGACGTCCCATTTGGATGATGGTGGTTGATGCTGGCCAAACATTGCGCAACCGGTATCGACGGCGGCATATGTGGGGCAAGATGTGAGTAAAAATACTGCTCAACTTGGTAGCTAAGAATCTTCCTGATGTGGCCTTCGTCGTTCGCCTTCGCCGGCGGGGGCGTGATCAGCTTGAGGATGTAAGATTGTGCAAGCCCCTCGAGAGGTGTCGAGGTGCCGGAATTTGCGACAGATGCAGATTTCGATGTGTGGCCTGAGGAATCCGGGGATACAATTGGCGATGCGGTCACTTGGCAGATGAACCCGTAACCGGCCCACAGAGACTGTAAAACTTTTAATGACTGAAGCTGCAGTCCCTTTTCTGCGAGTAGCGCGGACGCGACATCATTAGGGGAGGATGAGGCAGACATTGGCCAGGTCCTAGGCTCCAAAGCCTTGAAGATAAGGACAGCAATGACAACGAGCAGAACAGGCTGTGGGATGGAGCAGCTCTGGGTTGAGAAGAAGAGTAGCATCAACTGTATGTCAGAGAGATGTATGACTGCTCGTCGACGCGAAGTCTTCATCAGTAGTCCACGGGTGCGCGAGAATCTCGCGTTCGAAGGCAAGCTCGGACCACCGGCCCCACCACACCATGCTCGAACCAATCAGGATTCACTTTATGCTGGGACATATTAGACTCCCCACCAGTCTCGTCAACACCCACGACGAAGTCCAGCGTCGCCTCTGATACTCGCAACAGTGGTCGTCCCCTCATTACCGGACGTAACACGTCCAACATTCCCTGATCTAACATCTCTCCTCGCATACAACACCTTCGTGTCCTTATGATCCTCGATAGTCCCCCAATCCCGCCAATCGATCTCCACGGCCGCATAACGCCACTGAAACCCATCTCCAACATTCATCTCCTCCAGAAAGACATCATCTTGATCATACTCCCTAATCGCCAAAGTCCAGCTCTCTCCGGGTCTGAGGCATGTGAAGTCGCGAGGCGTTGTTCCCCCAAATACCGGACATGGATTAATATTCTCGTGGCGTACTCCTGAACAGTCTCTCACTCCATCGTCTCGGGCTTCGGCCTTCGTCCAGTCCCCGTTCTCCTTGACACGGTAAAGTGTGTCGGTGGTAGATGGGTAGCCTCCGTAGATGGGTTCGACGTGAAAGACGATTGGTATGGCTGAGGGAGGGGCATCGTATGCGAGGGTACGAGTGAGCAGCCACGGTTGACCGATGATGAGTGAAGACAGGTCGCATGTTAGCTTCCTTGTGAGGACTGGGACTTCCGTTCAATAAGCTGGTCAGTACAACCTTTGGTTCGGCATTCATGGATCCAATGGGGCTGCTCACCGTTCGCCTTCGGTCATGGTTTCACTCTTGTTGCGTTATTCATAGGGCACTTTTTGGATTTAACTGCGGTCGCTGGTTAAAATGCAATTTTTTCGTCGATGGGATAATGGGAGGTTCTCCGCTATAACTGGAGCGCAGTTCTAAGCAGCCACGTTAGCCCATCGGTATGCCAAACACGCATGGGAAAATGCCCAAACCAGCCCATTATATCTCCTTCGATCCCTCGTCAGTTGAAGGAAGTCCAGACCAGCATAGCGGATGCCCAATAGCCAAGTGTAATCAATTGACCAAACCATCCCAGTCAACACCGATTAATCTGGAATTTATCGCCCAATCTCCTCCCGATCCTCGTCTGTGTATTTTCTGTTCGGGGTCACGAACATTCTCTAAATACGCGGCTAGATTCGGGCCGCGTGGAGGCCCGAGTGAAACGGCTTTTCGCCAGGGCGTACGTTGGTTAGGTATGGTTAGGTGCGGAGTGGACGGAGCTTCGCTCGAGTTTTAGGCAGGAAGAACTGTTTGAGTGCCAATGTCTACATAGTGTATGAAGACGTTTTCTTGAATCCGCCTAGAAGAGGTTACTTAGAGATGGTCCAATTTCACGAAATGACCAGTATTGAAGTCTTCATGAATTTCTTGAGATGACGGCCGTGGACCTCCGCCGCAGTTGAGCGCCCAGTTGTGCACAACTTGCTGCAAAGGCCAGCATGTTCTAATGCATCTTATCGGGCGTATTCGAACAGAGAGGTTAATTACATGCAGCACTAGTTTATTAAAACACGAAACTATATCATGAAAGAAATTTTTTTGAAGCAAAACCCAACAACCCCACGCGGTTTACTCGTCCCATTAGACGAGTCAACATTCTAGAGTATTGCCATACCACTTCTCCCCTGCTTCAACTCTCGCTCTTCCTCTCGTACGGAATCAAAAAGCGGCTTGAGCTTCTTTTCTATCAACATACGAGCCGGGTCCCAGAGCTTCGTATCCGCGGTAATCAAAGCCTTCTTGGGCGCATTAGGAAAAACGATGTCGGCCGTCATCAGGAACTTTGTTCCCTCGGACGTTTCGACCTCCACAGTACCAATCGCTTGGTCAGTCGAGCGTCTGAAGCCATTTGCAACTTGTAACTCGCGCAGTTTCTGTCTTAAAAGCCAATTCTGGTTGAAGAAAAGCAGGCCTGTCACGGTGTCCTTGGCATCACGTGAGCCCGAAAGCACCAGAGCAGGCCACGGCGAGCTGTGGCTCGCTTGCACACGATACCCTTTCAACTTCGCAGGGGTCATGACTTCGACGACGTGGCGCACGGAATCTGAGGCATACCATTCGAGATTGCCGGTAGCACATTCCTTAATCAGAGCGCAAAGTATGCCGGGAAACATACATGGGCCAACGAGAAAAGTCGGTTTGGCGTGTGGGTGCATCTCTGCTGTCCGGTTCCTTTGCGCGAGATCTGCACCGGAGAAACGGTTCTCTAAGGCAAGCAGGAGGGATGGTGGCAGTTTAGAGGGAGAACACCTGAATCCCATATCCGCAAGGGACGACACAACATGGTCCGGAATGTCGGCTTCCTCTTCGGGGGATGTTTCGTATTCGCTATCTCCGTCCCCCTCGTTGTGTTCCGTGTCCGGCATTGCCGGTGTTATAATAGATTGCGCGGGACGAAGAAGATTCCACCAGGATAATAGATTCCAAACAGATACAGTGGATTGATGCGCGACTCTTAATGGTTCCTCGCTCCTTCGTACAGGTGCAGCGGCCTTTTCGCTACAATCAACTTCATTTCGGACTTCTAGAGGTAGTGTAGCAAGAATAGGTGCAGAAAGTCGGGCAGGAAATCCTTGACGGATAATGTCCGCTAGCGAGAGAGGAGGTGAGACCACGGTCTGAGAATCCTTGGTCTTTGAGGACGGGGTAATGGCTCGTGGGAATGATATCGTTGGATCAGCCCCGTGCTCCAGGAGAAGTGTACAAAGGCGTGCGAGGAACTCTTGTTGATGGAATGAGATGGCCCGGAAACCTTGCATTTTCCAGCCCCACTTAATGAAATGTGTCCACGGAGTGAAGATCGGACAGCAAGAACAAACCCCCGTTGCAGGAAGATTTGGATTTGCTCCGAACGACAAAAGAAGCTCCACAATATCAAGATAATATTGGCACATGTGTTTAGGAATCATGCTTCCTTCGTATAGCCGTTGAAGGAAGGTCGCCCATAGCGCCCATGAACCTTCGTTCACCCCAAAATTAGGATCTGCACCGTGGGTTAACAGATGCTTCAAGATCTTGAGTCGGCAGGATCCAGTCGATTTCAGGGTTGCTGCATCTTTTCCACCATCATCTTTGCTCAGTCGCTGAAGGAATTGGGAGAATGGAGTCTGCCCATCGTTCAGATCGTTTGGATCGCAGCCCTTGGTGAGTAAATATTTGACCACATCCGAAACATCTGGCTCGTCAAAGGAGTTCGATTTCGGCAGGGCTAGCGCATGATCTAACAGGCAGCGCCTCTGCATATCCCCAAGATGCAGCCTTCTAGATGAGATCGGAGTGCGGCTTCGATAGTCCAGTTGATCAGATGTATACAACAACAGACCTCTTTCAATTGCCAAGCCGAGGAAGCAGTCCTGGACACTAGGAGTTCCACTAGTCGCCCCCCAGTAGCTTTTGTAGAAGCCGACATCATTAAGAACGTACGCCATCTCGTCCAGCAGTTTTATAGCGGGCTTTCCACTAGCCAGTTCAGCTCGGCGAGTGCTGTGCAAGGCTAGATCGACTAGGTATCGGAATCTTGGGGACCTTCCAGTATCTTCTCCAACCCTTGGGGATTTCTTCAACATTGCTATGGAAGCTTTCAGCAGTGAATTGCAAATTTGAAGCGTAGAGGGTAGTCGATTCTCGAATTCTTGTCGAATCTCCTGGGTTAAGAAAAAGTCCCTGACTGTCCGGTGTAGAAATCCCACTCGGTAGCGGAAAAAATCGATGCCTTCAGTGTCCCGATACATCTCCAAAAGACCCTTGCATCGGCCGTTCAGTTGTCTCCCAGTCTGCTTATGTCGCGGGATCAGATCGTACGTCTCGAGCGCTTTGTTGTCTAGCTCGAACACGTAGTTGGGGTCATCAAATTCCTCGTCGAAGTACGCGTATGTCATCAAAGGTAGAGGTTCGGCAGAGTCCAGAGCCGCAAGGAAGAAGTGGGCGACGCGCTGGTTGTAGATTGGATCCAGAGAATCCAGCATGTACTTGAAGAACTCCCTTAGATCTGTTGGGATGCGACGAAGTCTGTCCTGGAGCAGGGACATCGTATCTCCATTGCTGAGTCCTTCCAGCAGTGAGCGTACCACAAGGAACACCCACAAGAAAACTCCTTGCGCTTTTTCAACGATTTCGTTGGCAATGGCCTTGTAACGGGCATCATCATGTGTGAGTGCCTTCCATGCCGGATGCTGCCTGAGTTTGCTGCGGACATACCGATCGATATCACCTCTTGTCAAGTCTTGCAGGTAGAATTTACGTTCGGAATCCTGTCCAAATGTATCTTCGAATACATTCCACGGTCTGCTGGAGACGCAGAGCTTGACGTTCGGCAGGCGAGCAAAGGATTCCAGTAACCGAACCATCTCATGGTGGTCTCCCACATACTCGTCAATGCCATCGACGAAGAAGCAAAATCTGACTGAATCGGTAGCTAAAGCGATTGTCCGCTTTATGGTGTCCGCGATCTCCTCGATGGTCCACGGTTCCTGGCTCTCGGCTTGCTCAATTGATTGCCACCTTTTTGGACAAGCCTTTTGCATCAAGTCGGGTGCATGGCTGAAAATTTCGTAGAGTAAAGACTGGAAAAGGCCCTGCTGCGATTTTTGCATGCTGGTTCCGGCGCTCCAGAAATAAAAGCTTGCTGTGACTACTCCTATCTCTTCGCCAAAGTCACTTCCAGCGTCCTCCAAATTTTTTCCGCCATCTCCGCTTTCATCCTCGCCATCAGATCGGCTTTCCTCGCTTTCTCCGCCCTTTTGTCGCGAAAAGAAAGTCATCCGAGGAGAAGAGTCGGCTTCTTGAGGGCCATTTAGGACAGCATCGGGATTGGCCCACTCAAACAAGGCTTTTTTCGTATGCGGGCTACCCGTGATATATTTCATAAGCGTCGATTTCCCGGAGCCAGGCTTTCCGCTGATCCAGAAGATACCATCTCCGGACTGAAGCCACCGTAGAAACCTCACCTTTGGATCCACTTGGTTCTGGATTTTTCGGGATCGCTGGAACAGCCACTTGAAAGTTCGATCATGTGCAGTTTCGATGCGCGAATGACGAAGCTTAAGTGAGGAGAAATAGAGCGAGCCGAGGAACCGCTGTTGGAGGATCATCTGCGAAGCGACATGGAATGCCCACGGCAATTTCATAGCAAGATGTCCAATGTGTGAGCTGGAGTTCGAATTTCCTGGAGTGGCATTCCGATGAGACTTTTGTTCCTTCTGGATGTCGGTGAGGAGGTTGACGATATCATTAATCTGGCGCTTTTGGCTGGACTCAACACGACGGTTGTCTGCGATAAGGGCCTGCAGGCCACGAGTAATCGATGATTGACCATTTCTGGACAGAATTGGCAGCATAATTAATACTTCATAATTCAAATCAGTTGGGCTTTATTGAAGATGGACGTACCCAAGGTGACTGATCAACGCAAGCGTTAATTCCCTTTGGTACCTCTCCAGTCGCTTTTCCAGCCCATCAATGGCCTTCTGATTCCACACAATCTTGAGAGCATCGCGAAACGTCTTGAAAGTTCTCTTCGTCCCGCTCTTTCCAGTAATCTTCCCAATCTTGGCCAAAAAGACATTGCATTCCTGCTGGCATAGGTCCGCTAGCCGGTAGAGATCCTGCTCCTCTTGCGTCGCTCCGGCAGCTGCTGGGGGTCGTGTGGATAGCTTCGTGCTTATCGTTTGGAGGTGTTATAGACTTCGTCCAGCTGAACGAGTTCCTCTGTCGTCCTGTGACAGACCCGTGAAGCTCCTTCCCCACTGCAAACAGTTTCGTGCTGAAGTCGACGAACTGGACGGCCGCAGAGGCCACCCCTACGGCAGAGACCGGGTCGAGCATGATGGCATAGGACAGCAACAGAGATTCGAGGGTGTCGCCCTCGTGATATAGCCGATTGTGCTTGAGATCGGCGGATCTAGTCAATGTTGCCTGGAGCTCAGCCACCAGGCTGAGTATTTACGCAACTAGCGAGGAAAGGGCTAGCGTTGTACTTTGCCAAGCTCAGCCACCACGTGATCTCGCGAGAGCCTGCAATAGCCCTCCACTTCTTGAGAGTAGAACTGGAAAATATTCATTCCTTTAGAGCCCTAGGGTCCCAAGCAGCAATCGGAAATCGGATAAATCTTTTAAGACCTTGTGCGGTATACCGCAGTTTGAGACCGATACAAAAAACCAACCGACCATGTGTAACACTAATTAGTATTCATTGGGCAGAGACGGATTGGTAAATGAAAAAACAGTATTTAAGCTTAGGCAATTCTAACCTGGTCTCTCTGCCATATCAAACATGTCGCCGGAATTTCAGCCGCCGCAAACCCGACAAGAATCTTCAATTGCAAGTTATATCCGTCCATGAAGATCATCTGCACGTACATCCTTATGGGTTGCTCGAGTATATGGATGGCTGTTGTCGTACGCAATAAATGCGCAAGCTCCTCTTGGGATACCAAAGCAGCGAGTTCGGGCTTGATAGTGCTATTCATAGCTGCAGTGACAGTCGCTAGAGCAATAGCCCCTCCAAGTATGCGAAATTGGACGGACGCCGATGTCGAAGTTGCTGTAAAACAAGGGTAAGTGAAGCTAACAGCTACGTTGTTGTTCTTACACATACCCAAATCTCGTTTCTCGATCACAAATGGAACCATCAATTGGGTCACCCCGATACTGAGCCCGCAACCCAGCCCAGTGACGAATTGAAGGCCATACTGACCTTTCCACAGTACTCTGTCAAGTGTCACCCTCGACAAAAATACAATTCCTATAATCTTGAGGGCCGATGCCACGAACAGGAGGTAGATCGGCGGTAGGCGGCGTTTTCCGCAAATTGCAGCAGTCAGTGCGACGCCGACTGGCACTGCTAAGCCAAAAGGGACCAGTCGGATCCCAGCTTGCCATGAAGTCTCGTTGTTTACCACTTGAAATCTCAACGGTATCTGGATTACACATGTTGTAAACGTTGCTCCGGCAAGAAAGGCGTTTCTTAATGCCATGTTAGTCAAGCTGTCAAGATACACATAGCAAGTATCATGAACTGGGCAACTTACATCATAATGCCAACAATAGCTCCGTTGGTACAAAATCTCCACGGAAAGACGGGCTCGGATTCTGTGTCATTTACGGTAATGTAGCGCTCATAACCCAGAAACATCATCCAAGCCAACGCGGAAATGATAAGAGGCGCAAGAACTACTGCTGAAGTCCATCGTGAGAAGTTACTGGCCTCCTCAAATCCAGTGATGACCAATGTCAGAGCTAGCAGCATCAGAAATGCCCCAATGAGATCAGTTCGACGATGTTGGGGAGGGCGACTTCCAGGATGGTCATGACGAGGGAAGCCCTTTGGCATGCATACACAGAGCAGCCCAAGGGCGGGTAGTCCCACTGGAACGCTATACTCGTTCAGCTTCAGTCAATATTCAGCAGTGGTTTAACTGACTTCAAGAGAAAGACCCATCGCCATGTTGACCTCTCGCTAATCAGACCGCCTAAAAGCGGACCCAGGAGCAATGATACGACAAACAAAGCCGCAATACAAACGGAGTATCTTGGGTATTTCTCCTTCGGCACCAATTCGAAAAGCACTATGCACACAAGTGAGTAAACACCGGATGCTCCCAGACCTTGAAATGCACGGAGAACAATTCTCCGTCAGAGTCAGCATGTAGGCCTAAAAAATCTGAGTCATTACTTGAGGACATACAATTGATTCATAGTTTGGGCAGCCCCACAACCGCCAGAGAATACGATGAACCCGCTCAAGCAAAGCAAGAGCACTGATTTTCGACCAACATTGTCGCTCAATTTGGCTAGAACGACCATGAATGCTTGGATGCGCGCCGTTAACAACTGCGAGAGTGACCCGGACAAGAATGGAGATAGCACGACATACCAGTGTACACCATCAAATAAGACGTGACCACCCAACTACTACGTCCGAAGCCGAGAAGATCATCTGTAATGGATACTAACGAAGTGCTGACAATCGAGATCTCAAAATTCACCAAAAAAATGCTCAAAAATAAGCTGTGCAAGTGTGTTAGGACGTCGACGGAATACTGAGGAGAACCGTGCCGCACTCACGCAATGGTAAGACAATGGAGTCTCCATCCAGACAGATAGGTCAAGTCATCGACCGTGGCTTCATCTTTGAGCGTCTCCGTAACATGCGAGCCAGCCTGCAAATCAGCCTTCTCGATGTGGTCCGTCGCGCTCATTCTCGTGTTGTTCTTCTCCTCGAAAGACTATGGAGGCCGCATCGAACTCGGCGTTGCGACTTTGAACAGTTAACGTCAAACCAAATACCCACAAATTTGCGGGCTTAGCCAATATCGGCGTATCATAAGCACGAACAGGGATATTGATTGACAATGCACGTCTTGACTGCCGCCTCAACGGGTGGCGTGATCCTTGACCCATGGGCTTGGGTGGTGGAAGGGACCCCGGTAAGGCACAGTTGGGGGCTATGTCTTAACGTTGTCTGATAATGTTGGAGTCCAATGCGGATTTCGCGTGATCTTTAAGAAGGATTAATACCCTGGCAATCACAACGCCCGATACATAGGAGTATCTGCAAGTCTCTACACAGTAGATTGGTTGCCACAATTTGTCACGCAAACTCATAGAAGACGCAGGGTCACCGAGATACCCTCAAAGCGTAGGCACAGCATTTCCCTGTCTATTTGCGGCGCGAACGTTCTACCCCAGTACTGCAAATGCACACTCTCACACCATCTCCGCCCTGTCACCCAATGTCCTATCCGAAAGAAATGGCGGCAATTCAATTTCGGCTTCCCCTGGCCGCTCGGAAATACTGATAGTGGTTCTCGAATCTTTTTTGAACAGCCATTTAGATCCCTGTTGACTGCCAGAGTCCGAGTTCTCCGCGCCAGGTGTGGTTTTCCGTTTAGATTCACCCAGTTTCGAGTTGCTGGAGTTGCTGTTGTTCGTACGTATCAACGAGCGCAACGATATCATGAAGAATCCGGTGGCTTGAGAAACTGAATTCCAAAGTGATTTGCATAGCGGAAGACACGCGGAAACGATGGCGGTGACGGTGTGAATATTCGACCAGAACTCCGACTTGGCCATATCGACTGGATATATTCATCAGCATAATTGTATTTCATAAGAACTTGGTACAGACATACCATAGGCGGAACCGGGTCGATACGTATAGTAGAGGCGAATTACGTTCGTGATGATGGAAAATCCACCAAGAGCGAAGATGCCGGCTACAGCAACCTTGGTGCGTTTTGGAAGTTGGAGCTGGAAAGCAACCCGGAATGGAAGTATAAAAATGATAATATCGATGACAATTTCCGCAACCACAATTCCCAGAAACATGACGTTAAAGTCAAGACATCTACCAGGCTTCGTTCGGTGCCAGAATGCGTCGATGGGAAGGCAGGTGAGCAAGTTCGCAACTTCGGCCGCGATGAACCAGGCGGTCGAGACCAAAATCACAAAGAGGGATACTTTGAGGTACCCTGTCTTGACGAAGAAGATCCGACGGTAGAAGAACAGGATCGAGAGCTTGATGCAGTACAACGCCGGAAGGTAAAACGTGTAGCCTAGGAAAATGCCCTTTCGAATTGATCAGTCCAAGGCCTAAATCTGAGCGGATGTTTGTCGCTAACCTCAAGGTAGTTCTCGATCGACTTCAAATCCTTCGGATTCTTGTGTGCCAGCAACATCATCTCGGTTATCTCTAGTCCTCCCCCGCCGGTGATAGTCCCTTTGAATGTTAGCTGTCAATATTCCAGTTAGTTAAAATGAAGAGTCCTACCCCACATAACGACCGCGACGCTAACGAGGTAGAATATCAGTCCCGCGACAATTGAGTAATCATCTGAATGAATTCCTGCCTTTTGCTTCTGCTTGCACAACAGTCGGACCAAAACAGCGACGCAAGAGACAACACCACAGGCTACACCCGTGTCGAATTGTTTTTGCCCTTTCGCGTTCAAGCCGTACATGGTGCCAGTGCTTCTCTGGTGGTGTTCAGCCGGGCTCATTGCATTCATAAAATAATGATGATAGTCGGATTAGGACCGTAGATGGGTTGGGAATGCCATCGAAATATGGACTCCGCGCGATAGTGTTGACAGCATGGTATACCGTAGCGTTCAGAGGTCCCGGCGGATGTAATCTATGCAGACGGAGGTCTCTAGTGTTAGCAATGTGAAACGTCCGACCGAACAACCTTCCCGATGCAAGTTCTGGAAGGATTGTTCATAACCTGACAGGAACAACGAGGGCCGTGCTCCAGCGTTTCCGGCGTGCCGGTACTGGTCTCGGGAACCAAGACTAGTGGTGCATATGTATGGTCATTTATGTGCCATCGGACTTGGTCTTGATTCTTTCACGTAATTGGTCAATGATAAGGGTTGCCCAGCGCCAAAGTCTGATTGTCGAAAGGTGCAATATACGTGCAAGCTTACCCCGGGGAGCAGCTGGTGGCTGCGCCTCGCTAATTTGTGCGAGGCACAGCAGGCACATTCAATGCGAACCCGGAGCCTTCACGCCCCATCTTTGACCAGACTCAGTAGTCATCTATTGTGAAGGAGTACCTGGCCGTACACGTCAAGAATGGAGAAGAAGGCAGTGATTGCAAGTTTTTCTTGATGGAGCTCTCTCTTACGTTGCTCTGTAACTGACGGTATAATAGATTGGCGGATCGCTCGCTGGCCTTATGCATGGCGTAATGCTCAACCGTGAGGGTTATGCTGTCGAAATCCTCGAGCAGGATATCGCAACTCAACGTGAAGGTTTCGACGCTGGAATCCGCGTCGGGCCCGATTTCGTCACTTTCCTCAAAAAGTATGACCGAATCGGTCGCCCATATCAAGTCCACGCGACGGGCCATCAGTTCATCAGTTCCAATGGTAGTCCTGGGAGAAAGATTAAGCAAGAACTGGCTCTCTCGTCTTGGGGCTTCTTGTGAGTATTCTCCGCGCAAACTTCGATGGCACTCCGTCCAAGGCAGTACCACACGTCCCAAACCGAGACCTAAAACTCAAAGAGGCAACATACACACATGGTGCCTGCGTAAAGAGCGTGGAGGACGTGGGAAAAACCATGAAAATTCACTACGAGGATGTGTCACAAGGCACTATGGAGTCAACCGTGGCCGACATAGTGGTAGTTGCAGACGGACCCAATTCGTCGATCCGGAAACATCTAATGCCTGGAATATCGAGGCCGTATGCGGGATATGTATCTTGGAGAGGCACTGTTCGTGAGAACTTGCTCGAAGAGCGTCACAGGGGAATATTCCAAGGAAATGCGGTCTTTCATCTCATGGATCGAAGCTATATTCTGGTGTAAGTCACCGAACATCCGGATTTCTCGTTGGCCAACTCATTCATCACCCATAGCTATGTCATACCGACAGACGACGGCAGTCTTGAGCCTGGGGAACGTCTCTACAACTGGGTGTGGTACGATCACCTACCGGAAAGTTCCACGGAGTATGTGGAAACAATGACAGATATCAATGGCAAGACCCACCACGGAACGGTACCTCGAGGACTCGTTCGCCCAGACATCTGGGATCAACAACGGGCTTACGGAATGTCCAAGCTACCTCCCTGCATAGCAGCGCTTGTCGAACATACCTCCAGTCCTTTCGTTACCAAGATATATGATTCAGCTTCCACCAAAGCAACCCTCTTCAACAACAAGCTCTTCATTGTTGGAGATGCACTCGTCTCGTTTCGGCCGCACATTGCTCTCAGCACAAACCAGGCCGCTTACCACTGCCAACTGTTGAAGGAGGTAATAAGCGGCAAGACAACCCCAGCCGCATGGGAGCGTGCAGTACTACGTTACGGTAATGAAAAACGGATGTACAGTATTGTGGTTGGTGTCTTCGGTACGGGCAGCAGAATGGCTTTGCTATGGGTTGTTTCCAAGTTTATTTTGCTTTTGGTTCGCCAGAAGCTAGGCTTTCTGTCGTAGGAGGTCAAAGAATGCTATTTTTGTTTCTCGTTTCAATAATTGTGTAATTTTAGCATTACAGGAAAAATGGGTACTTTATCGGGCCGCATCTCAACCTTGGAACGCAAAAAAAGTCTGCTTCGGAATGGGGTGAATGGCCTGTTTCTCTCATTTAGCACGATCCCACAAATCTAATATATTATTCTGTTCGGATCGGGACCGGGATAATCATATCGAGAAAATGCGTAAATGCTCCCGCTCCCGTGCAAGTCAGCGCTCCCAACAGGAAGTACTACGGTTCGTACTTTTCAGTTACTTCCTGTCACGTGTTCCAGCAGGAAGTAGGAGAACTCTGAGCCGTAACGTTACGATAGTAAAGCTGAAAAGTATAACCGTAGTACAGTTCGTATATAGAGATTTAGTGTTAAGGTAGTAGTTAATAAGTAGCTAGAGGGAGGTTGGTTCCCTGTAGTGTAACTAGTTAGCTAATGCCGTATAACAAGCAGAGATTTCTATATTACTAGCCATAGCTAAGAGATAGTTTTTTATAAGGATTCTTACTAGAATTACTATCTCTATCTTATCTAACCTAATTTATATTATCTAAATCGTTAAATTGTTAAAATAAGTCTTTAAAAATTCCTCTAAGCTAGTTATAGTAGACGTACTAGCCAAGCTATAGCTTCCTCCTTATCCTCCTCCCCCACACCCTTTGCCTATCACGCGGGCTCCCGTCGCCTTAAGAAGTCAGCCTCGTCGCTGTCGTCATCGCAAGAAGGCTCTCTAGACGCTGCAGATTTAGAATTTAAGAGAAGTATATTCTTAAGCCGCCAGTCTCCTACTACGCAGTTACAACTATCCTTTACCTAAGGCTCTGTCTCTAGTAGCTTAAAGACTATTAGCGTTAACATAGTCTCTAGCATAAGAAGGCAGAGGCCTTAGTAAAAGAGATCTTCTAGCGCTACGTAGACGCTAAGGAAGAGGACAAGCTAGAGCTAGATAAGATCTCCTAACAAAAGCAGCCTGCCTCCTCCTGCCCCCACGATATACAATACAAACAAACTCTAAGCCTTAACCCTACCTACCTTGCTAGCAGAAAGACCTACAAGCGCGCTAAGAAGACAACAGAGCTTTAATTATACTACAATAGTATTTTTAACGACCTACAAGAGGCTAAGGAGGATAGCCCTTTATACAGAGACCC
The DNA here is from genome assembly GCA_002105025.1 of Clohesyomyces aquaticus. Lineage (NCBI taxonomy): Eukaryota > Fungi > Ascomycota > Dothideomycetes > Pleosporales > Lindgomycetaceae > Clohesyomyces > Clohesyomyces aquaticus. Next base: position 359,288 of record MCFA01000010.1, on the reverse strand, counting down.
TCTTACTTAGTAGCATAAGGTAGAGCAGAGGAGCTACCCAACACTATACAAAATAGCCCTCAATTTCCTCTCTATACCCAGCACTAGCTGCGACTGCAAGAGGGCCTTCAGCAGCAGTGGCAGGACTGTTACTTGCGATAGGAATTGCCTAGCTAGAGCAACAATTAAGGCACTTTAACTACAAAAGAACTAGCTACGCTAGCGAGCAGTCGCTAGTAAGCTAAACAACCTAGCTAACTATATACACGCTTGTGCTACACCAAGTTCAACCGTTACAGCGTAACTTTTAGTAAAAAGCTAAGAAGTACAAGAGCTTCAACAGGAAGTACTGTGTAACCGTAATTCGCCTTGACATCTAACTTACTAGCAGGAAGTAATAATAATCTAAGACGTAACGTAGACAAATTTAGTGAACCGTAACCGTATACTTCCTGTTGGGAGCGCTGCGTGCAAGCCTGGTCGGAAGGGGGGTTTGTTTTGCCACAGCATGTCACGTCAGACATGCATACACGCGCTTACTTGCATATGCACGTTCTTCGGACTTCACAAGATATCAATAACAGTCACCCGATAAACATGAGACACGGATGTCAATCGCGTCCGCGCGTTCTGATAGCGTTGAACCATGCCGTGGAACTTAGGAATCCTGCAGGCGCTCCGCTCGCCACACTGTCCTTCTGATTGCCTGCACTGCACCGGTCACTCCGGCACGATCCTTGCTGCCGGGAATCTGATGTCCGCCATTATGCCTAAACTCTTCTCTGCTCTCCTTGTGGCATAACAGGCGTAATTGGCTTGGCCACTCCAATTCTCCCTGATCACTACTCCCCCAGATATGCGCCGTAGGGATTTGAATCACTTCTCCAGCGTCCTCGTACGTAAGAGGCTTGATGACCCCAGATTTAAGCAATTCGGGGTGAGCCGGAATTCCACCAGAGAAGAAGATCGCAAGCTTGAACGGGGTGTAAGTCGCCACCTGTTGGGACTCGGGTACCAGAAGCGTTGAAACAAGCGCCGCCCCCTGTGAGAATGCCACCACTCCATCGAAGGGACCCCGAACCTCGATATAACGGGCCAGATCATTCAAAGCCTTCACGCAGGATGCTGGAGATGATTCATCGAAATAGCCGAAATATTTCTCCGACCGAGAGGACAGAGACTGGAGTTCTGGTGAACGTCAGAGATTAATTTTATCACATCAGAGTTCCGTGGATGTGTTTTGTTGGGCGTCGAAGTCCGTAGTAGCAGCGAAGAGATGAACCTACCGGGCGCGGCTGATTCGGGCACCGTTCCCTCAACGAATTCGAAGGAATGGCCATCTCCGAGTTGGTATCGCACCGCAGCTGCATGTTTCAGGGCACAATTAGCTATGTTGACAGAACGTGAAGCCGCCGAAGTGAGAAGAATCGAACACACCAAACTGGGTCTCCAAGATCATAGAGGTCGTTCCCTTCCCGTGCAGACACAGAAAACGCATCCTGCTCTTTTCCGCCGCAAAAACGGTTACTGTAGTCGAACGTGTTAACCAAGGAAGAGATTTGAAGTGATCTCGAGGTTCTGAGTGACATGTAAATCTTAGCCGACTGTTGAGCGAGGTGCGCTCGACACTAATGCCGCAAGCTGGTCCGAGAATCAGAACGACCTCTGTTCCCCACCTACTCTACAACGGTTCTCCTCTGAATGACTTTTCGGTAGTTAGCCGATCATGCTACGATTTCTACCCAGAGACCCTAAATTGTTGGCAAAATGGGGACATTCCTCTCGCCTACATTCATCGTTTCACTCTCGCCTTCTTTGAAGTCCGTGAATAAATTAATAGCGATCATTTGGCTTGTGGCACAACATCAAAGCCTGAAGAATATAATTAGCAAGGCTTTTTTGGAATCGTATTGCAAGGTTATTAGCCTCGGGTAGAACCGCAGCTAAAATCTCAAATTTATTGCCCACTTGACTATTTAATACAACCGTCAGCTGTAAATTGAGACTTTTAGTGTCGAAGGCTCGTGCATGGCATCGAAGGATTCAAGGTTCTGACATGTTACGTTACAAGGAACCTTGCAACGCATTCGTTAAACGCCTTACGCAGCGCCGGAACCCCCACACTTCATCGATGATTCGAGAGGCGAGAGAACTATTCTGAGAACGATTAGCCTGAGACTTACCACCAGTATGGAATATGCCAATATCAACCGAGATCCCTTATCAAGTTCTTTTAGACATGCCCACTCTAACGGGGCACACTTCTTTGCAACAGGGGCCTCCCGCCTTGAAGTACTGAACTACCTAACCGCAATCGGCTCATTCACCATGATGTTTTCGGACATTCAATCACGGATGATTAGAGAATACTCAATAGTGTGGCACAGCGGGTTTTCAAAGGGGGCAATGAGGAGAAAAAACTTCGATGTTCCACATTTCGGTCGCGCAACCTACCTCGGCTACCTAGGTACGCGAATATTCGCGAGAACTCTTCCAAAGCGGCGAAGATCCAGCCAGATTAACTAGTAACTGAGAGGGCGCATTTGACATCAAGGTCCCTGGTTTCTCGGGCATAGATTCTTGACAAGATCAATCTCTGAGTCCTAAATCCCCATCGAATTATTTCATACGGGTCACAACACACATCCGATCACTTAGCTCTTGGCTGTTGGCTGAAGCTAACACTCCGACGGAAAGATGACAGACGACAGCGATTCGTTGAACTCACGCAGCTCACACTCGAGCTTCACCGCCCGTTCTGCGCCAACCACTGAGATCTCGGAGTATACCAATTCTGACCATGGGCACGGCAATACAGGCGAAGGACATCCGCCTCCATGTCCTATAGCGGTTATTGGATTGTCGTTGAAGTTCCCTGGGGATGCGGATTCTCCTGAATCTCTTTGGGACATAATGATGGAGGGTCGCTGTACTGCCTCTAGTATTCCGAAAGAGCGATACAATCAGGATGCATATTATAGCTCCGATACGGGCGCTCTTGGAACTGTATGGTGTTCGCCCAAACCATCATGTCTTATTTCTGACCCATACACAGGTTCGTTCTGCCAAAGCAAACTTCCTGAAGGAGGATCTGGCCGTCTTCGACAATACGTTTTTCGGACTCACGGCAACAGAGGCAGCCTCAATGGACCCTCAGCAGAGGGGGTTATTGGAACAGACCTATCGAGCGTTAGAGAATGGTAAATTTTCGATCGCTCTCTCCGGATACTCTTTGCTAACACTCCGTAGCTGGGCTGCCAATGGCTAAGATCTATGGCACAGACACATCTGTTCACACCGGGTGTTTTACGGGTGACTACATGATGTTGATGGCTAAAGACCCGGATCTTATGCCAAAATACGCGGCCACAGGAGTTGCAGCAGCAATGCTTTCGAACCGTATTAGCGCCTTCTACAACCTGACTGGGCCCAGTATTACTATTGATACTGCATGCTCAAGTAGCCTCGTGGCTATCGATCAAGCCTGCCAATCTCTAAGACTAAGTCAAAGTTCAATGGTTTGTGACTGTACCTACATTGCCACTTAACCTGGGCTAACTATATGCAAAGGCGATCGCTGCGGGATGCAACATTATATCGGCCGTGGATCTGACAATTGGTTTGTCTAATTTGGGTTTCCTATCCCCTGATGGGGTATGCCATAGCTTTGATCATCGAGCTAACGGTTATTCCCGGGGTGAGGGGTTTGCCGTTGTAATCCTGAAAAGACTCGCAGATGCCATTCGAGATGGGGATACCATTCGGGCAGTGATCAGAGCAACTGGCTCAAATCAAGATGGCGCGACTCCGCTTGCACAACCCAGCAAAGATGCCCAAGCCCAACTGATCACAAAAACCTACCAGCAAGCGGGTTTGGACTTCACAAAAACCCGCTATGTGGAAGCTCATGGTACCGGTACCGCGGTTGGCGATCCAATAGAGGCCAGCGCAATAGGAACGGCACTCACTGCGGGGTCTACGGAAGATGCTGCAGTCTATGTGTACGTATTCCGTTGAGATTGGGTTCATTCGACTAACCCAAGCCAGGGGATCTCTGAAAGCAAATATTGGCCACCTGGAAGGCGCAGCTGGTATAGCAGGTCTAATCAAAAGTGTTCTTATCCTGGAGCGCGGTATTATTCCACCGCTCGCGGGCTTCGAAAGGGTAAATGAAGAAATTGATCAGGACTTTTTGAATATAAAGGTATTTCACATGAAATCAGAGAAATCCGAGCACTGACCTCCCTTTGAGTTCAACACTGATCCAATTCCCTGGCCGGATGGTGGTCTGCGGCGAGTCTCAGTCAACTCGTTTGGCTTTGGCGGGACAAACTCTCACGTGGTGCTCGATGATGCTTTCCACTTCATACATGAACGTGGCATCCAAGGTAAGCATATAACTCGGACTCCGGTACCCAGCGCATCAATTCTTTCACTCTCGACCTACGCAGAACCAGAAGGCTTTTTGTTGGGTCAGAAGGAGACTGCATCATTTCATCCGATGATCCTCGTCTGGTCCGCCGCCAATGAGTTGAGTCTAAGCCAAATGACATCCGCTCACGCAAAGTGGATATCCAGGCCCGAGCAGGAAGTCCACACTGAAGATGTAGTATTTCTTCGCTCACTGGCCTATACCCTACTAGAACGGAGATCATTATTTTCGTGGAGATCGTTCGCTTTGATCACCTCGCCGAAGGACTTCAAGGACTTGAAACCATCTAGACCAGTCCAAGCACGATCCCCATCTGACCTTTCCCTTGCATTCATCTTCACCGGACAAGGTGCACAGTGGGGAGGCATGGGCAGAGAGCTGTTCGTGTACGCCAAGTTTAGGGATTGTGTAATGGAAGGTATATCATACCTCATGACTCTTGGTTGTTCTTGGCATCTCGTCGGTAAGTATCGTTTGTTTCAATCTATAGCCATAAGACCGGATCCAACCGATCTGACATTCACAGGGGCGCTTATCGGCGAGCTGGAATCGAGCAACAAGCTTGATGAACCGGGGCTCGCCCAACCAATCTGCACCATCCTTCAAGTAGCACTGATTGATTTGTTGGCGTCTGTCAATATACTTCCCTCTGTGGTTATTGGGCATTCGTCCGGTGAGATTGCAGCCGCGTAAGTTCTACCCGTGGATCGGACTGAATAACAGAAGATATATCATTGACACTCAGTACAGATATGCTATGGGAGCGATTACTCGTCAATCTGCGTGGAAAGTTGCATACTTTCGTGGAGTGTATTCAGACAGACTTGCGAACGCTACTCATGGGCGCGGAGGTATGGCCTCGGTAGGTCTATCTCACGAGGAAGCTGAAAAATACATTGCAAGTGCGAAAGAAAAGCTTGGAGGCCACGGTCATCTTCAGGTAGCTTGCATCAACAGTCCCAACAACGTCACTATATCCGGGGATGCTGGCCATGTCCAAGCTCTGGCAGCTGACCTGAAGGAAGAGTCGATATTCTCTCGAGTCCTGCGGATCCCTGTCGCCTACCATGGCCCTCATATGAACAGAGTGTCGGAAGAATATTTCAATTCCATCACCGACATTCAGTGCGGAACTCCATTCCGTCGCAATCACGTCAACATGGTATCGTCAGTCACGGGTCGACCCATCTCCGGCGAAGAAGTTCGCGATCCTAGGTACTGGGTTCGCAACATGGTTTCTCAAGTGAAATTCAGAGACGCCCTTAACACCGTCTTCTCCGAGAATCGTCAGATCATGCCAAACAAGCTCGATCTCTCCCACCAAAATGTACTCCGTGCAACAGATATCCTGGAGATTGGACCACACGCTACACTCTCCGGACCAATCCGAGAGACTCTCCAACACAATGCACATGGGAAGGATATCACGTACCGGTCGGTGCTAGTACGAAATCATGACGCTCACCTTTCGACGCTATCTGCAGCTGCGGAGCTATTCTGTAAAGGATATGAAGTGAACCTCTCCAAATTGAACCAAATATCGAGCCATGGAAAGTTTACTCCAATGAGCCTTCCGGATCTTCCAGTATACCCCTTTGATCATACCAAAATTTTCTGGCTAGAGTCTAGAATTAGCAAGGGCATTCGCTTTCGATCAAGTCCAAGGAACCCATTCCTCGGAACGCCGGTCGCGGATTGGAATCCTGCAGACGCACGCTGGCGCCACTTCCTGAAACCGAACGAGTCTAATTGGATTCAAGATCACAAGATCAATGGTCGAATCATCTTTCCTGCCGCGGGCATGCTTGTAATGGCTATGGAAGGGGCCATGCAACTTGCCCGTAATCACGATGTCACGGCGCTGGAGATAAGCGACGCGACATTTTTGTCAACGCTTGAGGTTCCGACAACCGCCGCGGGAGTGGAAGTGCAGTTGCACATGAGATTGCGCGACTCTTCCACCGACAATAAAGGATCGCGATATGACTTTTGCGTTAGAATGTTTCAGATGGACTGGACCGAAGTATGTCGAGGATCCATCCGTACGATCCGGAAAAACGACCACAAGAATGAAGTCGACGGCCAAAATGAAGATTTCTATCACCACTCCCGTGGTGTCTCGTGTTTTGATGAGATCCGAAGCCAGTGCCTTGGAGACCAAGACATCAGCGGGACCGAACTATATCGCCGTATTTGGGAGTTTGGCTATCATTTCGGTCCTTCCTTCTTGCGCATTCAAAGTCTGAATCGATCTTCAGCCGGCGAGGCCGTCGCGGTTGTGGATCTTCTCGAACCCGAAGTACTAGAATTGCCCACGTTGGTGCACCCTGCGACCCTAGATGGTATCCTCCAGACTATGCTCACCCGAGTTATCACTACTGTGGGAACATCGCTCCCGACTAGAATTAATAGGCTTTGGATTAGTACTGATGGTCTAGCGAATACGACGAATGGAAAATCAATCGATGTGACGGTTAGAATCCAGGACTACGGGTTTCGCATGACGACAGCCAATATCGCAGCACTCTCTGCCGACCGGTCACTCAAGCTATTTGCCGAGGGTGTCGAGACAACTCTGATCTCGGACCGTGTCAACGTGGCCTCCCAATCTTCCGGACCAGTTTCGAGGATCTGCTGGAATATGGATTATAAGCCGGATGTTAGATTTCTTCAGAACGGACCGTTGGAGCAATATCTCGTTCAAAACATGCCGAGGCAGCTCCTGGACGCTGAATTCTTCCATAATTTAGAGAAAAAACTGGATTGGTTTTTGAGAAATGCTCATGTTCAGCTTGAGGAGCTGGGTGTCGTTGACCTCAACAGCCATCTCAAGTTCTATCGCCAGTGGATGAAAGAAAAATTGGGTGCATCAAATCCGGATGGTGCATCAGATCCAGATGTCTCACCCGGGAACGCCATCTCTCTCACTCAATCTTCTCTTAGAACCGAACCCGATGACTGTTCCAAAGATGCCCGCAAAAAGATCAGTAGCATCTACTGGAACGTTGCGGAGAACATGGTCAAGTTGCTGATGGGAGAGATCGACCCGCTTCAACTCTTATTCCAAGGCACAGCAATGGACGACTTTTACGAGGCCATGTTCGAAACGGCAGCCTACGTCAGTCCTCTTTCCAAATATCTCGATATTCTGACCCATAAAGATCCATCTATGAAAATACTGGAGATTGGAGCCGGCACGGGTGGAGCTACCAAGCACCTTCTCAAATTCCTGGCACCCCATGGTACCAATGGCCGCTCTGGTAGATATGCCAAGTACTGCTTCACCGACATCTCTCTGTCTTTCTTTGAGAAAGCGAAGACCGTACTGCAGGAGTTCCCTAAGGTCCATTTCGGAACTTTGAACATCGAGCAGGATCCATTGCTCCAGGGTTACGATGCAGAAAGTTTCGACCTCATATTCGCATCTCTGGTACTGCATGCAACCAGATCCTTAGACCAGAGCATTAAGAATGTGCATCGACTGCTGAAACCTGGAGGAAAACTCATTTTGTTCGAAGTAACCAATGTCACGGCCCTTCGCACAGGATTCGTGTTTGGATTCCTACCAGGCTGGTGGTTAAGCCAGGAACCGCACAGACAAGCGCGACTGACGCCTTGCGTATCAGAGGAGGTGTGGGATCAAATTCTTCTATCCAATGGCTTTACGGGAGCCGATATGGTGGTCCATGACCAAAGAGACCCAACGGCGCACACGACATCCTTCATTCTCTCCACAAAAGCCGAGACGCCAGTACCAAAAAGAGGCCGCAGTTCCCTTCTCGTCGCGTCCCTCGGGGAGACTTGCCACCTTGGCATCCCCGAAATCGGTATACCGATCGAGTATATCCCGTTATCATGTGCAGCAAAAACATTGCAGGATGATAATGGCCTTTTAATAATCCTGGACTCTCCTGGAAAATCTATGCTCCAAACCTTGGATGAAGAAACCTTCTTCAGCCTGCACCAAGCTCTAATACAGGCCATTAACGTGCTCTGGATATCTGTCACTCCTGATCATGTCAAGGCTTCCGCTTCGAATGGAATTGTACATGGCATTGCGCGCACACTTCGCTCCGAGAACGCAGTTTTAAAAACCACAGTCGCGGAGATCTCGGAACGCTCGTGGAATGTGCACGGGAGTTTACACGTGCGGAGGATCATCGAACAATGTCTTGCGACGTCTACGACCAACTACGAGCCAGAAATTTGCGAAAGAGATGGAATGCTGTGTATTCCACGTATAACAGAGGATGTTATACTCAACAAGAGAATCTCCGAAGATGCCATACCATTAGTGCGTCGCAACCTGCCTTTCGGAGAAAAAAGACTACGTCTTACAGTCCAGACCCCCGGTCTTCTCGATACTCTTTCCTTCGTTCCAGCCAACACCCCATGCTTGACACTACCTCCAAACGAGATTGAAGTTCACGTCAAAGCCGTAGGCGTCAATTTCAAGGATTGTCTAGTCGCTCTTGGCCGCGTCCCAGAAGACACTCTTGGGACAGAGTTCTCTGGTATCGTCACCCGCGTCGGATCAGCCTGTACGCTACAGCCCGGCGATCGAGTCATGGGTTTGAGATCTGATGTTTTCTCTACGTCGATATGCTGCGAAGAAGTCCGTGTAGCCAAAATCCCAGACACTCTTTCCTTCCTGGAAGCAGCGAAAATCCCAACGAATTTCATCACCGCGTACCATGCGCTGATTGAAATAGGACGAATCAAGAAAGGAGAGACCATTCTCATACACTCAGGCGCTGGTGGAACCGGGCAAGCTGCCATCCAGATTGCACAGAGTGTTTGCGCAGAGGTGTTCGTCACTGTTGGAAATGCCCAGAAGAAAAACCTTCTCATGGAAACATACCAGCTTCCTGAAGACCACATATTCTACAGTCGCGATTGTTCATTTTCACAGGGCGTGAAATTTAGAACTAATGGACGAGGCGTGGACGTTATCCTTAATTCTCTCGCGGGCGACGAATTGAGAGCATCCTGGGAATGCATTGCGCCGTTTGGAAGGTTTCTCGAGATCGGCAAGCGGGATATTCTTCAACATGAAGCACTCCCCATGTTCAACTTTGTTCGAAATGTAAGTTTCTCTGCCATCGATCTTGGAAAAGTGGAGGGGCAACTTCATTATGTTCAGAACGCCTTGAATGCAGTTGTGGACCTGTTCACTCAAGGGAAGACCCGGGTAGCGACGCCACTTACGGTTTTCTCGGTTCAAGAAGTCGAGAATTCGTTTCGGTATCTCCAGAGTGGATTGAACGCAGGATGTGTGGTGGTAGATATGAACCCCAACGTCGTTGTTCAGGTATGTGCTGGAGTGAGGCTGTATGCGGCACTCTGCTGACCGATGATATAGGCCCTTGTGCCTCGAGCCTCGCAACAGATATTCAGCCCAAATGCGACATATGTCATTTCAGGTGGCCTTGGTGGTCAGGGAATGAGTATCGCGCGATGGATGGTGAGAGAGGGAGCCAAGCACTTGCTGTTGCTCTCCCGACAAGGGCCAAAGGCTAAGTTGGCGAAAAGGTTCTTGTCTGAAATGAAGCGGGCTGGGGCACATATCGAAGCCCCGATTTGTGACATTACAGATAGTGCTTCTCTTGAACCAGTTCTCAAGGAAACGAGCGCTGCACTTCCTCCGATCAAGGGATGCATACAAGCTGCCATGGTGCTCAAAGTAAGTCTCGTGCGTCTTTTATGGAGAGGCCATAAAGCTGACCTTTGTGAAAGGATGCACTTTTCGAAAGCATGACATTCGAAGAGTGGTGGATCGCAACATCGCCTAAAATCACAGGATCCTGGAATCTCCACGAGCATTTGCCCAAGGATCTCGACTTCTTCGTCATGCTGTCCTCCGTAGGTGGAATCATTGGCTCCGGCGGCCAATCAAACTACTGTGCCGGGAACACTTACCAAGACGCGCTCGCGGCATTCCGAGTTGCCAATGGACAAAAAGCCGTATCGCTCGACCTGAGCGTCATGAGTGAAGAAGGGTATCTCATTGGACGTCAAGAAGCCATGAAGCAGTATCTTCAGATCAAACAAGTCATCCCCATGACTCAAGCAGAGCTTTTCACAGTCCTCAAGTACTACTGTGATCCGGGCCTGTCCCTTGTGGATATGAAGAGTCAGGTCGTGACCGGTCTCTCTCTTCCAGCCGATATGCAAGCTGCATCCGGACACGTGTCCTGGTTGGACCGTGAGCTTTTCTCGCATCTCCACCAGCTCGATACTTCTGATGAGATTATCACGCCGGACTTAGGGGCAAGCGGGCAATTCCAGCTTTCGAGTCTACGCAGCGTCAAGACTAGCGGGGAAGCTGGCACCCTTGTCACTACGGCGATTCACGTCAAGTTGTCCAAGATCCTTTCAAAGAATCTCAGCGATATTGATACTAGAAGACCAATGCACGCATACGGCGTAGATTCGCTTGTTGCCGTAGAGCTTAGGAATTGGTTCTTGAAGGTCATAAAGGTGGATGTACCTGTGTTTGAAATACTGGGAGGCGCAACTATCGATGCTCTTGGTGTATCTGTGGCAGAGAAGTTGGGGTTTGGGGCCCAAGGTTCATGTTGAACTGGTGAGCCATGAAAATCCATATCCGTAATTGTGCTCTTACATATCTTCATCGCAAGACCGCTAGAAGGAAGGAAAGTTTTTATACCGGAATGCTAGACGCATTCATATCCAACCATTTCCTTTACGGCTGCGCCACCGGCGTCAACGCCTTCTCAAAAACCCTCAAAAATCTCCACACATCCTCAAAAGTATTATACAACGGCACGGGCGCGACCCTCACAATCCCCGGTTTCCGTTTATCGCACACCACGCCGCCCATCTCGAGCGCCTCACTCACATCCTCCAGCAACTCCTCCTTTAGCAAAACACTCAGTTGCGTACCACGCCATCGCGGATCCTTTGGTGTGATGATTGAAAACGGAGGTGCTTCCGGATCCGAACACCGGCTCGCGACTTGGTTGAGAAGATGTTCCGCATACGCGGTAAGGAGTACCGATTTCGATCGCAGGTCCTGCATGCTAGTTTTGGTGAATACGCTTAACGCGCCAGAGAGACATGTTAAATCGACAACTGACGGATTCGAGCACTGCCATCCCTGAGCACCAGGCGTAGGCACGAACTTATTATCCATCAAAAACCTGCTCTTCTTATCATGGCCATACCACCCCTTCAGCCCCCTCCCATGGTCATTGTCTCCGTGGCGGGAGTGCACGAATGCTCCAGCGATAGCGCCAGCGCCCGCGTTCATGTACTTATACGTGCACCAGCACGCGAAATCGACGTCCCAGTCATGCAAACTCAATTCCACGTTCCCCGCTGCGTGCGCGAGATCCCAACCAATCGTGATGCCGCGACTGCGGGCGTGTGCAGTGATGGTCTGGATATCGAGGAGTTGGCCGCTCCAGTATTGGATTCCGGGGAGGAGGATTAGGGAGAGTGTGTCGACGTGTTTGTCGATGAGAGAGAGGATGTTGGAGGTTGTTATGAGGTATCCGGAATCCGGTTCCACGGTCACCATGCATTCTTTGGGGTTTAGGCCGTGCCATTGGATCTGTGATTCGATGGCGTACCAGTCGCTGGGGAAGGGTCGCCATTCACACAGAATTTTGTTCTTTCTTCCTGACGGCTTGTAGAATGTAGCCATCATGAGGTGGAGGTTGATGGTTAATGTGTTCATGGCGACAATTTCCTCAGGTGCTGCGCCAACAATTTCAGACATCTTCCTCGCGCAGTCCGCAGCGAGGTCTTGGTACGGCGTTAGTGGCGAATCTTCGAGATGTGTAAAGTGCCCGCCGACGCCGATGGAGCCCCATGTCTTGAGATATGCGGCGAGGTATTCGCCGACGGCTTTCGGTTGAAGACCTAATGAGTTCCCGCAAAGGTAGATGCTTTCATCTTCTGTACTGGATACTGGCGCAGAGGTTTTCGCATCATCCTTGAGCGATTTGCGTTGGAGTTGGGCTTTTGTGGGAACGACATAGTCGTCTCGGAACGTTTTTAAGATGTCGTTGTTGTCGTCGAGAGTTTGTGCGAAGGCTAAAGAATCGGAATTGGCGGGCCAATCTGGTTTCTGTCCTTGACGGAGCTGTTGGATCGCGTTCTTGACGTCCATTGTGTGTGTGCGCGGGTGGGGATGGGAGATCTGACTCTGTTATCGGAGCGAACATGGCTATATATGTTACGTAGCTGCATGTATGTACGTCAACGTGTGATTGATTTTCCGTGGCATCCAATTCTTCGAGTTCCGACGATGAAGGACCTTCCGCGTTCGGATCGTCATCGATCAAGCCGCTGTCGGATGTGCGTGGCAGCTTGGACAGCTTCCGACGGCCATCCGTTCCGTCTCCGATGCTCTAGCGCCACGAAAAGTTTCAAGTTAGTCCGCGAAAAGCAAGCCGCGTTGACCAACAGCAGCAATTTGACGGGATCGGTGTGAGGCGATGCTCGCATTGGCACGCGAGTAATGGAAAAGGACCGGTTTTGTTTGTCTTGTCTACCTGGGCAGCCGGCCGTACGCATTGATCGTGAGATATCCGATAACTGCGTGATTTCTCGAAGCCCGTATCATTTTCGGTTGCCGTCTTCTCACGAGATATAAAACACCAATTCGCAAACTTCCATTGCCCTTTAGCAAAACGCAGCAACCGTTATGAGTCCTCATAAAATCCAAAAACTTCCATCTCCTGCATCATTAGCATCGTATGGCATATCGAAGAACGGCTTTCTTCCCGAAGAGCCGCCACTGCGTCGTCTACCAAACGACATCTACGAACCGTGGGAGAGGATTGCAGAAAGACTGCCAGAGCTCATCAGAACATGGCGGCTAAGGAGCCAGGTTGATACACTGCCCTGTCTTGACATTGGCTCTTTGGATTCGGAAGCAGAATGGCAGAGAGCTTACTTGTTATTGGCCATCATGGCCCAAGGATACATATGGCAGGGTCCAGAGCCATCGGAGGTACAAGAGTAGCCCTTCGAAAGGTGTTCATCTGCTGATAAGCAAGCAGCGCCTGCCGGCTGCCATTGCCGTCCCACTTCTTCACATTTCTGAGCACATCGAAGTTCACCCCGTTGCGACGTATGCAGCTTTGAACCTGTGGAACTGGAAGCCAACAAAGCTCGACGCGGATCTCACTCGGCCAGATGATATGGTGGCACTAAATACAGCAACCGGGACCGATGACGAGTCATGGTTTTTCGTCATTTCAAACGCCATGGAAGCAAGAGCAGGCCCGCTCATACGCACACTGACGGCCGCAATGGAAGCGGTCGAGGTCGATGATGTCTCCACAATTCTTCATGGATTGCAGTACTTCACACAAAGCCTGGTCGATATAGGCAAGATGCTAAAGCGAATGGACGAACGCTGCGATCCCCAGGTCTTTTATCACACTATCCGACCGTTCCTAGCAGGAAGCATGAACATGGAAGCCGCAGGTTTGCCAAAGGGTGTCTTCTATGACGAGGGGAACGGCAAAGGGTCTTGGAGAAAATATCGCGGCGGAAGCAACGGGCAAAGCTCATTGCTCCAGTTTTTCGACGCCGTCCTTTCGGTCAACCATTCTCGCTGTGGGGACTTCCATGCCGAAATGCGCAGTTACATGCCCGGTCCGCATGCACGATTTCTGGACCTCGTTGAAGCAAATGCGAATATTCGCGCCTACGTCGATGAGCACCAGGATGACCTCAAGCTTGTGAAGGCCTTTAACGACGCCATCGCAGCGCTTGCTGAGTTCCGAAATGTGCACATCGCTCTGGTATCAAGATACATCATCATACCGAGCCGGATGGTAAAACCAGGAAACGGACCTATCCGCAAAGACCTCGCATCTGCATCGACCAGATTGGCGTCAGAAAAGGGGCAGACGGAGGAGCTCATTGGTACAGGAGGTACAAAGCTAATTCCGTTTTTGCGAACATCGAGGGATGAGACCAATGAGGCCGCGGTATTATAAAAGAAGTTGAGTGAATCGAAGTGTTTAGAGGAAGTTGCCATTCATCAGCTGGTCATCCATAGGAAAGAGCGGAATATCGGCGACCGATGCCCCGTCTAGAGTATGTGTAGTGGGCTGGAGGAAGCCCTGGAGGCCTTGGTCGTTCTCATTCGACCACGGCAGCGCGAAGAACTCCGCGTCATATATCGTCCAATCCATGGGAGCGATTGCAGAAGCTACATCTTGTTGAGCAGTCTGGGAAGGGACACTCGGGGCCTCAGACAAGCGGGACTGGGATTCCGAGGGCAGTAGACCAAATAGCTGTGAAGAAGCCTGCTTTCGTTGCGATCGTAGCCGGTCCTCTCTCCTGTTGACATGTGTTCTAGTCGTTCTCAATAATGATTGTACGATTAGTGAATACTGCCGAGCATGCGGATCCACCTTTCCAAAGTAATCCAAACACCGGATGGATGCTTCACAGTCCCGCTCCAAGGTTAGCCCTGAGCGTCCAAGGATACTGACAGCGAGAACTAGTGAAGTGGGAAAGAGCCATGCGCTAGTAATGGTTAATGATCAGGAGAGCGAATAAAGTGCGCGATACTTACACTATCAGAGGCATCCTGTAGGGCATCCTCCCGGTTTGAATAACCGTCTGTAGAATCTCGACAAACGAAGAGGCGGCATCTATCGCAGCATCTGCATATTTTCTTTTTTCCTGGTGGTCTGCCTCGGTGTTTGGACCTTTCAGGGAAGCGCCAATGTATTCGTAAAGGTCGTATATCAAAAATGGCCTAGTAAGCAGCATAATGCCGTAGAAGTATGAACAAAGGGTGGAGCATGCAGCAACCACTCTTTCGTCAGATTCTTCACTGATTAGTGTTTTGGCAGGCTTCCGGATGGCGTCGTACAAGCTTTGGAGCCAGTTCGACGCCCAAGTTTTGAGCTGTCTCGAGACATAGTTTGCAATGCGAAGAGAGATTCGCTTGCGAGAGTAGACTTCGACAACAACACGCTCAATGATCATGAATATCTGCAGGCTGGCGTCTAAGGAACGTGCAGCCATGTTGTCTCCCATATGCACGATGGTGTACTTTACCGTACAATCCACGTCCGAAGTCGATGGTGGCCGACCGAGGAGGTTGCTGATGAGCTGATCAACGACTCGTAAACTCTTCCAGATGCGATCCCTGTTGGTCTTGATTGGTTCTCCAAAAGACGCGTTTACTTCAGTTCGATGGAGGCCTATTGCATAAGCGGCACGAGCTGCCAATGCTATGCGCGGGTAAGTGAACAGCAGCGGGTGGCGGGGAACAGTGATGATAGCTCACAAAAGTATAGAAAGGCTCCGTTCGGTTGAAAAGTCCGAAGCATAAAGATAGCCACAAGCGTAAATCCTTGGACTGTGTTTACGTTCATGCTGGTACACATATTCTTGAGGAGAATGTTCTTTGCGTGTGTGAACCATGCTTCCGCCTCAGACTCACGAGTCTGTTGCGCGCCGATAGCAAGTACCAGCAGATATACAGCTGCGCTAACATGATCTGAATGAGTTGGTGTGCCATTTGCCCATTGATGGACATGATCCTGAAACTCTTTCAACTCAAACAGATCAACCAGGCTGCTGGTGGCTATAGCGTATTCCTGGACAAATTGCTGTGAGTCCGCCAAAGAAAGAGTTACACCAATATCATCCTGACTGTTATTGGACTCCGGACGAGTGACTTCAATGAATGAGTCTCGGGATATAGGTACCGGAAGCTCCTCTAAATCGACTTCAGAAGCTATGAGATGCCGCACCGTCTGTAGAAACGACAGCGGTGCGCAATCGCCGATGAAGATGACTTTCCCCTGAGCGTCACGAAGAATCCGACCCTCGAGAGGGACGGCCGTGCCTTCGTTCTGGCCTTCTCTACCGACCGTAGGGGATAGCGAGGCTCCGATGCCGCCGACATTTTCCGGAGTCTCCGGTCCGCGAGCGGTTCCCTCGCTGTAGGCTCGGCCACAAGCGGCGCGCGAAGGAGAGGTCCGATCCTGTTGTCCCGCGAGGTCGTTAGGCGTGTTGCCGACGGACCGAACCTGGGCATGTGGCTTGGACGCTGTGAACGCGCATCCATGGGCCAGACGTTTTCGCAAG
Organism: Clohesyomyces aquaticus; assembly: GCA_002105025.1. NCBI lineage: Eukaryota > Fungi > Ascomycota > Dothideomycetes > Pleosporales > Lindgomycetaceae > Clohesyomyces > Clohesyomyces aquaticus. The sequence goes on along the minus strand of MCFA01000010.1, from coordinate 342,784 downwards.
CAATAAGAGCATGGGTGATGGCCATTGCACCTGACTTTGCGCTTTTTGCAGAGATCGCATGCTGCTGTCACACGATGTCGCTTCTGGAGTCCCGTGTTTTCCCTCTCCATCCTAGGTTGACGCTAAGGAGCGGTTTGGCGGAGCGTGCTTGTCGGATGCAGAGTCGTCGGAGATCTTGACGGATGCTCTTTCTTGAGGGAGTGTAGTCGAGATTCCGATAGTACGTAACACGTAACGCGATCAAACTGTCCGAAACAGACTTTCACGCGAAGGAAATCCCAATTAGTCCTTTGTGTGTCGAATGCCTGCACTGCTACTGTCCCTGTCGTCAGTAGTCGTCGTCGTCGTCGTCGTCGCCGTCGTCGCCGTCGTCGGTTTCGTAGTTGAGGGACAGTTCCCGGAGGACGGATGATTTTCCATGATTCCGTCACGCTTCCGCGTTTATACGCTAGCGCCATCGGAAGTGCAGCCATCTCCGATCTATCTCCGAGACTACCTGAGCAATGTATTCTAAGAATTTTTGACGTATTCAAGCAATTGCCACTTTTTGCGCTATGTTCATCTAGACATGGCTCTCAAATTGGCGTTACTGCAATCTTCTCCTAAATCAAAGATCGTGATGCCCTGTCAGCACTGGGACTAGTGATATCATTGGTCGATAGCTGCACCCGACACTACACCCACGTCTTGTCCCTGAATACAATGACTGCGAACCAAAGACATCCCATTAGAAAAATAAACCCCCTCCGTGCTGACATTGCAAATTTGGATGTGAAAACGGGTATCGAAGCTGACACTCAATGCCTTCGCCATCACACCATATCCGACAATCCTTCGCACCCAGTTCCAATAGATTCAGATCTTTACCAAGATAATCAGGGCGCAAAGGGTAGATTTCCAGAAGCACCAAGTGTGCCACAATCCCTTGTCTCCTGGTGTTTTCCGGTAAAGCAATATACAAATCGCGAGGTAATCCCTATCACCTAGCGGAATGTCGTATCCCAGTCACCTGACATTGCAATAGAAAGGGCAAGCAAATGACCGGATAAGAACTAGTATCGACTTGGATCGCGGAGTGGCATCATCTCCAGGGACCAAGGGTCTCGTCAACCGCCATTTTCCAAAGGCCAATCTAATTAACTAACTACCTTCTAGGATCACTCAACCCTCCAAAACATATGCCAGCGGCGCCGACACTGTCATAGTATCCAATATCACCCGCCGAGCCTCTGCTCGGCGATTTCCTTCAAAGAAATTCAACTCCCGCAGCCAATCTCTGCAGTAGAAAGCGCCAAGGTGAACTCCCACAGTCACAGCTCCCGATCGCCATCCCCCCATCCGCCCACGGTGCACAGATCTGCAAACCTGCTCTGCCGCTAGCTTCGCGGAGTCCACAACGTCTTTTTCCTTCCTACTCTGGGGACAATACTGTACCCATGCTGGCGAGAAGGCCGAGGGCGACGCTTCTTCATTTCCAATCACCAAGATATCCGAGAGCCCCAGGCCCGAGAGACAGTTCTGTGAAATCTTCAGGTATTTGTAATATCCCCATCTGCGAACTCTTCCAACTCACCAGAAAGTCTACCCTTTCGGAACCCATGTCTAACAGCGGAACCGTCAGACCAACCAGCCTTAATCTCCGACAACTCCGCGTAATTACTCGCAGCTCATCAAGATCCATAGCAATCCACCTCCCCTCCCCATCCGTCACGCCCACAATCAGACTCTCCATTTCCGTATGCCCACACAGCGTTTCCCCCCTCAATGCGCGCCCCGCAGCGGGTACCTCGATCCTCAGATGTCTCAGTGACGCCGTAGCCGGGTAACATAGAAGTTCCTCGAGGGCCTGCAACGCTTCAGAGTTTGCTTGCATGTTCATGTTTAAGAGGATGAAGTCCACGCGTGTCAGATTCCAGATTGAGAGCATTGGCGATATGGTTTCGAAGAAGGGGTTGAGGGTGTGACAGTGCAGTATTCGAAGGCTACTTAGGGGCTGGGAGGGGAATATGGACCAATTGAATGAGGACGCGTGAGCGAAGTTGAGGTTTCGGAATGTCAGGGATCTGAGTCCTGGATGCGCTCCTATATCTGCGGAATTCTGCTTGGAGGAAAATCGAGCGCCGGGTGCAGTCCCAGAAGTCCTTACAGTGGACGAAGTCGTCGTGTTTCCGATATCAAGAGTCCGTATAGTCCTGGACGTGCACTTGAGGGCCAGCCGGAGTAGTTTGCAATATTCGTCCGCGGCGAATATCCGGTTCGTGGTTCGCAGTTCCAGGTGTCGGAGGCATCTGAATTCCGTGTGATCGAAGATGCCATACCAAGATTCATTCATTGATGTCACGGATAACTTTCGGATATCGCTCTCCGGGCCAAGAAGCGCAGGCAGTGCCCAAGAGATATAGGTTGCACCGTGGCCAACGTCGATTCGAAACTCTTTGAGGGTAGATGCAGGGATTGCTTTTATTGCAGAGATGTACGTGTTTAAATCCAGGGGATTGAGAGAGGATGGCAGTTTCAACGACACACTGCGGACGTAACGTAAACTGTCGAATTTTTCATGCAACTGGTGGTGGAAAAACGAATCGGCCACGGTCGGCGAATTAAAGCTTACTGTGCGGTATCGACTTCTAAGTGTGAGTATATATGCGTGCTTATTCACTAAGCTCCAATTCCGGAGATCCGAAAGATTCGATGCCTGCTTTTTCTCAGTTTTGTGTTTGAGTACATTTCACGAAAAGTCTCACGTACGTCTGCTATCTCCAGTTGAAGTTCAAAGGGTAGATCTTCATAGGTTCTAGCTCTCAACGATTGAACAGGCGCGCAATACCGGCCGGACACGTCCAAATCTAGAGTCGATGTAAGAGAAGGGACGACAGATATGGATGAGAAAGTCAAATACCCGGTAGAACAATTGCGCGGAATACCTCGCTCCCCTCTCGTGGCTTCATTACACAGTGATCTTTCTCTATCAAAATGTCTGTGAAATGAGTCTTTAATGAGACAAGGTTAAATCTTGTCAAAACTGCCGAAAGTGTGAGATATAACTCATCGTTGTCAAGACTCTTTCCCACACTCTTTCAGGACCCGCGGCCGAAGCCACGACATGACATTCTAGCGGTTGAGGTTTTTCCCAGTCTAGCCACCGTTTCGACTGAAATTTCAACGCATCTGGAAATATTCTGAAGTTCCGGTGCATAAAGTAGGATGATGTGCTTTTTGGCGTACCTAGTCGAATCATCACACCACCCACAACCCATCCGAGCAACGCGAGAACTTGTCGCTACGATAACGCCATGTAATTTAAGATCTTGCTTGGGAATGACTCTGAGATAGGGTGATTGTTCGAGTTTGCAAAGTCTCAGCTGGCTGCTAGTCGCGGTTGATAACGCCTCCCTTCTTGCATGGCGTTCGTAAAATATCTGGGTTTCGAAGAAGTTGAAAACCGATCGACAAATATACTTTTACTAGAGCCTGAGATGCATTAATGACCAGTATCTTCGCCTTATCGGTACGGCAATCGTTCGATTTCTCTTGCGCGGGCAAGGGTTGATTGTCTCGAATGGCTTCAAAGATGGTGTGGTATTCATTGACATGCTGAGAAAACTTGGCTTCCTCGTTGGAATTGACAAGCTAAGTTTAGTAGTGAGTGTTTAGAGCAGCAATCACAAGTAGGATAAGACTCAATCTCTTCAGTCCATTCATCACGGCGAGGCGCAGTTCGTATCGCTCAACCACACTCTCGGGTATTGTATGAATCGAATCTGCCATCCAACCGCAATGATTCAGTAGTAATTGCAAGTAGACCTATTCCAGCGTTTCTTCCAGCATGGTACAGGGGTAATAACGATGGTTCCAACATAGGCTTCAAAGGCAAACGATTGCAAAATATTCGCATTCAAGTGTATAGCAAGAAGAACAGGTGAGGTCATGAGTCAAATTGAATCGGCGTGTCAACGTCCCATGCGTCAAAATGGATAAAAATGAAGTAAGACGCTGCGGGATCGAAGTGGCACCGCACAAGAACGGCAATTTATATCTCAAGTCTTATGGGTTGTTATATTCAGCAAATAAAAATGAATTTCTTAAAGATCTCAAGTGGCACAGTATAAGCGCCGCATCTCGCCAGGCCGGTGAAGTCCCAAGCGGCACGGCACAGCAGGGCACTTCACTAAGCTGATGTCCCAAGTTTCATTGGTTAACACACTCAAACCTTATTATTATTATTTGATCTATTTACCGTCTAATGCAAGCTGTACTAGCTTATGTAGACTATTGCTGCTAGATCTAGGTACAAAAAAACCCCTGTTAGCTATTCGTAGAAGCAGCTCCTAAAGGCTTGCCTATACTAGGGTAAAAACACCTTTTATGTCGTTCCTTATATGCGTCCCTAGCCATGCGCTAGCGTACTGCTTACGTATGTAGGTTATAATTATCCTCTAGCCTTAACTGTCTACTCTGCTACTCTTTCCTTGCTTTTTATTATAAATGTCTTCTATGTCTAACGCCCCCTATACCTAGTTGTTACGTATGTCTGTCTTTGTCCTCTTATTCTCTCTCTATGCTCTGTTAGTATAGGCTCTACGTCTACTGTTGTCCTAGAGCCTGTTGTTACGACATGACGCCTAAACTGCTGTTATAACATAATGGCCCGTCCCATAGGACCCTGTTCTTGTACCTAGAGCAGGATCTTTGCCTCTATTAGGTGTCTGTTACCCTAGAGTCCTAACCTAAGTTCTCTCCTATAGGAGAGAGTAACGATCTACATCTTATAAGTATAGTTATCTAGCTTAGCGTAGTTATAGAGGCAAGGGGTAGTAAGAGGTTCGTCTAGCCTAGAGATAAGAGGTCTGCCTAGGCTGCTATTTTGTCTGCGTGGGGAAGGAAAGGGTGCAAAGGTCGTGCTTCAAGCGTTTATTGTTTAGTTGCTATAGGTAGGTAGGTAGGTAGATAGCGCTTAGTTTATAGAAGTTTGTAACTATTTCTAACTTGTTATAGGCGCGTTGTGCTACGCTGTGTTGCGCACAGCCGTAGTAAAAACTCTGCTCTGTCTCACCATAGGCATCGTCACGCCGCGCCCGCCATCAACGCGACGTCTCTGCGCTAGCTCTGAGCTCAAGAGAGTCAGGTTCCCAGGCTTCACCACGTGGAGGTGCAGAGTCCGATTTCGAAGCCCTACTCAAACCTTAAGTTTTAAATTGAAAAAGTCCTTAGTCCGACATTTACTGCGCACCCCTTAGTGTTCAGTATCTATGGTAGCGATCGCAAGTAATATGAAACTCACTCTTGGCACACGAATCATCATGGCGGGTCTCGGTTCCCTTTTTGCGCTATACAGAACTAAACACTGCGAGCTTTGCGCACTTACATCTAACTTGACGCAGCTCAATTCAAAATTAGTTCACATAGACTTGATCCTATTTCATACCCATTGACACCCAAGCGCAAACCCAGAAATTAGGGCATAGAGTAAAAAAACACAGCAACAGATTCTCCACTTCAGCCTCCCTCCAATCCATCCTCTACTCCTCCACATTCGTACTCCTTATAACGTCCTCCCACTCATTACAAATGGCCAAATTGTTCACACACCTCTTCCTCATCGTCTTCAACACATCCGGTCCCAGCGGCAGTCTCTCCGGCAATTCCCTCCCCTCCGCAACTCCCTCCCCCTTCACCACGTCCAACATGATCTCCACCGCCTTCTTCGGATCACCGGGTTGAGATCCATTGGTAATTTGCACAAACCCAGCAACGAGATTTCGCATGTCATCGTAGTCCGAGATATGCTCAGAACGGAAAGTTTTGACATTGTCTGGGTGCATGATTTTGGTGCGGAAGAAGCCGAGCTCGAAGATGACATTTTTTATGCCTAGAGGTGCGGTCTCTTGCCTCAGGCAATCGTACCATCCTGCGGAATGTTAGACTTGGGGTAGAAAATACAGGAACGACCTTGCCTTCGAGTGCAAATTTGGTAGCACAATACTGCACATATCGTCAGCGCCCTTGCATTCTACGATACTCCAGAGTACGGGGCGAGATCTTACAGGACCGGCTCCAGGCTCACCACCAATGCCACCCGACGAGCCAATCATGACCACAGTCCCCGCCTTCTTCGCGCGGAAGTGAGGAAGAACGGCCTGCGTCATTTTCACCACACCAAAAAGGTTAGTCTCGAATTGGGCGAGGTAGTTTTCGATACTCCACCGCCATTTGAATTAGCATTTCTTCTCTCTCGAAATCCCGCAACTCTTGCTTACCTTGTTTCCTCAGCAAGCCCAGCTTCAATATATCCAGCATTGTTCACAAGAACATCGATATCCCCGTTCTCCTCCATAATCTTCGCTACAACACCATTGATATCAGATTGCGAGGCTGTAACATCAAGACTGTAAGCCCTTGCGCCAGCATCTACCAACGCCCTCAGGCGATTCGTATTTCCTTTCCCTGTCGCAATTGCCTTGTCGCCGCGTGCGAGAATGCGCTGGATGAAGACTTCGCCGAGACCGGACGTGCAGCCCGTTACGAGCCAGGTGAGCTGAGGCATGGTTGAAAAATGTAATGGAGGGCGTGGGATGTGGAGTTTGAAGGGGAGGGGTGAGGAAGACGCAGTCAGTTATTCGTTCGAGGAATACCCCTTCGAGGGAAGAGTTGGTTATGACTTAAGTTGCTGCCGAAACCGAGCCACCCACCTATGGCACGGGCTTAGATCTAGAATCTTAGATAATTAGTGGAGTCTCGTACGAGAGAGAACAGAGACGGACGTGCGTGCTCTCGCGTATATCCATAACTTTGGGAGATTGTCGATTCCGTCTTATGTGAGATTATGCGCTGTGCCACTTGGAACTTTCAAGGGTGTAAACTTCGTTTCGGAGTTTGTAAACCTACTGTAATAACTCGAGATATCGGCCTAGCGAGATGCAGTGCTTATGCTGTGCCACATCGATGCCGGATAGATATTCTAGAGTATGAACTTCTTTTGATCAATCTCGGCGGCCCGAGCGAGATCTCAAAAACCACGAGGGTAGTTAGTAGTTAGCCTGGTTTCGCCTAGCTTCATTTGGCCCTGCTGGAATATGAAGATCGAAACTCGTGTGACGATTCATTATCACTGGCGGATCTCTTAATCGCTGCTCTTCCCTCCAATCGAGGCTTTTGGCGATATTCTTCTGCGACCGTTTGCTTCCAAGGTTGGTTGAAATCCACTGCATTGCCAGCTCGCCGTGCTCAGAGCAACGGCTCCATTTGCAAGTTGCCTTGAGCTTCTAGTCAAGCATTAGAGAGTTAGTAGGCTGTTAACCAGAGTCGACCTCGGATTTCATAGTCTTGACGCTGGTCATCATCGAAGGGTAGTCAGTTGGAAAGTCTTCGTATCTGCAAGACTATTCAAACCACTATCCCCAACCAAATCACAATCTCACAATAATTATCACGTCTCCATTTCTTCTCCAATCTCGAAGTTGAACGTATGATTCTCAAGAGTGGTCGAGCGATGCGAGCTTAGGGCACCGCCGATAGAAATAGGAATGCGGCATATGTTTGCTTCGTTTGCAACTGGTCTTCATCGTCTTACCTAGGTTGTTGCTTTTGTCTATCCTTGAACTGTGATTGGCATGGCATTGCGGAAGCTCTTCACTGGTCCAGAAGCGGACCTTATTTCCTCGAACGTCGAAATGGTCGATTGTCGTTCATCGGGATCCACGGACCTACATGCATATGCACAAACCATTCGTTCGTTCGTTCGTTCGTTCTACTGTTGATTGGTCTAATAATCCCTATCATCCCGTTTTTTTGAGTAGTATCCTCTCAAACGGTAATGCTCCTGTCTCGTATCTCCACCCCCAAGGGGTCGCACCGCAACCCGACCCTTGTAAACAGCTGCCATCTCGGAAACCAACGGATTCCATGCGTCTCAACAGCCATTCCGTCTATTCAACATCTCTCGTTCGGCTTCGGCTGGGTCGGCCGGCTCGGGCCGGTAAGATGTTGTGGTGGAGAGCGGGAGGTGGAGGGCGGGTGGGGCTTTATCTCTGGTGGAGAAATCGGACTAGGAGACAGTGACGCAGACGGAGATAGAGAGAAGGATTGCTCGGGTTATGCAGACGTGGAGTAGAGATTCTTGATGCTGGGACTGGGGGATTGGGAACATATTGAGCTTGGGTGAGTGCTTGATGCGATGTGGTTGTGAGTAGATGGAGGGAGAATCCGGGGCATCACTCGCACAAGATTCATCAAATAAGAAGTAACGATATTGATATTACGCCTCTATGCAGAGATAGACGGCCATGGTAAACACCTTTTATCCCGCTGGCACCGAAGCCGCTTATCCCCTCTTCACGTCTCTCTGTCGCTCAAAACTAAGCAAAGGTCTACTGTCATAATTCATACAGTATTCAGACAGCCTCTTCCCATCATTCAACAATACATTGCAAGGCACAGAAAAGAATTGAACTCCCACCCAATCAAGGCCTCACAAGCGCAATGTCACCTCAAAACGTGGCCACAGCCACAGCAATAGCCTGCTCATCCGAATGACTAATACTAACCGTGACTTTCTTAACACCAACGCGCTTCGCCTCCTGTTCCGCGAAACCGTGAAGCTATATTCCGTCAGAAAGTATTCACAAAAAATTGGAGGAAACAGGGGGTGAGATCAACATACTTTGACACTCGGCGCACCAGCCTCATCATTCACAATCTCAATCTCCTTCAACGGTGCACCCGCTCCCTTTCCTTTAACCCCCATGGACTTGAATACCGCCTCCTTAGCCGACCACTTCCCAGTAAAGCTCGCTTGCGGGCTTCCCGCCTTCTTGCAATACGCAATCTCCTTACTCGTGAAATTCCGCTCGAGGAAAGTTTCATTGTCGATGTTTATAGCGTTTAAGGTCTCGACATCAACGCCGATCTTCGTATTCGCCGACGCCGTGGCCTGAGTCAGAGACTCGACCATTTTCCGTGTCTCCTCGGCCTTAGGGTCCTTGACGGCCTCGAAATTAGCCGGGTAGGCGTACTTGGCCGTCTTCTTGTCGCTCTGGACGCGAGCCTGCGGGTTCAGGAAGACTTCGTGCATCTTCTCGTCCTCGTACGGGGCCTTGTCCTTCGCGCGGAACATGGTGTTGTTGATGAGACCGTCGTGAAAGTATCGGTACGCCTTCTTTTGGCGGGCCTCGACCTTTTGCTTGTAGGTTGCATACTGCGCGTGGTCGAGGGTAGCGAAAAGGTATTTGGGGTGGATACCGATGGCCTGAGCACCCTTCTGACCGAAACCGAAGGAGGTGACTGAGAAAGCCTTGACACCGTCGGTCTGGATGGTGCGCGAAGGATACACAATGTAGTCAAATTGCTCCATAACCTTGTCGACATTGTCCGCGTTGCGATTGCCTGGGACGATGCCAGAGTTGAGCACCTGCAGACATCCGTTGAACATCCATGCACCCGCAGCACCCTTGGGGTGACCGGTAAGGTACTTCTGGAAGATACCGAGCAAAGCGTTGCCCTTAGCACGGCCAAGATGGCGCATTTGTTGACAAATGACGTCCGACTCGTTCTTGTCGTTCGCGACAGTCGAGGTACCATGGAAGGAGGCAACGCCAAGGTCGTCGATCGTCAGGCCCCAAGTAGCGAGAGCACCGCGGAGAGGAGCAATGCGAGGGTCCTTCTTCCAGAAATTGTTACCAAGGCTGTTGAGGGCGTCTTTCTCTTGTCGCTGGGCTTCACGGTCGATGTGAGCAGCGCGCTCCTGCATGTACTCAGACCCGTTGAAGTCTTCGATAGAGCCTTTCATGGCAGCAACTTCCTCCTGGAGATACATGTATTCCGACTCTTGCCATTGTTTGATTTGGCGGCGGCGGAGTTCCATCTGTCGCTTCCTGTACTTGATGTCGAGCAGAGGGGATGGGAATTTCGATGGCATCTCGCGGGCAGTCGTGAGAACACCCTTTCCAGGAGCTGGTACCGAGCGGCCAATCTTATCAGTAGCAGTAGCAGTGAAGCCAAGGATACCGTAGATCGGCACACCCATGTCCAAAGCTAGCTTGGCATCCATGATGACTTGCAGACCGCAGCCCTGGGACTCCATGAAACCATTACGAGTAGTGGTGGTCGGGCGGGACATCTCCTTAGGCGTGCGGCCATGGGAGAACTCGTCTTCTGCGTTGCTGGTGGCCTTCATGTTGGCGAATTCATATGATCCTTCCTCCTGGAAATCATCGAAGCCACCGACGAAGCATACGCGAGCCTTGCCCTCGACGATCGTGTCATAACCAATGTCGATGGATTCAACAGCAGTTGCGCAAGCACCAACTGGCGTCTTGATCGGACCGGTAGAAGAGAGGAGCAACATGTTAACCCACGCGCTCATGGTGTTGATGAAAGACTCCTGGAGAATATCCTTTTGGAGAGGTTTGTCGAGGAAGCGGTCCTTGTACATGCCTCGTAGAGCAGTCGTACCACCGATACCGGATCCAATACAGTTGCCGACTTCTGAGAGATGGACATATTGGTAGAACTCATACGGATCGGTGATACCGCTGGAGAGCAGAGCCTCAGCAGTCGAGACGAGAACAAAGAGAGTAACGGGGTCAACCTGAGAGATAATATCATCAGGCACACCGTACTTCTTGGCATCCCAGCCGGTGGGGATCTGGCCGGCAACGAGGCGGTCGAATCGGAGAGCTTTGGGAATGAGAAGAGTAGCACCCTTCCTCAGACGCACGGTATACTCGCCAGAGTCGGGGATCTCGAAGACCTCCACCTTGTCGCCGTGTTGGCGCTTGAATTCGTCCGCAGTCTCCTTGGATGTCTCGAACGGATCCAAGTCTTCTTCGATCTGGATTTCCTGAAGAAGTTGCTTCTTCTTCGGATCGTATCCATTGAACAGTTCGGGTTCGATCAGACGAATGCCAGAGTGTTCCAGGATATACTTCTCGTACTTGGTCTTGACGTCCTTGTCATCCACCGGCTCACCCGTCTTGGCGTCGACCCACCCAGAGTAGCTCTTGCCCTTAAGAGGACCGTTGTGATTCTTGATGAGACCCATGATCCAGGCCATTTCGACGCAGCCTTCGAGAGAGAATTCTCCAGAAGACTCCATCTCCCATCGGGTCCTTGAGTTGCCCCACGGTCCGACTTCGGCAAAACCAGTGACAACTACCACCTTCTCCAGGTCGACCATGCCCTTGAGATCCTCGTTAAGAGGCTTGACCTCGGTCTCCCAGTCGGGAACCTTGGGGAACTCGTACTTCAAGTTGGCTCGGGGCTGAACAGTGGCCTTCCTGTACAGGGCCTCGCTTGCCTCGCCATTGATGATCTTGTTCTCAATGGCGTTCTCCGTGATGACGGCCTTGCGAACCTCGCTCGTTTCCGTGTACTCCTTTCGCAGATCCTGCATGAGATCCTTGAGGTTGGGGATGTATTGGAAGCCACCGTTCAGATCGGCCCAGACCGGCTCGATCTGGCAGAGGTTGACAATCGGAGGAGCCATGAGACCGAGAAGATTAAAGGCCATCTCTTGTTGAGAAAACGTGCGCACACCGTACTTCTCAATACCCTCTGCGACAACGTTGTTACCGGCCATGAGACCAGTGCCACGAGTCCAGCCGATGACAGCACCGCATATGGTGAGGAAGCTGCCCCAGCTTTCGGAGTGCCATCGGGTGAAAAGCGTCTCCAATGCAATCTTGGATTCAGCGTACATACCATCGTTTCCGAAGGTGCCGTGGTTGGGCGAAAGAGGAAGAATGACCTGGGCGGGGCGTGTCTCGAAGCCATTGGCTTGTTTGTGAGTCTTGACACATCCAAGGAGTCGGAGGAGGTTTGTCAACATGATGCGGTGAGCAAGCTCCGACTTGGAGTCCAGACCATCGATTTCGCGACCATTCTCCGAGATGGCGGCGAAGGGGACAATGTAGTCGAGATCCCAGCCGAGGCCCTTCTTGGGATCGAAGATGTACTCCACCAATGCCTCAACGTCCTGCTTGCTTCCTTGATTGAAGGGCACGACGATAAGCTGGGAGCCGCGAGCGCCGTATCGAGTGTACATGGACTGGTAGTACTCGTTGACTTCGCGGGAGAATCGGGAGGTGGTGACAACGACCTTGGCACCGCCGCTGATCAAGCCTTGAAGGACTTCGGCACCGATTGATCCAGCGCCAGCACCAGTCATGAGAGCGTTCTTACCTTGGAAGCTGACACCCGACTTGGCAGCATTCTCGAGGCCATCCAGGTAGATGCCGGTCAGCTTCTTGCTGTACTCCCAGCCGTTGTCGTCCTTCCTCTTCAAATGCAGGAAGGGAATGGTCTCGACCTTGCCTTGCTTCAGCCCGTGGACACGGCCATTTCTGCCCTTCTTGCCCGGGCCACCAATCGCCTTTCCGTTCTCGCTGGGCATGATCTGGCCTTCGTTCATGGAAAGAGAACGGATGACATTGCTGTAAAGACTCTTGATCTGAAGCTGCGAAGATTTGGAGAGCTTATGTTGCTGCTTGATGAGCTTGTAGATTCGTTGCAAGTCATGCTGGACCTTGGTACGATTGCCATACTCGGAGAGCTTGCCGCCCTCGGCCATTTCACGGACGTAGTGCTCCAATTTGCGAACACTGGCCCTTGGAACTTCGGCGTAGTTCATATTTCCCTTAGCGTCAATGTCGAGATGTGGAGCTGTGGGAACGGAGACATCCTTGTAAACGGGAGCCTCCGTGAGCACGTCCTTGCAGTTCTCGATGAGCTGCTGACCAAGTTCCTTGGCGAGCTCATACGTCTCACCCCGCTCAGTGGGGCAGTGATCGATGTGATATTGCATAAAGTCGAGGAGGAGGGGATTTGATCGGTTCATGATGTTGATGCATCGGCTGACGATCTCTCGGTCGACAGCCTTCAGACGGCCAAAGATGATATCGTAGTACATGCTGAGGGCATCCTGACGAGCCCAATTCCACGAGGAGTCGTAGACACGGGCTTTTAGGGATGTGAATTGAGGCTCAATGCCAGAGGCGTAGAAATCGCCATGCTCGGCGGTCCAGAGGTCCAGTTGGGCCTGGAGAGCGGAAGCGGCCTTTTGCTGGCCAACGAAGGCCTTGTCGCCGGCACGGAGATCCATCTTGAGGTATCTGGCGAACAGCTCGAGCTGCTGCTTGAACAGCATTCGCTGGTCTTTTGTGAGGGCGTCAATGGCTGCGGGATCCATCATCATGCCTCCGGCCGCACCACCGGCATCACCGCCAGCCGTAGGAGCAGACAAGCTGATTCCAGCCATTGCGGCATACTTGTTGCTCATCTCGTCCAGCCACGCCTTGCCGTCGTTCTCCGAGCCAAGGCGTGCTGCAGGCTCGTTGGTGAGCGCCAGCAGAAGAACACCGTCCTGGCGTCCAGCTCCGAGACCCCATCTTGTCTCCAAGTGCTTTCGCACCGCTGTGATGTTGAAGCCACCTGGCATCTTGGAGGAGACCATGCGGGCAATGAGGGATGAGGACTGCTTTCCAAGCTGACCATTGAAGGTAGCCTGCATCGCCGCGCCCAGCTCGTCGAGGGGCGTGTCCTCGGGCTTTTCGGGCGTTGAGCCGAACTCCTTGCCCAAGTCGCCGAGGATTTCGTTCTGGAGGGTGGATTTTCCTGCATCTATGTTAGCAATGGAAATTTTCGAATAGAGCGTGAAACTTACCTCCGACCAAGTCCTTGATGGCCTTGCTCAGGGGAATTTCCAGCAGAGGCTTCTTCAGCTTCTGAGCCACCAGCGCGCGGAGGATGTCGGTGGCTGTGACGGGCGCATCTGGGACCTGTGCTGCTGGTCCCGCGCTCGCTGCTGGCGGGGGTGCTGCCGCTGCGGGCGCTGCCGCTGCGGGAGCGCCTGATGAAGAGGGGCCTGACGACGCAGCCGGGGCCGCTGCTTCTGACTCCTCCTCCACGGGGTCTACGTCGTAGTAAATGTCCTTGGCGTCCTTGTTGTAGCACAGAATCTGCCTCTGCACTGAGAGAGCAGCGTCGTGTGCTTCGTATTTGGACGCCAGTGTCCGCTTCGCCATCACACCAAGCGTGTCCGCAGGGCCGATCTCGACGATTCGCTCGGTGGTCTTCTCGCCGAGGACCACATCTTGTGTCTCAATCCATCTCACGGGCGAGGCAAACTGGTATGCGAGCAGCTCAATGAGCAGCGTGTGTGACAGCTCCTGCTCAACCTCGGGACGCATGGCTGCAGGAATTTCCGGGGGGAGAGAGTGTGGGTGAAGACTCGAGCAATTAGGCGTGGACGCAATAAATGGGTATCAAAAAGGGAGTGTCGGAGAGAAGGAGGAGCGGGTATCTTGGTGAGGGCGACGTGGAGAGAAGGAGTGCCCGGTGTTGTTGGGGAAGGGGCGACAGAGAGGTGGAGGAAATATTATTACGGCAAGTATGGTTGGGGTGTCGGAACTGGAAGGGAGAAGCAACGCCGCGGTTCCGGATTGCGGGTGATTATGATCAAGGCAAGAGCGATCCGTCGTGAACGGGAGGTTGAGGAGGGCTATCAATGGCGGCCCAACAAGCTCGCATGGGCTATCAATCGCTCGTTCGAATGGATGAGAGGGCTATTGGGTTGACGACGCAACGGTGCGGTGTGTTGAGAACATTCTGGGGGCCTGGGCTAAAAAACACCGACCCATGCCACCAGTGCCACCCCTGCCTGCGAGCTTGATCCCGCTTGGTGGGCGCTCAACAAACAAATTTCGGTTGCTCGATGCTCACGGCAGCCACAATTGAGCGTCATGGACCGGAATGGTCCGAGTTGCGAGTGCAGGTCGCAACACCAAGCCTCAACACCTCGCAGGTGCGGAGCAGCGCTTATCAGCTATCGCCCGGCGCGCCAGTAGAACACGCATACAGACCCATCAAGCATCCGTGGCTCGCCCAGGAGCCTGTTCCGCTTTTCCTCCGAGTATTTGCAGTGCAGCACTGTGACCTCAACGAGCTGCTGCCCCCCGGTCGTTATCGCAGGCACTAGCGCATCCCCAGCCGAGCCCTGGGCCGACCTCTGGGAAAAAAGTGAACGACACCGCCGCTGTTATTACCCACGCCCGTCTACACCTCGCACCTCTCTATCCCCCTCTCTTTCCCCAATTGCTCTCACCGCTATCTGTTCCTTAATACCCGACCCTTTGTTTTTGCGTCGCTGTTGCTGTTCATCGGCACGCTTTCCGAGCAAGGGAGCTGCGACAACCCCCCAGTTGCAGTACACACGAATTCCCTCGCACCTCCTGGCAGATTAGCTTCTACCAGACATCCACAACAACAGGTAAGGCATTCCTTCTCTCTCTGTGAGATATCTGTCCACCTTTCTTTCTGGAATGTCTCGGACCTGTGTCCGCGTAGTCGGGAACTCGAGCTTCACCCGCATTCGCATCCACCTGCAGATCAGGCACCGGGCAGCGCTCGCAACTTGAACCCAATCGGTACAGGTAAAGAGTGTCCTCTTCTCGAGCACCTCGGTACTCGCATTGGGGATTACTATTCTGTGTCGATTACTATTCTGCTCTGCGGGCCCCAATTCCTCCTCCGCATCCTTCAGTCCGGGCACCGCACAGAGGGTCCCAAGCTTACAGCTCCAGCAGACCTCCCCTCGACTCCCCCGCAACCGCAATCATGTATGGATCTGGGCCGCAGACCGGCATCTCGACGCCGCGTTCCCAGGCCTCGCTCCGACCCCTCATTCTCTCCCACGGCTCGCTCGAGTACACACTCCTTATCCCGACCGCCCTACACTTTAATGCCCAGCAACTGAAGGACGCCTTCGTTGCCACCCTCCCTGAACCCACAGACGAGCTTGCACAGGATGACGAGCCGTCGTCAGTGCCCGAGCTGGTTGCCCGCTACCTAGGCTTCATTGCCCAGGAGGTAGAGGAGGGAGACGACCCCGGCTCGTTCGAGGAAGTCCTGAAGCTCGTCGTGAACGAGTTTGAGCGGGCTTTTCTCCGCGGAAATGAAGTCCATGCCATCGCCGCAGGCCTCCCAGGCATTCAGCAGAAGAAGCTGATCACCGTGCGATCATACTACGCTGCTCGTGCTGCGGTCGAGAGGCCAATCAAGCACCACGAGTCTGCCCTCTTCCGCGAGGCCGCAGACGAAAATGCGTTCGTGTATGCTGTTCTGGGTGGCCAGGGCAACATCGAGGAGTACTTTGAGGAACTGCGAGAAATTTACACGACCTACCCCTCGTTTGTCGAAGATTTCATCGCGTCCGAAGCTCAGCACCTCCTGACCCTCTCCCGCGACCCCAGGGCGGAGAAACTCTACTCCAAGGGCCTCGATGTGATGCGATGGCTCACCAACAAAGACTCGCAGCCCGATACCGACTACCTGGTTTCCGCGCCCGTGAGTTTGCCCTTGATTGGGTTGACTCAACTCGCACACTACGTGGTCACCTGCAGAGTCCTTGGCAGCCACCCGGGACACATCCGAAGCCGCTTGTCTGGTGTCACCGGCCACTCGCAAGGTGTGGTGACAGCAGCAGCCATCGCTGAGGCGAAGAACTGGGAGAGCTTTGAGAAAGCAGCCAAGAAGGCCATTACTATCCTTTTCTGGATCGGAACTCGCAGCCAGCAAGCGTATCCCAGGACCTCTCTGGCACCATCAATTCTCCAGGATTCACTCGACAATGGCGAGGGTTCTCCGACTCCTATGCTTTCAATCCGAGATCTCTCTCGAAAGGCGGTGCAAGATCACATTGATGCAACCAACACGCATTTGCCAAAGGACCGGCAAATTGCCATCTCGCTCGTCAACAGCGCGCGCAACTTTGTCGTCACTGGCCCACCAATTTCGTTGTACGGTTTGAATCTACGCCTGCGCAAAGTCAAAGCCCCCACTGGACTAGATCAGACAAGAATTCCGTTCACGGAGCGCAAAGTTCGTTTTGTAAACCGATTCTTGCCCATCACCGCGCCGTTCCACAGCCCATACTTGGCTGAGGCGACAAAGCAGCTCGAGGAGGATTTGAAAGACGTTGAGATCCCCTCCAGCAGCCTCGGAATCCCCATGTACGATACCAACACTGGAGTCGATGTCCGAGAGGAGGAGTCTGACAACATTGTTCCTGCTCTTGTTCGCATGATCACACACGATCCTGTCAACTGGGAGAAAGCCACCGTCTTCCCCAAGGCTACACATATTCTTGACTTCGGTCCAGGTGGCATTTCCGGCCTCGGTGTATTGACCAACCGCAACAAGGATGGAACAGGCGTTCGTGTCATTCTTGCTGGCTCCATCGACGGCACCAATGCCGAGGTCGGCTACAAGCCCGAAATCTTCGACCGGGATGCTGAGCATGCTGTCAAGTACGCGGTGGATTGGGTCAAGGAGCATGGTCCCCGCCTCGTCAAGACATCTGTTGGCCAGACTTTTGTCGATACGAAGATGAGCAGGCTTCTCGGGCTACCCCCCGTCATGGTCGCCGGTATGACCCCCTGCACAGTTCCTTGGGACTTTGTGGCCGCGACCATGAACGCCGGTTACGAAATCGAACTTGGTGGTGGTGGCTATTACAATGAAAAGACCATGACTGCTGCCATCAACAAAATCGAAAGGGCAATCCCCCCGGGCCGTGGCATCACCATCAATCTGATCTACGTCAATCCTCGCGCAATGGGATGGCAGATTCCACTAATTGGCAAATTGAGAGCTGAGGGTGTTCCCATTGAAGGCCTGACCATCGGTGCCGGTGTGCCGTCCATTGAAGTCGCCAACGAGTACATTGAGACTCTGGGCATCAAGCACATTGCGTTCAAGCCCGGATCGGGTGAGGCCATTCAGCAGACCATCAACATCGCAAAAGCAAATCCGACGTTCCCCGTCATGCTTCAGTGGACTGGAGGCCGCGGAGGTGGTCACCACTCTTTCGAAGACTTCCATCAACCCATCCTGCAAATGTACGGCCGCATTCGCAAGTGCAGCAATCTCATTCTTGTTGCCGGCTCTGGATTTGGTGGCGCTGAAGATACTTACCCATATCTTACCGGGCAGTGGTCGACTAAATTCGGATACCCTCCGATGCCATATGACGGCTGTCTGTTCGGTAGCCGCATGATGACCGCAAAGGAAGCCCACACTTCCAAGAACGCGAAGAAGGCCATTGTAGATGCTCCTGGACTCGACGATGGAGACTGGGAGAAGACCTACAAAGGCCCAGCCGGTGGTGTCATTACCGTTCGTTCTGAGATGGGTGAGCCAATTCACAAGCTCGCCACCCGTGGTGTCCTCTTCTGGCATGAAATGGACCAGAAGATCTTCAGCCTTGACAAGGCTAAGCGTATCCCGGAGCTGAAGAAGATGCGCGAGCATATCATCACCAAACTCAACAACGACTTCCAGAAGGTCTGGTTTGGACGGAACAAGAAAGGCGAGTCAGTCGATCTCGAAGACATGACCTACGGCGAGGTGGTCCGACGCATGGTCGAGCTGATGTTCGTCAAGCACCAGTCTCGTTGGATCGATGCCAGTCTGAAGCGTCTCACCGGTGACTTCATTCGCCGGGTAGAGGAACGTTTCAGCAAGTCAGGGAGCGAGTCGCTTATCCAGAGTTACGAAGAGCTTAATGAGCCATTCCCGCTTGTCGAGAAGCTCTTGAGTGCGTATCCCGAGGCTGATAATCAGCTCATCAACGCCCAAGATGTTCAGCACTTCCTTCTCCTCTGCCAGCGACGTGGCCAGAAGCCCGTGCCCTTTGTCCCTGTTCTTGACGATACGTTCGAGTTCTTCTTCAAGAAAGATTCACTCTGGCAGTCAGAGGACCTAGAAGCCGTGGTTGACCAAGATGTTGGCAGGACTTGTATTCTGCAAGGTCCTATGGCTGCCAAATACTCTACGGTCGTGGACGAACCCGTCAAGGATATCCTGGATGGCGTGCACCTCAACCATATCAAGTTCCTGCTCCGCGATGTCTACTCTGGTGACGAGTCCAAGGTCCCCGTCATTGAATACTTCGGAAGCAAGCTCCTTGGCGCATCCCCCGATCTGGAGGTCGATGGGCTAACCGTCTCCCAACTTGAGAACAAGGTCGTGTACCGTCTGTCCTCTGCTCCTAACTCGACCCTGCCCGATCTCCAGTCCTGGATGCAGCTCCTTGCCGGTGATTCTTATTCTTGGAGGCATGCCTTCTTCACTGCGGACGTCTTCGTACAAGGTCAGCGATTCCAGACGAATCCGATGCAGCGAATCTTTATGCCCACTTTGGGCATGATGGTCGAAATCGCATATCCTAAAGACCCTGCCAAGACTGTCATTACTGTCAAGGAGCCATACCATGGCGGCAAGCATGTCAAGACGGTGGAAATCAGCATGCCAAAGAAGAACGAGATCCTCGTCAACATGTATGAAGAGCGGACTGCTCTGAAGAAGACCGTCGCCATGCCACTCAGGTTCACTTACCGTCCTGAGGTCGGATATGCTCCCATTCACGAAGTTATGGAAGCCCGCAATGACCGCATCAAAGAATTCTACTACAAGATTTGGTTCGGAGATGAGGCTGTACCCTTCGATGCCTCGGTCACCTCCAAATTCGATGGTGGACGAGCCACCGTGACGAGCGAAGCCATCAATGACTTTGTTCACGCAGTCGGCAACACTGGTGAAGCTTTCGTCGAGCGTCCCGGTAAAGAGGTGTGGGCACCCATGGATTTTGCCATCGTTGTCGGCTGGAAGGCCATCACCAAGCCTATCTTCCCTCGTGCCATCGACGGAGACCTCCTCAAGCTTGTCCATCTTTCTAATGGTTTCCGCATGATCCCCGGTGCAGAGCCCCTGAAGAAGGGTGATGTTGTCGACACCACCGCCCAGATCAACGCCGTGATCAATCAAGACTCCGGCAAGATGGTCGAAGTTTGTGGTACCATTACCCGCGATGGCCTACCCGTCATGGAAGTGACCAGCCAATTCTTGTACCGCGGCGCCTATACGGACTTTGAGAATACCTTCCAGAGGAAGACCGAGAATCCGATGCAGCTGCACTTAGCAACCTCCAAGGATGTTGCAATCCTTCGCTCGAAGGAGTGGTTCAACCTCGAGGAGGATGACATTGAGCTTTTGAACAAGACTCTGACGTTCAAATTGCAGAGCTTTGTGCGGTACAAGAACAAGACCGCCTTCAGCAATGTCCAGACGATTGGCGAGGTCTTGCTGGAGCTACCCACCAAGGAAATCATCCAAATTGCCTCGGTCGACTACCAGTGTGGTACCTCTTACGGTAACCCTGTTCTTGACTACCTGGAGCGCAACGGTAACGCGATTGATCAGCCCGTCAACTTTGAAAACCCCATTCCACTGAATGGCAAGACTCCCTTGACTCTGAGGGCTCCCGCTTCCAACGAGACATATGCGCGTGTTTCGGGCGACTACAATCCCATCCACGTCTCGCGTGTGTTTTCAAGCTACGCCAATCTGCCCGGCACGATCACTCACGGCATGTATTCCAGCGCTGCCGTCCGGAGCTTGGTCGAGACTTGGGCTGCGGAGAACCACATTGGCCGCGTCCGGAGCTTCCACGTCAACTTGGTGGGCATGGTGCTTCCTGATGACATGATTGATGTCAAGATCCAGCATGTTGGTATGGTCTCTGGTCGCAAGATCATGAAGATCGAGGCCAGCAACAAGGACACGGAGGAGAAGGTTCTTCTCGGTGAAGCAGAGGTCGAGCAACCAACTACGGCCTACGTTTTCACCGGTCAAGGTTCCCAAGAGCAGGGTATGGGCATGGATCTGTATGCCAGCAGCCCGGTGGCAAAGGAGGTCTGGGACCGTGCCGACAAGCACTTCATGGATAACTATGGTATGTTCTCGTCTGCCTATACACATTCTTCACGCACTAATTTTTCTCAGGCTTCGCAATTACCAACATTGTCAAGAACAATCCCATCGAACTCACGATTCACTTTGGTGGTCCCAGGGGTAAAGCCATCCGCCAGAACTACATGTCCATGACATTCGAGACGGTCAGCGCCGACGGAAGCATCAAGTCGGAGAAGATCTTCAAGGAGATTGACGAGAACACCACATCATACACTTATCGATCCCCAACTGGCCTCCTCTCTGCCACTCAATTCACTCAGCCCGCTCTCACGCTCATGGAGAAGGCGTCCTTCGAAGACATGCGCAGCAAGGGCCTAGTCCAGCGCGACAGCAGCTTCGCTGGACATTCCCTTGGAGAGTACTCTGCATTGGCCGCTCTTGCGGAGGTCATGCCCATCGAGAGCTTGGTCTCAGTCGTCTTCTATCGCGGTCTGACAATGCAGGTTGCGGTCGAGCGTGATGAAACTGGTCGCTCAAACTACTCCATGTGTGCGGTCAATCCCAGCAGGATCTCGAAGACGTTCAACGAACAGGCCCTGCAGTACGTGGTTGAGAACATCTCCGAGCAGACTGGCTGGTTGCTGGAGATTGTCAACTACAACATCGCCAACATGCAATACGTCTGCGCCGGTGACCTCCGAGCTCTCGACTGCCTCACCAACGTCACCAACTACCTCAAGGCGCAAAAGATCGACATACAGGAGCTCATGCAGAGCATGTCTCTGGAAGACGTCAAGGCACATTTGGTGGAGATCATCAAGGAGTGCGCCAAGCAGACAGAGGCCAAGCCGAAGCCGCTCGATCTCCAGCGTGGATTCGCCACGATTCCTCTCAAGGGCATCGATGTGCCCTTCCATTCCACTTTCCTGCGATCTGGTGTCAAGCCCTTCCGAAGTTTCCTGCTGAAGAAGATCCACAAGACATCCATCGACCCGTCCAAGCTCATCGGAAAGTACATTCCCAACGTGACGGCGAAACCGTTTGAGTTGACCAAGGAGTACTTTGAGGAGGTGTACAAGCTGACGAACTCGCCGAAGATTGGCAACATCTTGGCGAACTGGGAAAAGTATGAGGAGAAGGATGACGCAAAAGTTGCGGCTTAGGACCGCGTAATGAATTGGAACGTTGTTCAGTTGTCACGAATGAGGGATGGTGGCGTTTGGGTCTGGATTTGCGATATCCGATGAGTGGAGACGAGGTTTCTAGAGTTGTTAGTCTTTGTAGCCTAGGCATTGTAATAGAGATATTCTTCGTTCACAATGACTTTGCGTCGTTTGAGTGATCTGGTGAGTGAGTGGAATGAGGGCTTGGTGATAGATGTGGACGTACGTAGTCTGACGTTGACGGCGTACGATGCACCCGCGTCAGGGTATATATATGAGAACCGAAGCGCTTTTTTTATTTTCTCCTCTCCCCCGCACACCAACTACACCCGAGCCTACCACCAATGGACCCCCTCGTGCCCCTGCAGGAGTGAAGCTTGAGACCAGATCCACGCCAACGCCAAGACGCGCGCACCGCCACAGCACCACCAACCTCACGCCACTCCACCTCGGCCCGCGTCAACATTTGGTGTGTTTATCGTTTCCAATTGGCCGTCCATAGCAACCGCATCGCCGACTCTCCAGTCCCGCACACGACCACGTTCTCTCCGCAGTCAGTCGGCCCCTCTCTCCTTGCTGCCCGTCATGTTTTCCTCGTCTCGCCACCGTCAATCCACCGTGCCCATGGACTTTGAGTACGAGAACAAGACAGGCCCCATCAACGAATCCTCTCCCTTTCTGCAAGCCGCCGCAAAGAAACGTAAGCTAGACTCAGCGAGCAAATTCCAGCCCATCTATGAGACGGAAATAGAGGGAATAGAGCTGACCTCAGGGCCTTTGCACGGCCAGCCAGGTCCACACTCGGTCCTCGATTCGCCGTCCAAGAACGGCTTCTCCGCCCCAGACCGCTTCCAGCTCCGCGACCCGAACAATCAAGACCATTACCTCTTCAACCAGCCAGATAAGCCCCTGCCGGCCGTGCCTTCGCGAGTGCGCAATAATCCCGTGTGGGAGCCGCGCACGCCGCCGAGCGTGGTCGACTTCAGCTCTGGTGGAGAGACGCCGAATACTCCGGCCAACGACGACAGCGAGGCAGGCACTCCCGACACGCAGCTGCGGAACAAAATGGGCGGATTGTTGAGCGAGCGCAAGAGCAAGAGCCCGGTGAAGCGTCGCGAGAGCTGGCTGGGCAGGTTCATGTCGTCCAGCTCGAGCCCGAGCAAGGAATCGCGGGACCGAGACCGCGACCGCGACCGTGATCGAGAGCGGGACCATCTGTACAGCAAGAAGGCCGAACACCGCATCATGAAGAAGCGGGCCAAGAGCCGGAAGGTAGCCTCGCGCGACGACTACGACTCCGACGACGAGAACACTCCGCACCGCGAGAGAAAGACACAGCTCGGCGGGCCAGGCGCACAACACGTCCAACCGGGCATGGCAGCGCGGCTGGGCAGCCTATTCACGTTCATAGAGGCGCATCCGCACTTGCCGTCGGTGCTCTCCTTCTACCTCCAACTTCTGATCAACACCGCACTCGGCATGTTCTTCCTGTACATCTTATACCGCTGCTACCGCGCCGTTCTCAACGACATCGACCTCGAATCGCGCAACAACATGATCGGAGTGATCGCGGACATCAAAGCCTGCGCAAAAGAGTATACGGATAATCGATGTGATCCGCAGATGCGGGTCCCGGCGATGGCGAAGCTGTGTCAGACGTGGGAGAACTGTATGAGTAGGGACCCGCAGAAGGCGGCTGCGGCGACGGTGACGGCGAAGACGTTCGCGATGATTTTCAATGCGTTTGTCGAGGAGTTCAGTTATAAGTCTATGGTATTTATGACTCTCTTTGCTATCATTTCTTATGGATTGTGGACGAAGGGGCCGTGTGGGTGTCATGAGTGTCGACAGAGGCGTTCGTGGCACCACTCTCAGCACCAGCACCAGCATCATGCTCCATCCTACCCGTACCGGCAAGACGTCAATGTCAACGTCGAGCATGACCGTCACCGTCCCGTCTGGGCCCAATCCGGCCCCGACATCGACGGCACACCCCACTTCTCACCTCTCTCCTCCTCATCTTCCCCGTCCCTCAACACCCATCCCTCCCAAACCCCTCTCTCCCTCCCTACCCCCTCCTCTTCCTCCTCAGACTCCGAGCGCGGCTTCACTAACCCGCTCTCCACATAACCAGATCTTCAGCGCTATCATCCTCTTCGGCGGCTTCAACATTTCAAACTGGGCATTCGGGCTTTTTCGCCAGAAACAAGAATCTCATATTCAACAACACCATCCATCTCAACACATGAATTTTCCGCCGGCGACTCCGCAACGGTATCCGAGTAATGGATACATAGAAGGGGGCCAGGCGGGATATTTCACGCCGTATGGACAGGGGAGCGTGAACCAGAATTTTCTACACCAGGCACAGGCGCAAGGGGGGATGCAGAATGGGCAACTTATGTTGGAAGGAGCGGAGGAGAGGGGATTTGCACCAGTCAAGGAAGCTAAGACGCCGAGTAAGAGGAGTGTTTTTGGGCGGTGATGGCACCAACAGCATCCGTCTTGCATCAAAATTCACTTGCCTGGAAATTAATATTCATAGTCTTTGGTTTCTCGAGCTTAGTGTCTTGTCTAGCAGGCGGTAAGGATGATGGGATTAGCATATGGATTGGATGGGTTTGGTAGGGCATGGCATGGAACGGAGTTCAGCGTAATGAAATGCAAATATATGGGCGGTTTTTGTAACCTTGGTTGTACGTGTGATTGTCGATATGTGTGAGTACGTGCCGTGCGTGAATAAGTAATTGAACATAAATGCAAGGGAGTGAAGGATATTACAGTCGAAGGCGAGGACCGAAAGAGCTTGCGGGGTACATTACTTGTACAGGGCATACTCAATCTCATCGCCCTAGTTTCGATTTTCCATGTGCGTATTACCTTGAACAGTCCATACAGGATGTCTGAATAGAAGGAAGAACCCATCGAAATTGGTTTTACTGGTTGATTGTCCTTTCCAACAGTCTATGAGTTTGGTAGGTATACATTTTTGTTCATGTGTGTGTTTCCGTGAGCATCAATCAATCCTCTAGAAGTATAGTATGAACCCCCACCCGAATGAATCCCAAAGCCGAGTCCGCCAGTACTAAAAGTCGGATGCTGTGTATGCCCTACCCAGATGCAGCGCACAGACATATCCTCCCAGCCTAGAAAATTCGCTCAAAGGAAAAGAAGTCCGTCTTTCCTCAGTCCAACACGCAACATCCTCATAACCCCTTTCAACCCTCCACAAACCCAACCTTCACCCCATCCCCACTACAACACGTCAACGTCAACCCCTCCCTCCAAACCCCCGTTTCACTCCTACTCTCCAACCCCCCAAATTCCTGCACAAGTCTACACGTCACATAACTCGCCTCGGTCAATGCATACTGCTGTCCTAGACAGATTCTCGGCCCTCCGTTGAAAGGCAAATATTCCCAACCCGGACGAAGCGATTCCCAGCGCTCGGGACGGAATTCGAGGGCGTCGGGTCCGAAGAAGTCGGTCCGTCGGTGCATGCTGTAGACGCTGTAGCCGATGAGCGTGCCGCGCGGGATGAACAAGGGAGAGGTGCCGGAGGGACCGCCGCCGAGGGGGAGGATGGTGTCGCGGATGGCGTAGCGGGAGTTGCCGGGGACGACGGGGTTGAGACGTAGCGCTGTTCACTGTTCAGTACGCGTTTTGTTCAGGGTAGAGAGGGGAGGAGGGTATACGTACACTCATTCAAACACCACTTCAAATACTTCAACCCCCTCAACTCCTCATACGTCGGTGCCCTGCCGCCCAACACCTCCACCTCCTCTCTCAACTTCTTCCAAATCTCAGGCCTCTTCGCAATCTCAAAGAACATATTACTCAGCAAGCTCGCCGTCGTGTCTCTGCCCGCAAGCAGGATATTCATAACCTCATCCCGAATCCTCTTCTTGTCTTTCGTCTGCTTCGCCAACTCCTGGATAAACACATATCTCTCCTCCTGTCCCCTTCCGCCCTTCTCGGCGTTATCGAGTTGTTCGCGGATGCGGACCGCGTCTGCAACCCACTTATCCACATACTCATGGCAAATCCGAATCGCCTCTTTCCCTTCCTTGTTTCTTCGGAATCGGTCTAAAAACCCTAACCGCGATCTAGTAACGACATCTTCCTGCGCAAACGTAAACGCTTTCGCAAACACCGTATCTTCATTCTCTGCCTCCTTCCCATCCAGTCCGGGCATCATCTTTAGACTATTCGTGGAATGCGCAAATAGGAACTCGGTTGCCGTATCGATCGTGAGTTTGAAGAATAAATCCTGGACATCGACCGTCGTCCCCCGCTCCGGAATCCATTTCCGCATTATGCGGTAATGCCGCTCCAACATGGCCAAATCAGCGACTTGTTCCCGCACGAAATTAGGGCGGAGGAGGTGTCGGGAGTTAGCCCATCGCTCGCCGTCGGAATTGAAGATGCCGGTCCCGAGAAGAGGACCGAAGGCTTTGTTGCGGGCGCCGAAACTGTAGTCTTTGAATTTTGTACTAAGTATCGTTTTCACATTCTCAGGCTCGATGGTGATGATAAGCGGCATGGTCATGATGCGCGATTGGATGGTATAGGAGGAGAAGCGGAGGAAGCGGTTGTAGGTGACTTCGAGGATTTTTTTATTGGCGGCGTTGTTCAGGTTTTGGCGGAGGATGTCGAGACCGAGGATGGGGTCTTTGTTCAGGCGGTGCGGGCAGGGTTGGCAGTTGTTGTCGAGCTTCATGCGCCGCCGGGTGAGGTAAAGATTCAGGCGGGTGTAGAGGATGTAGAGGACGAAGAGGTAGGCGCAAAGGTAGAGGAGGAGTGGATGGCTTTTGCTGGGAGAGGTGCTCGTGGGTTGCGCTGGAGAGGCCATCGTGAATTGGTAGGGGGGTGGGTGAGGGATCGTTTGGATATTAGAAATAGGTGTCAGAGAGAATGATGAAGTCGATTTAGACGTCGGTGTGTCTCGAAATGGAAGTCGCAGCCTGGGTAGGTGGATGGTCAACAAAGAAAGTCGGCAGAACCCTCGTCCCAAATAGGCCAAACAGTTATTATTCCAGTCCTCCTCAATCGAGAAGAAAAAAGCCTCCCAGCAATAAATCCAAAGGTTCGCAAGAAGTACCCAAAAAAAGACGGAGGGGGGAGCAGCTCTTGTAGTCTACCTCCCGGCTCCCTGCTGCTGATGCAAACGCCCTGCCCTGCCCTTGGTCGGAGACGGCAGACGGAGGGTGCGGTGCGGCCGAAATACCCTAATTCGACGCTGCCGGTCCAGGAAGTTTAGCCAGTCAGTCTGTGATGTCTGTGGTGTCTATGCGGGGCAGGGCAGGCCGGGCTGACGCTGACGGACAACACCACGCTCTGAGTTAGAGAGGAATTCGAAACCTTCAAAATTCGCAGCAATGCCCGTTTGCAGAAGCAAGAGCGCTGTCCCCGCCATTTGACATGCCCTTGGCTCGGGTCGATCAAGCCATACGAAAAAGAATGTCGACGGGGCGATGCATTCATCCTTGTGAATCTCGGAGATGCCGCTGCCAAGCCCTGCGCCGTTTGAGGCTTCGCCAGCCACGCGCACATCGGTCGGCCGTCCGTGTCCTTCCACGCCGACTCGTCACTCGCAAGGAGATGATCGACGACCAGTGGGCATGAGTGGTCTAAGACGAAAGAGGCGCGCGTCCGAGGGGAGGGTTGGTGGTGTTTCATTTCACATTTTTTTTGCCGACTGGTTCAGCTGCAGCTGAGCTCATGACGAAGAATGAAGGTTGGATAGTATTCTCGCTAATGGGTCTGTTTGGTGGATGACGTTGTGCGGAGATGATTGGTTCCTGGGTGTGAGTTGGAGTTTTATTGTAGACGGTGTGCATATCAAGTTCCCGAAGCTGAGGTCGAGTGCTGTGCCATTGTCTGCAGATGTCTCTCTCTGCTTCCCGTTCTCCTCCGGTGGTTCTGCGATCACGAGTACCTAAGACTCCAACAAAATAAACCTTGACGGCTGTGTGTCCAAATAACACCAGTGCAATTAACTTCTTATCTTATAACTTCGATCCAGCGAGTATAACATATACCCAATTACAATTACGTATTTCCTTCCCGAGATCATGTCCAGCACTCCTCTCTAAATCCACTTCTCCTGATCCGCCGCCACCCCCTCCAAATATCTCACCACCTGTCCATAATCCCTACAAACATGCCTCGCATCCCACCCATCACTCCCGCCCCTCTCCCCCGTCTCCGGATCCGGCGGAAACGTCGTCTCAGCACCTTCCAACGCAACATCACCCGCACACATGATCCCCTGTCTGATATAATCAAAGCAATGTGTCACATGCCACGGAAACTCGATTTCGGCAGATTTAGGCGGGAGTGCTGTGGCCGCGGTGTAGAGCGTGGAGTAGGCATCGAGGATGGTGTACAGGCAGTGCAGTTGGTGCGTCATGGATGTGGTGAAGACGGTTTTGTTGGGGTAGTCGTGGAGCGGGTGAGGGAGGTAGGAGTATTGGGAGGTGTTGTGGACGTGGACGTAGCCTAGGCCTTCTGCGAAGGGGTGTTAGTGACCGTCCCACCGTTTAATGAGGGGGGTGGGAGGGTGGAGGGCTTACTCGGCACGATGCTCAACCACGCGTCTTGAGTGTCTTTGTCCCAAAATGCGGATGCGTTGGCTGGGGCGAACCGTTCGTCGGGATCGAACTTTTTGATTTGCTGGGAGACTATCCCATCAATCAGCATCCAATCTCCAGGTTCTCATGACGTCTGGTCTGACTACAGGCAGGTATACTCACATTTCGGAGCAAAGCCCGTAATATCCGCCCCAAACTGAAGGAAATGGCTCTCCTTGTACCCAACCTTTCTCCACACGCTCGCCGGAATCCTCTCCACCAACAACCCAAGTATTATGACCAACAGTACCGTATCGACAATCCACCAGTACGCCTTGACCGTTGCCCACACTCCCTTCCTCCTCCGTCGGGGCGGCGCTTGGTGCTCAGGTTCCCAATCTCCATCCCCAACTTCGGTGTCTGAGTCCGAGTGGTGGTCTTCGAGGGTTCGGAGGCTGTCGTATTTTTGTTCGGCTGTCATCGTCGCGTTTACGTCAACATTAGTAGTGGTAAAAAGAACTTGGATGTAGAGCAGCAATGAGAAGTAGTACTAGATGAAGAAAAGGTGTCGTTGAAGGTCGAAGACTGTTATAGCTATGCGCCTGCTATATCAACCTGGATGCGTGGGAACCGACAATGTCAAACACAGGGTGTAACGCCAAGCGTTAGAAGCTACGAGGGGCTTTTCTCGAACCATCATCGTCAGCGTCGAGTCAATTCAGACTAGAGGTTAGACCTCGAGGATTGTGGTCTTTCCGTAAAGGCTTCTGTGATATTATGTTGTCGGTCTACTAGGGCAGCTAATGTCGTGGGAGCGCCCTGTCATCAACGCGTATGCCGTCGAAGTCTAGTTTTGGTGATACGCGGCAAGGCTTGTTTAGGAGACTTTGGACAACGAGAAACCAAGAAGCGAAAATATATTCCATGCATCAAAAGGATCCCGGACATCAACATGAGGGAAGTAATGTGGGATTCAAGAGAATGCTGGTGTGGCTGGTGCGCCGGTCCAGGGCGTGGGGGCAGGGATGGTTCAGGGATGGTTCTTCCACCATCGGCGTGCCGACCTGCCGACCATCCGGACTTTCAACTCCTTCCACCCTACTACTGGAAGCCAAGGCGAGACATATTCATAGTGCGGAGAATAGTACTGACGAGGGCATGCGGAATCTACGTTGCATGGAAGAGATGGATGGATACTAATTTCTATAGGATATGTGCGCTACTTCCCTAGTTATTACTCTTGGACCTATCCCGTCTAGCAGACCTCGCCGCAACCAGCTGAAGACAAGGATAAAGCATCTTCAAAGGCTGGACGACACCTGCCCTTGAACAGCACACCCCATTACACATTACCTCAGACAATAAGTATACTCTCCCAGTGTTTACGCTTCCAATCCAAACCCCTGTCCTTCAAGTGTCAGTTTCTATCTCAGGCCAAGTCCCCCATCGACACACCTGCCATTCACTCCATAATCCTAATCCTCCTCTTCGCCCCGCCCTCTCATTTCCTTGGCACAATTGTAGATTCCGAGCACCTCTCCTTCAAGCTCTTAGTCGTATTCCCTTTCGCCTCAGCCTTCGGCTCTGGAGACAGCAACGGTGACGAAGCATCAAAATCCGTACCCAACGCTAAAGAGAACGGATCCGATGCCCCCAGATTCGAGCGAGCCGGGATCTCGCACGCCGCAGCCATAGCATGGTTCCTTGCATGCATACGCTTCTTCGCCATGGAGATGGAATCGCGATGCACAAAAAGCTCCGGAGATACACCTCCAGCGTTGAAAATGCGGGACCGGGCGAGCGTGACGGAGTCGCGGTGGCCGCGGAACTTTTGGTCTGTTTCTTCCATATTGGATAGGGCGTGGATGGCGGATGGCTTGCTGCCCCAGAGATATCCTCCTGTCTTGCTGGTGGTGGCATCGGGATTGGGGACTACCATCGGAGTGGTAAAAGGATCTGAGAGCTCGCCTGGGTCGGAAACCGTGTCGGTGTATGAGATGGAGCGAGAATTTAGGCGGCTAGTGGGTCGGGATTGGTGAGGAGATGGTATGGCGCTGGTGCGCACGCTGTTCGGGGGTACGCCTGTTACTGGGAGGTCATCGTCATGTGATGCGCTGTCCACCCGAGTAGGCTGACCATCGTTGTCTGGGAAGACGACGATCTGCGGTTTGAATGATGCTGGTGGGGCCTTTGGGCCGTCCCTGCTCCAGGTCCACTCCGTAAGCTTCGTGTTGACACGCTCTAGCCCTTTCGAAGCAAAGGAACTCGCCGCCTGGAAAGCCTGCCCGGCCGTTGAGCGTCGCCGAGTTAATGCTCGTGAGGATTCTTTGGGGACATCATCCCAGACGACCTCATAGCATCCGGCTTTCGACTCGACGATTTGCATGGTAGGCGTGGATGGGTCCATACCACTCTCGTCCGAGGACGGAGCGTCGTCGGGCATCCAGGATGGCGCAACTGCGACTACATGGACGTCGGTTCTTGTGATTGCAGTATCAGCCAGGGCGCTTTTCGTCCTTGGTCTTAGCCCTGGGTAGGAACGCATTCTCTTGACGAGTCGTGCAAAGGTGCGCTTCCCTCGTCCAGCAGACCCTTTAGATCGAATGGGTGTTTGCTCAACGGCATCTTTCTGTCCCGTCCAGGGCTTTAGCGGAGGCAATGGAAGCATTTTCTTCGATAGTTCTCCCTCAAAATCCACCGTCTTGGCCCGGCGTAGTTTTCGTGCGGCTGTGTTCTCAAACTCTATGCTGCTTTCAAGCGGGGGCGAGGCGGCTGCGCTTTTTGACTTATATCTCATGCAGCCCTTCAAAGGTAGGTCATTCACTCCTAGCTGGGGTTGTTTGATGGATTCCGCAGAGGTTTGGGTTTCGGAGTAAGGTCGTACGGGAAACCACACAAAGCCTGGCCTATCTGGGGCCGGTGGATTCGTCCATTCGAAAGTGCTGTCCGCTGTTCGTACACAGTGGGTTTTCCAAGCCCTGGTAGAACCCTGCCCGGTACTCTTGGTTTGCTTGTTGAGCTGCTTCTGCAATGTAGCCGAATCGATAGCAGGATCGTGATAGGGTGAACTGGAGAGTGAAACGGGTTCGTTGGAGGTGGATCGTCGTGGTGCCTGCACGCGCTCCGGACGCAAAGAATCGGTGAGAGACTGGCTGCTCGGGATATTAGCGTCCACTCCTGTTTTCTGGGAAGAAAGAGATGTTCATAATACCTTGACGCGGTGCTGAGAACCACACTACTAGATGACTTCCTCAATTGTGGAGGCAAAACCTTGCCAGGCGATCCCATAAGGGAAGCATGTGGGCGTTCTCTCGTGTGCTCTGGACTTCCGCCCCCTTTGTTGTCGAATTCAAAGGGCAGGCTTCCGTGCAAAAGCGGCTGGGTTTCCTCCAAATTCGGAGTGAAGAAGACATCGCCCCCGCAGTCGTTGTTCAACGCTAAATTGTGTGATGGCGATGGGATTTGCAGCGTGTGTACGTTGTTACGGAGCATTGCGTCTGAACCAATCTGACGAGAGAAAGTCGAAGTATAGAGTGAAGTCGGTACGCAAATAGTTGCTCGGACACGAATTCAAGCAGTCGCAACTCCACGAAAGCGGATAATGATAGCAGAGGAGAGGGAAGTTCGCATGTGTTAGGGGACGAGCCTCGAAAGGAGGTTCGTGGTGGAGAGGCGGCAGGTGATAGGTCGTGGTATTGACGTGGTAAACCCACGGGCGACAAGAGGAATGTGTACCCATGCCTGGCTCTTTCCCTGTGAAGGTGATGTTCATGCTCAGTGAGGAAGCCGCGGTGTGCCGTTGATGTTCCAGAAGGAACGCTTACAACCCCAGGACTTCCATTCGCCGTACCAGGAGACGCAGTGGCTTACACACGTTAAGCACCTGTACCATGAGTTCACAGTGCATGTATAATTGGGCACTTGGCGCACCAAATCCTCGATTCCTATCAAAAGTTCGCAGTGCATATGGGCCAAACTACCCTGCCCCCGGAATGCGATCTTGACATAGCGTCAGTTAGAGTAGGCGGAGACAACAAAGACAAAGAATGAACGAATAATTGAACCCAACTCAATTCCTATCAAATGGTATCATAAACCCCCCACATTCCAACCCACATTCCAACCCGCAATCTACACCGCATCCCCCTCCCTCTCATACCCCTCCCCACCACCCTTTACATTCTGCAGCCTCTTCGCCACGTTCGAACTCAAATACTTCTCGAAATTTGGGCTCAAAAACGCAAAGAGGATCAACAAGCACCCAAACGGAATCGTCGCATAAAACACAATCTTAAAGCTCTCAATATACGCCGTCCTTGTCGCTTCCCCGGCAGCCGCGATAATCTCGGGCGTCACATCCGGAACACCGGTGAAATTCCCCGCGGTAATGCCTGCGAAAAGGAGGGGAAGAGAGGAGGCGGGCAGCCCGGCGGAGGTGGCGGCCGGAACGACGTACTTGGGGAGGTTGACGGCCATGCGCGTGTTCAGGATGGAGACGTATATTGTTTGGGCGACGGCGCCGCCGAC
The DNA here is from genome assembly GCA_002105025.1 of Clohesyomyces aquaticus. NCBI lineage: Eukaryota > Fungi > Ascomycota > Dothideomycetes > Pleosporales > Lindgomycetaceae > Clohesyomyces > Clohesyomyces aquaticus. The sequence continues at coordinate 309,777 of MCFA01000010.1, read as the reverse complement.
GGCGCGGATGGAGCCTAGGACTCCAGTGGCGAGGCCGATGTCTTGCGCTTCCCAGAGGAGGGTCACGCCGGGGAAGGTGATGTTGTCGACCCAACCGATGACTGTGCAAACGTTAGTTGATGCGTGTGGGAAGAAAGGGGGTGGATATAGACGCACCAAAGGTAGCGAGGACACCGAGAGTGATGAAAATGGCATATCCGTCGGCGCTCAAGGATGCTTCGGCGCCCAAAAAGGCTGTGCAGCAGATGGATAGAATGACAACCTGCCATTTCACCTTAGGGAGATATGTGATTGCGAAACCACCAAAGATCTGGCCGAGCAGGATACCACCACCGACGACGGAGGACGCCCAGCCAATCTTGATGGAATCGGTTGTGTAGACCGTGCCCAGAATTGTAGGCCAGAGGACGGTGAGGGCATAGTAGACCATGGCGGCGATGCAAGCGACCATGACAATAGCGACGTATTCGATCTTCTTGAATAGACGGGGTGGCATCAGCGCTTGTCCCTTGAACACATACTGTTCGTATAGACCGAATGCAACGAGGCAGAGGGCACCCAGGACGAGAGCACAGATGACGGCTGCGCTCTTCCAGGGATAGGTACTGCCACCCCACGAAAGGCCGATCAAGAAGACGATAACGCCAGCGCAGAACAAGAGGATACCGACAAAGTCGAGCTCCTTGAACTGTTGCCATCGAGTCTTGCCGTGGACGTGAAGTTGATCGTATGTGGGAGGATGGTAGAGGAACTGATAGAGGATGAGGGTGATGCCGGAGAGGATGATTCCAAGATAGTAAGACCATCTCCAACCGGCGGCTGTAGTCTCGATGAACTTTCGCGCAATGATGGGTCCGAAGACTGCACTCGGGTTAGAATAAATAATTAACTTGCCAGAAAAATTTACCAGCAAATGGCAGCGAAGAGACAAACACAAGGGTCAGGACAGGCCCCCTTTGTTTATTCGGCACCAGCTCTCCCAAAACAATTCCAAATGAAAGTTGGCCTGCGGCTGCCAGTCCATTCATCAGGTTAGCTCCGATCAGTGTGTTGATGTTTTTCGCTGTACCACCGACAATGCATCCGACCAGTCCAAGGAACGTTGTTCCCATGACCATCCATTTGCGGCCGAAGATATCAGAGAGACGTCCGCAAAGAAGAAAGCCGATTCCACTGCCAATGGTCCAGATAGTCGCCACCCAGTTGAGATTTGTAGAGGGTCCGATGTCTGCGTTGATGAGAAGCCTAGGACAGAGTTAGTTAGAACAAGAAACAATATCATTTCGTGTACCATGACACGTGGCGAGACATACAGCGTGTTTGCGGGTAACACCCATCCCAAGTACGCACAGATACTGCCCATACACACAGCCTGCAAAATATGGTCAGTTCATCATCCTCCGCCTCTCACATCCTGTATGTGACATCAACATACCGCAACTGTCCCAATAAACTGAGCAGTCCAAAAGTAGCCCGGAGGCATATCCTCGGATGCCCCGCCAATGGCATGCGCATCGACAAGATCGACAGTTCCATCAGCGTGCACTTTCTTGACGACATGGACGTCTTCGACTTGCGACGAGGTCGACACCTCGCCCTTCTCTACTGAATCCGTCATGACTGTCTCTCTCTTCTCGTTGTCGGCCATGAATTGATGTCGGTCTCAGTTGGTGATGGAGGAAAAGGATGTCGAAGGTCGAAGACGAGGAGGCAGAGAAAAGAAGAAACACGCTGCGAGAAGCGCTGCCCTTTTGGTCTCCAAAAGACGGTCAGGCAATGAAAGCACGGGCGCGAATAATGCGAGTAATCCAAAGCGTATCAGGTTCAGGTCCGATCAGTACGGTCGAATAATCCCTACCATATCCCTCCAAGAGCGCAAGACCCATCCAACTATATACCTGCACACCTTCTTCAGTCTGCCTGCCCGGAAACCGTCTACCGGTGGCGAGTGAAAAAGGGCCATTTGCTCAGGGGTCCAGATTGCCCTGGGCTTACCCACGCGCTAGCGAGAACTTGCTCGTGGAGAAACTGGGGAAGCCATGATGCGGGGACGGAGAACGTGCTGAGCGGCCCCAGTCATTCGACCGCGCCCAGTGGCTGCGAATGAGTCGGCCAGACTGAGTGGACCTGCGAAACGCGGGCTGGTCGCGGAGCGGGAATCGTTCAGTAGTTATTACGCCAGGCCCTTTTTCGGCGTAGCGTGCAGCGTGCAGCGTGCAGCGGGAAGGAAGGCTTCGTTGCGACATCCGAGCGGGTGTTACTGACCACATCAAATCATTGGCAGGGATGGGATGCTGGCAACGGGTTCCATTATTCCAGCTGCAACGTTCAATTCAATTCCGCCAATACCCTGGAATTGATCGCTCTCGCTATCGGACACGTACGCTTTTCAGCGGCGAGTGTCAAAACGTGCGTCTCAGCAGCAGCGGTGAGAAGATCTCAGCCGAGTGAGTCCGAAATTGAAGAAATACTAATCTTCCTCACATCGTCCTATTTTCTCTCAGCCACCGTAGCACAGAAAGCAGAAATCAATCTAGCCTACTCAGCTGTGGTATGGCAAGGTACTTCTTCGGTTTCTCGCCGCATCTAACAGCAGACATCGGTTAGCCTTCCGTGTCCAGGTTGCTGGAAGCCAGGCGTGCCTTTGCCGCCGCGCCTGACAGCATGGCACGGGCTTGACCTCGAGCTTGGTAACGTTAGGAGAATTGATAACGCGGCCATGGGGTCTAGACTCTGATGAATCTAGATTCGTGGCGAGTTGATGCTGAAGAAATACCAGGCCACAACAGAGCTCGACTGATGTTTTGCAGTATGGAGGGAGAGGAATCTGAGATGATGAGTGTGGGCTGCGGAACGTTGTGTCCATATTTGGGAATCGCTCTCGTCTGAATGAATGCGTGCAGTATACTACCCCGTGACACTTCAGAAGCAGGACAGAGCAGACGAGCAACAGTATAGTACAGTACTGGAGAGGAATCATCTTGCGCCTCCGGGAAAAGCACTCACAACCCCGGATGAGGGCCAGTGTATCTCGCACGCATATCTCTACTCAAGCTTTTTTTCAAAGATGCATCAAGAGATCCGGGGCAGCGGATCTGGGGTCTTAGGTCTAGGGACTGTAAATCCGGGGCTCCTCATCCCCCAGATCACATCCACAAGTTCTGTGTCTGTGTGCATGAATAGCTGCATGACTCAAGATTATTGCGGAGAACCCGGATCGTGATTCGTACGGTACACATCTTCGGATAGATACCCTAACCAATTGCGTATGTAATTAGATGCCTGCTTGCATTGACGAGACGATGTTGTTCGTTCATTCATCAGCCCTACAGGATAACGGTAGCCATGGTTGACCGGATACGGACCGAATCTTGACTGACGGTTGACCTGTCCAGAAAGTCAACAGTTTACGCGCAGCGTACGATTTACGAGCATCAGCTGGTGGATGAATGATTTGATTCTATACGTGACGATTCTATGTACGCATCGATTACAATTACAGGCCCTTCGTGAGACTGCATACACAATCCTCTCCTACGGAATTCTGGCTTGACATATCGACCTTTCCAAAAAGTCAACGTCTGGCACAGTCTACAATTTACGATTTACACGGCACCGCCATGGCGCTTGATTGACTAGATGATCGATTCTATGTACGCATCGATCGCATTTGCAAATCATTCATTACACTACAAACGCCATCTTCTCATCATCAACATCATCAATTCATGTCCGCCCACACCCCCATCACCCCTCCAACGGCTTCGCCCCCTTGGGAAGTCTGACCTTGAAAACCAACGCCTGGGTGTCCAAGTTAAATCCCGAAGCGTCTTTAAACGGGATCTGTCCTCCGTTGATGAAGCCTAATTGTTCAGTCAGCACAATGTCCCTTAACCGCCACATCTCAAGTATAGCATCTTATACGTACCATTCTGCGTAATAAAATCATTATCACTCAACGATATCAAATAATACTCCTCTCCATCCTTATTCCCATTATCAGAGAATTTGCCCGCGACCGGCGCCAATGCAAGACCCTCCCACTTCTCATTCAACAAAAACGCATCCTGCGCGCCGCCGTTGTGCGCCCCGAATTTGTTGAGTTCCGAGTTGTTGTTAAACTCGATCCAGGGGCAATATGCCGCGGGCGTGATACCAGCGTTCAAGACCCCGGTAGCCGAGTTCGCAATCGCACCATTAAACTTATCGTTCGTCGCGCTCTTGATATCCGTCGCTTTGGAGATATCAAAGATATCCGCGTTGCGGTAGAGCGATGTCGAGCTGGACTGCCCGTGGCCGGCGCCGGAGTCGCGGGCTAGGATGAGGAATTGAGAGTCGGAGATGAAATGCACTTCAGACTGCGCCGCAATTTTCCCGTTCGAGATCACGGGCAGTTCGACGACATACTCGGCCTCGTACTTCGCTGTCTTCTTCGAGATGTCGTATTGCAGGAAGCGGGTATGGCGACGGGTTAGGGCGGCTGCGCCGCCTTCCTGACGGGCGGCGCTTTGGAGGAGGACGTACAGGGTCTTGCCATCGGGGGACACGGTCAGGCCTTCGAAGCCTTGGTTGTTTTGGCGGCCCGTGTCGGGGTTCCCAGGTGTGACTTTCCTGGAGGCATCGAAAATGGGGGGAGAGTTTGCGCTGAAGCTCTCGGCGCCGTTACGCATGGGGATGAGGGCATCCACGGGACGGATGGCCTGGATCATCTTTCCGCTGTTGTCGAACTGGTACACGTATGGGCCTGGATGTGGTTAGAAGGTGACTTTGGAAGGGGACAGGTTTGTTACCGTATTCATCGCTGACCCAGAAGGTATCGTCGTCGCCGAGAACAAGGCCCTCGGCGTCGAGCGAGATGCGCTTTCCACCTGGTCCGGCTCCTCCGAAGCCATCACCAGTATCTAAAATCCTATCAGTGTCGAGTTCGAACGAGTCGATGTGAACATCATACATGTAGCTCCTGGAAGATCCGGGAATCCTGGGAAGGAGATGTGGCCGGTAGCATCAGCATCAAGGCCTAGCAAGAGGTCAGTAAATTGACCCCAAACAAGGACAGATCCTACAAACCCGTAGTCGGGGTGCCGTCAGGTCCCTTGAGGATGATGGTATCCAGATACTCCATGACAAAGTTAGGCTTTGCCGGTTTGGCCACCGTAGCATCGACAATGGTCAAAGTAACACCAAACTTCTGAATCCTGCTCGCCGTGTTCTGCGTTCCCTGGGTGTTCCAACCACGATCAGGCAACCCGTACAGAATACCGGTATACGCCTCATCCTTGCCCTCCTTCTTCTTCCACGACTTCTTGTCAAGCGCAATGGACGATCCAACGCCGCCAATGGTGTCTCCGAACTTGTCTCGGGCATCACCCGGGAAGATACCGAAGCCCGCTAGCTCTTCATAGACATAGCTCTTGCCATTGCAGTTCGTCTCTTTGACCGGCGCAGGGTCCGCACGCGGCTCAATCGGGCTCGCTGCCGCGGACAGGAAGAGAGGAGAGAGGAACAGAGCGGTGGACAACAACATATTGAGAGCAGTGGAGTGGTCGTGTGCCTCGTCGAACGGAAAACGCAGGCACTGTACCCTTCATATAAATACCCTGGGCGATCCCTTTCTCTAAACCCGAGCAGACGGGGTGAGGATGCGGAAGCCCAGCCGTCTCTATGGACCTGCATACTTCCAGGCCGCGACAGGGGACACGTGCCGGGATAGTTGGGGTATCTATGAGGAATCCGAGCAGTGACAGTCGCTGCTGCGTCAGTCAATAAGAGCAGAGCGAACGGCGTCCTTGGGCAGTCCGTGAACTATCAACTGGGCTTCCAATGGCACGGAGATTGGGCGAGCACGAGTTGGAACGCGAGGCTGTGAGTCGTTGGTTTTGGAGAACGGTGGTCGCGCGACTACTGGGAACCGTTTCCATATTGATACGAGCTTCGCATGGTGGACATGCACCATGTACCGTGATGACATGCGGCATGTCGTTCGATGCCTTCGATTCGCTCAGAGCCTCCGTGGAGCGTATTTCCTGGGGTCTGTGTACGGACCCGGATTCTCTCCCTTCCTCTTTGGGGTGGCCTCGTCTTCAGCCCTCCAGCCACTTCTTCGCAGGGACGGATAGCTCGATTAATGAACATGTGTTTGCATTCCAGTAACTAGTTAACTATCTTCAGTTGTTCGCGGCGCGTGTTCGCTGAGAGGGCGTGACCTCGAACTAGTAAAATTGACCAAGTCTCCAGCTGTGTTACCGACTCTAGGCTTCGACATGATGCCGCGACTGAATCGCGAGTAGCTTTCGCTACTCTTAATACCGTCTCGTCCGAGGTGGGGGGAAGAATGGGTGCGGGCCTCGCGCTGTACGAAGTATCTCGGACCCCACCCCAGGCGCTCACTCCCGCGGCCAAAAATTCGCGACCCCGCCAAACCTCGTAACGTTAACGAAACATCTTCAACCACACAACACCCAAACCCACACCCCACCCACCATACTCACGTCGCCAGAACCGACCCATCTCCCTCCCCCACCTCGCGCCCCAAAAATGCCCCCCAAACCGCCCACCACGCCTCCCTCCCGGGACCTCACCACCCTAATCGAGCTCACTCGATCCTCCCAAACCCTCCTCACGCACTTCCAGTCCAGTCTCTCGCCCACCCCTCCAACCACCACCACCACCACCCCCTCCTCCTCCTCGCTCCCCACCCCCGCCTCCACGCTCACAACCCTCAAAACCACAACCACCCTCCTAAAATCCCACACAACAACGCTCTCCCTCCTCCTCCTCACCCCGCCCCTAACCCCCTCCGCCATAAGCAAGAAACTCGGCGATGTAACATCCGGCGTACTGAGCGGTATGGTTGCGGCTGCGACGACGGAGTCTGAGCGCGAACTGGGGGAGTTCATGCGCTCGGAACTTATTTCTCACGTTCGCCGGATATTGCGCGCGTGGGAGGACGTCCTATCCACCATCTTGAAGATCGCGGAGGGGAGACGAGGAGACGTGAAGGGTGCTGTCACGGAGGGCGAGAAACAGGATGTACTAAACGCCACCGGTATGGTCTGGGAATCCTGCGACGCCCTCCTCTCGCTCTGCACCTCCGGCTTCATATCCCACATCGTTCAGAAAGCGGAGGCTTGGCGCGCTACGTTATTAGACGCAGTACAAGAGCTTGGAGAGTGGGGGGAGGACGAAGACGATGATGATGACGCCACAGGCAGCGACGACGGCGGCGGCGAGTTTGGGGACGAGGATGACATATTCGGGGCGGCGAATAAATTGGGTAAGGGGGATGAGAAGTTGAAGGAGCTTTTGGAGAGGGGGACTAGGAAGTTAAAGAAAGTCGGATTACTGTATCAAGCGGTTGGGAAGAGGAGGTTGAAGACGTTTCCGTTCCCTGGATCGCCAACCCAGCCCGCAGGTTCAACGGCTTCAACGGCTTCAACAACTGCTACCACTACTTCGACAACTATCAACACGACTACGAATGGCGAGACCTCGAATGCGAACCCAAACCCAAACCCAGATACAGGGCGCACAATCACACCCACACGCACTCCCCTACAGACCCTAGACGCCCTCCTAACAATTCTAAAAGACATACCCGAGCTCGTCGACGACCTGGCCTCCGCGTTCTATGATTTAGACGAATCCGAAGCGAGACAGATACTCGAGAAATGCTGTGCAGAAGCGAAGAAAGCGGTGGGTTTGGTGCGGAAGGGCTGGGACGGCAATGACGATGCCTTTACGACCTGGTCTGGGAAGTGGGTTGAGGCGTTGGATGCAGATGGGCCATGAGAGTGGACATTGAAATATGCCAGAGATAAACAAAATAGGCGTTAATATTCGAGTAAAGCGCGGGAGAAACTCCAAACCTACCTATCTAAAAGACAGATCTGGATGAGTGGTACCCAGACTCCGTGAAGAGAGGGAACGAACATGCTGTGGACGCGGTCAGGGCATCGGGATTGGATGAGATGGACGGACCAGGCATCTACGCGTCGGCCAACCACGTCCGTTGATATGTTATAAGTAACTCGGCTCTAAAGCTTGAACGAGAAGGAAGGCGTCGGGTAATGATTCTGAAGAGACCGAGAAGGAGAGGGTTGGGAGAGAGAAGGGGTATGAAGGCCTTTCTACCTCGTCCTGAAAAAAGGGCTTGCTGATCTGATCTGATCTGATCTGGGTGAAATACATAGACGAAAGATTGCCTCCCTCCACACGAGGATAAACCGACACGTATGGCCAATTAACGCGTACACGTAGAGTCTCTATCTATACAGCGAGGGTGCATGGTGAGCGCCAAGAAGGGTGTTGGAAGCTAGTGTACAACATCACAGGTGGTTGGAGCAAACGTAAAAATCGACACTAAAAGCCATCCTAACTTCCCCGACCGCCAAAACGGCTACTGGATTTTTTCATGCTTGGACCTGCACGCTTGGAGTAGCATTCCCAAAACGCCGCCACAAACAACCCCTCCCTAAACACCACTACCAAATCTCCATTAGTTCTACGCAAAAAAAAGATCGTCTTTTCTGCCTGCTTGAGAGCGCAGTCTATCGCAGACTCGTTCTGGTCAATGTTGATGCACGCTGGCCTGCCTACGGGATACGAACACAAAATCTGCCGTCAATTCTGCACACCAATTCTTACTCATTCCACTTCTCGCAAAGCGACAAGAGAATCGACGATAGGCCCGTAGCCAAGACTACACACCCAGCTGTCTGGGTCGGGTCGTACGATGCACACCCACCTGCACGCACGCCACACGATCTGATCTGATCCGACGAAGCAGTTTGGTTGTTACGCGAGAAAGCCCGAAGCCAAGTCCTTTTTCATATATATATCCAACACGCGCTACCAACAACCGAGTCGAAGCCTGACACGACAACGACCGACCACGTGCAAATGCTGGAAAAAGTATACGTAACATACGTTCAACTATAATAGAATGAAAAATTGGTATCGCCTTAATTGCTTGGTGCCCTCCAAACGGCCCTGTCCAAAAACCTGACCATATCCTTCTCCTTCTCCAAGCCTCCCTACTCCAACCTTCTCACCCCTTGCCATCGCTTCGAATCTACAACCCAACCAAAGCTGCCAACCCAACAGCAAACAACCCGCCAATAGCGACGGTATTCGAGCTGGCCGCTCCCGTGCTCTGGGCAGCACCCGTTCCAGTCGAGCTGGGTGCCGTGGTGCCAGTGGCCATGCTCGCGGTCCTAGAAGCGGCATTGCTCGCGAGGCTCGAGGCCACGGATCCAGAGGTCGAGGCCGCGGCGGTGGGGATGTTGGTTAGGGTGACACCGGCGGCGGCGCAGAGCTTCTCGACGGCCGGGATGAGCTCTGGTGGGAAGTTAGTGGATGTTGAGGGGAATGTAAGGTTGCAAGAGGGGGAGAGGGGGAAGGACGTTGATTGTAGGATAGGACCAGGTATGCAGAGAATATGAAAGGTAAGACGCACTGGCTTGGTCCTCAGCCGAGCACTTGGATGGCACACACGCAGCGACCGACTCGGTGATCTTCTGCTGGCCAGTCGTGCACTGGCACTTGGTATCTGTGAGTCCACAGCCCGCGGCGGGGACGGCGGCGGCGAAACATGTGATCTAAGCATCGCACATGGGTTAGCCTTGTTTTTCTGTTTCCTTCGGTGTTTCTCTCTGGGCCGGATGTGTAGGGTTGTCATTCTAGCGTGCGCCTGAAGTGGGTTGTGTCGCATCTCTTCGCGTTTCGAGACCGAGTCGGATTAGAGTCGAGTGAGAATCGGACTCGAGGGAAGAATAAGGTATGGCGTAGAGTTGAATATCAAAAGAATGTAGTGGGATGGAGAGTATGGAATTTCGCAATCTCGGCCGACAGATAGAAAGGCTGTTACAAGGGACAGATAGACGCAGGACTTACAGCGCAAGACGGGATATCTCCAAGGCTTTGGGCCGAAACAACAGCGAAGGAAGCCGCGAGGGCGAGGACGCTGGAAGTGAACTTCATTTTGAGTCGGGTGGTGGATGTAAAGTTGGTGTGTAGTATATGTAGTTGGTCGAAGTCGTCTGTACCAGCGGACGTGCGGCGAAGAAGATGGAATGTGTATGAACAGAAATTGACGTATAGATAGTGAGTGTATCGAATTAAGGTTGAAAGAGGAGAGGATAGGAGAGAAGAGGAAGGACGGCAGGACAAGCAAGTGCCTTTAATGCAACAGGAACAGAGTGGGGATGGGCGGCCCTTCCCTACCCTGACTCTAGCCCAGTCTCCATGGGGAGAAGTCGAGTCCGGATTAGGATAGGTGATCGTGCATTAACCACAAACGAGCGTCCTTCGGTAAACCTGAACGCTACCGGGAGTGGCGGACCCTTGAAGAATGGAGCGGAGGGAGAGGCTAACTGCTGGGGTTGACTGGATCGACTTGGATTCAGAAAGCTAATGAGAAGATAGGGAACGGGCCTGAAGCTAGGAAAGGAAAGAGTCAAGAGGAGGGTGTTCCTCTTGGTTGGTTGATGCCCGTAACCTGATGCAATTGCAGCCAGCCAGCCTTCCGAACAGTGATGAAGAGAGAGAGAGCTGGTGGAGAGCGGGCGTAAAGTAAACGCATGCAAGTGTGTGCAGGTACCGTGATCCGTGTTGCTGATTTGCGGGATGGAGGCGTGCTGGGCTGATGCAAGTGCAACCACTCACGTTGTCGCAGTCGGGAATTAGAATTTCAGTGGTTCCGCGAGCAGGTAACGGCTGCCGCACACGGTGAATTATTGGCTGCATTCCTGACTCTCAAGCTTCCTAGCTGAGATTTGGAGAACACAAGACCGACTGAGGGTTGATGGAATCTGCTGCGTCCAATTGATATTCTGCCGTGTAACTTGTGCACGATAATTGATGCAACTTCCTTCTCTCTTGACAACCATGCGCTGCAACGGATCCTCGAGTCGGGAAACTATTCCGACAGCTACCAGATCCGTTCCGAGCTGCTCGATCGAGATGGGTGCATATGCGAAAACACCCAAATCGGTGTCCAATTGCGCAATCGACTCGCTTGGATACAGCGTCCCAGCTCCAGACTCGCGATGACTTCGCGCCTTCGCTCTTTCGCTCTTTGCAACCTCATCGTCGACGGAACTTGAATTTTTAGCTCGTGGGATTTGAGTTTCAGGTCGACGAACTTGGCCGGAGTGGTTAACATCCTTGGATTTGAGTTTCGCGTTTGAAATGTTCGGCCAATTGATCCACGATTCTTTGCGATGGCGCTATCGGGTCAAGAGATTCCACCCGGCACACTTGAGTTCCTTTGAAACTCGAGAATCTGCGATGCATGATGTGTCACGTGATGAATTTATTTGCCTGCGTGTGTCCTGGTTGATGAATTTCTGCCTGATCATGTCGACCCGACAGGTCAGATTTGGCAGGCTCTCGTCCGTTGTTCGCTCGCTCAAGCGGTTCCCAAAGCCCTCCCTGTTCTCAGCTTTCCCTCATGGATACTCTTATGATCGCCACCCAGAACACATTTCGAACCTTTCCTTTTGGAAGAGTGGGTGTCAGCAGATGCTTCGAGGAAGGTCTTGCATCCGCACGGGCCCGACGCTGAAACATCAACTTGTGGCCTCTTGCATTAGCGGAAGGGCCGCTGGTGGACGATCAGGAGAAAGCCAGCCCGGTCCAGACAGGGGCCGATTTCAGCTTTGGTTGGGCCTAGGCGTGACTACCGACCAGCACCCTCCTCACTGAAGTTTGTTTTCCTGTTGATGTTTCATCGTAGCATCCACTCTGACGCCGTTGAGCGGGGAAAGAAAGTAATCAGGAAAAGAGAACTTTCAGTGACAAGAAAGAGGACATGAAGGATCGCAACATCTGACGATGGAACGCGGAACCCTCAGAACCGATCGAAGCCGCCAAGCTTTCCTCGCCCATGTCTATTAGCAATATGCATATCGACATCATCAAAGCCGATATTGAAACGGTCCCTCGTTAGCATTATCGTCAACGTCGTCATTGCTCTTTGCACGAGCTTGACGGTTTGGGGTTCATTGATTCAAGCCTTACATAGACAGTAGAGCACACGCCTTCCGCGAGAGTGGCCGAGCGCATGAACGCGAGAACGTGCGTTCAATTTGTGTGAGACGAACGACGGAGCGACAGGCGGGTAGGTATTGCTTTTCCCTTAGCTGGTGTGAGTGGGGGTGGTAGTGGGGGTGATGATGCCTTTGTTGCTCGAGTAATAGTTAAAGGCGTCGGCGTATGTACGTGAGCTTAGAAGGGTATAGGGTACAGTGACGATGAGAAGGTGATGTCGAAGGAGAGAGGAAGAGTGGTGTGTGAGAGTGATGCAGATGTCGAGAAAGAAAGCAAAGCTATTCGATTGATTACTCTTTCCCAATTCGTCCCAAACCCACGGCACACATGGAAGGAGCCTCACGTCCATTCGCAAATCACCCATCACATTCGAGAAGAACAGAATACCGCAATATTAGGCGTCATGTTTAAAAGTTACTATTCTCAACCCCAACTCGGCGTGTCATTTATGACAACAGTTGGCGCGAGTGGTATCAGGGGTGCCTATGCTCTGTCTGTAGATAAACGTACAATCGCAGTCCAGTCCAGTCCCATCCAATTCCGCCCAAAATAGCCCAAAAAGATCGCAGTTCAGCCTCCCATGATTTCAATAGTGCCCATCCTCCAGACTTCCATCTCATTCAAAAGCTCCTTTTCTCCCATCCTCCCATTACAGCGAGTAACAGGAACGACGGAAACGAGAAAAAAGCCTACCCAAGAGAGCACCAGAAAGAACCCCATACAGTCCGGCTATACGCGGGTGCCCGGTGTTCCCATTCCCAAATACGAGTGTAGATATGTTATGTGGATGCCCTGGTGAGAGGTCGCAGTCTGTTGGGTCTAAAAGGGGATCTGATCGTGTTGCGCATAAAGGTGCCGCCGGTTCCGCCAATCCAAATCCAGACCCCCAGCCGGCAATGTGGGGTTTAGTTCGATTCGATAAATTTCTGTAAGACGCCCCGGAATCCCAAAGACATGTCATGGAACCAAAGAAAGAAAGAGAGAAAGAGACAAGGTATATTGCAGTGAACAATGAGGTATCCAGGAGGTGAAAGTCTGCATGAGACAGAAAAAAAGCCCCCCAGAAGAACATTATCACACTAGAAGGTTACAAAAGGGCAGGAGAAAGGGAGAAAAGGAAATGTGATACAGCAAGGCATAAAACTTTGTTTTTGAGGTATCCTTGCGCCAACGAACCGGCAATGAAGACGTTAGGGACGCGCGTTCGTAAAATGCAAAAAATAAAAGCGAATCTGTTAAGATCCTCTTAGAACATAGACCCATCCATGGGACGCTGGACCATGGGTCGGTCGTTGATAGGTCTTGGAGGGGACGAGCCAGTGCGTCCAAATCTAGGGGTAGAAGGCATAGCGGGACTCGGTCCCGTTGAAGCCGGCAACTGTGCATGTGACTGAGCGGTACCATGGAGACTATGTCCCTCGCTAGAGGTCTTTCTCAGCCTTTGTCGCGCCTCGGAGATGGGATTGGTGGCCTGGCTGGACAGAGCGTCTGAGGAGTTTGTCCTCTGGGGATCAGCGAATGGTGCGTGCGGTGTCGACAGTGTGTGTATGGCAGGGTCATGATGCGGTTCCGTTCGGCCAAATCCAAATCGACGTCTCATAGGGTTGATCGGTGGAACAGGTGGGGCAACCAAGTCCATGCCGTTCTTCAACGAAGCACCAGCCGGCAGGTCAACCGTGTCCATGACTGAAGTGGCAGAGACGAAGATAGGTTCCGAAATGTCAGTCTTTGCGATTGACTTCTTCCTCAGCATCGCCGTGGATTTCGAAACAGGACCCAAAGGATTTCCATTCGAATTGAACCCAGGAGTGACTGGTGTTGAAGTGCCGGAGACAGGTGGTGTGTTGTTGACGGCAAAGGCAGGGACTGGAGATGCTTGAGGCCGGAATGCGTTCATATTTGGACTTGGTGCACCTGGGGATGGCCGAGGGGACACTGGAAGTCCCGGAGAGAATGGTGGCTTTGGGCTATTGCCCGCAGGTGACAAGCGTGGAGAAGATCCATTCATGGCTCCGGGTCCTGTTTGAATGGGTTGAAGAAAGCCGGCAGCTGCAGTCGCCCTGCTATTACTCCGCGACCTCATGCGACTATTTTGGCTGTCCAAAGAGGGACGTTCGGCGGTGAGCGGTTGTGTCGGATTTGCGACATAGCCAGGCATCGAGGGCGCACTGGGAGGGTTTGGGGGGTAGACTGTGGACCTTGATCCCATGCCTTCGACCATAGCCTGCTCGAGATCATCGCGATAACGACCACCACGGCTGCGTGAACGACCAGAGGACAATTCGGAGCTTGACCTGGCTCTCGTCGAGCTCTTGCTCGAAGCAGGAGGCGACCTGCCCTTGGATTTGGTGTCGCGGCTGCTTTCATCGGTCGCAGTACGTTGGAGACGCTGCTCGAACTCCCGGCGGGCGTCTTGCTCACTCTGCTCGAGCACGCGGATAGGTTTCTGCCTCGTCGTGGGGATCCGGCCAACGCGGTCCTCATCTTGCTCCCAGCGATCTTGGTTGTGGTTCATTCTCGATAGAGATGTGCTGCTCGCATTAGCGGATCCGGTACCGATCCCCAGCATCCTCATGGCTTTATTCGATCGTTCTTGTTCCCGAGGGTCTTCTCTCAGAGCAAACGACTCTCTGCTAGATTTGGAACGAAGCATGCTCAAGGCGTTCTTCAATCCGCCACCTCCCGCTGCCGCTGATGGTGCAGGGCTTACAGACCGGCTATTCTCATCCGAATTCGTCCTCAAATTCTCTTCGATGGCACGTCTGCGTTGAGCCAGCTCGCGCTGGAATGCGTCGTGTTCTTCTTGCGTCGCGCTGCTCAGATCCCGCTGATGGGTGGATTTCTTGATATCCTTTTCCCATTGAGGAGCTCCATCATCTTGAGAGGCACTTCTGTTCCTAGCCTGGGCATTTGTTTGTTGGGTGTTACCCGTCACTCCTGTTTTCTGCTTGTGGGCGTCCACCGGACTGACGGAGCTAATGCTATCGCCTTCTCCGTAATATGGGTTCTCAATGTCATCGAGATCCCAAGGGTTTGAGTGGCTGTAGCTGGAGTGCGCAGGGGTGTCGGACTCGGAGTTGGGTTGGCGTCGCTGGAAGTCCTGAGTCCGCACTGAGAGAGGAGCAATGGGCATGGGCAGGGGCGGGCTCTGGACAATTTGATTGTCGTCCCCATAGTCTGACGAGACATTGCTTATACCCCGCAAGTGTTGTCGAATGAGACCACCCAGTCCGCCGTTTTCAGGGCCAAGAGTGGGAGAATCAACGTCAGGACCGTTGCCTGCCTTAGCTGTTGAGTCAGAGTTCGGTAGTGAGGGTCCCTTTGGCGAAGGCATAGGGTCATGCTGTTGGGTCGGTGCAGCCCGTGATTGACTGTGTGAACGGAGGGCTGGGTGCTCGGCTTCTGGCGCCCTTGAACTACTCCGGGACCGCAACGCAGGGTGGTCTAGAATTGGGGGCGCTGGCCTATTCGCCGCTGGTATGTTCTCCAGTCGGCGCATGATGTCTATCTTTTTCTTCGGTTCTTCTTCGTCATCGCTGCTGTGAGGAGAAGTGAAGAATGTTCCCCCTTTCTGAGAGTCTGGTGGCGTGTTATCCTGAGGTGATGGCTCTGGCTTTTGCGGTAGCTCGGTCTTCTTCGTGGGACTCTTCAGTTGATTAGTAGCATTTTGAAATACCGAAAATGCAGAGGGAGCTTCTGTCCTGTCGGCTGTGTTTGACCGTTGTCGCTCGGTTACCCCAGCCTCGGCTCTCTTGCGTTGCTCTAGTGCAGCGCGCTCTCGCAATGAGGGTTTAGGAGGCTTGTCCAGCTTGGGCCCCACGGGTTCCCGCTCTTGCTGCATGCGCTTCAGGCGTTCGGCGTACTGCTGTTCACTGAATGCCTGCTTGGGCTTGTTGAAGGCCCCCATGGCAGTCGCCTTACCCCGGTCATTGGGTTGCAGGGCAGAATGAAGCGCATGAGCTTCATCGCTGTCACTCGCCAGAGGGCTGAGGGGTGGCGAGTGTGGCCGTGACACCACAGGACTGGAACTGGACGATTGTGTGTCCTGTCGGCTGAGCAACGGGCTTCCCATCTGGGTAGGACTCGCCGTTCGGGTAGATGCGCTGCGGTTGAATCTGTCATTGAGATTTGTTGCAGATCGTGTTTGGGAATATAGTAGTGGAGGAGTCGATCGGCCGGTCGGGGCGCGAGTCCGCTGAATGCTGTTGAGCCGATTGAGCGCGGAAGACTGCTGGTCGTAGATGTGCTGGTCCAGGCCAGTCTCATACATTCGTCTAGCCTTGGTTGTGGAACGGTTGAGGGGATTAGCTTCGGTTGTGGGAGAAGTGGCGGGTGCTGCACTCGGGAGGGCGGGAGAAGACGATACAGCAATAGCATTGGCGCCTTGGGAGGCTATCGAAGTCGCAGCGGTTGAAGCCCGAGTGTTGGCCGTGCCCGAATTTGTTGAAGATGATGTTTCTCGTCTCTGGTTGAAGTCGGACACTGATGGCGATGACAATTCGTCCTTGGTGGGGCTCGCCGGCGTTGCTTGCGGAGTCTCGTCTGCCTTCTCTCCCCCTTCCATGGCCAACCGTGCCTTTTCTCGCTCTTGCGCCCGCAGCTTCTGGAAAGTGGACTGGCTCACATCGTCATCGTACAATGCTCGCCCCAGACTCTTGGACGAGCCCGTGTTGGAGATCATGTAGATCTTCTGCCGTCCTCCAAACAACACATTGCCCTCTCCCGGTCGTGCGCGACTCATCATGCTGCCGCCGTTGTCATCCGCGGGGCTTTGGCTGTCAAAGGAGTTCTGCCGCTCGTTTGCAAACGGCGGCCGAATTGAGCCGTTGAGTGAACCATTTATAGATGAAACTTCGGCAATATCGGACAGCCCTCCAGGGACGAAGCCGAATTCATGGAGACGAGATTGCCGTTTGGGGATCAAAACACTGTCGTCGCTTGCCTTGCCGATCTTCGAGCTGGGGTCGTCCTGCTCCCTCAGCATGCTGAATCGGGTGGACAAGCTGGGCATAATCAAACTGGTCCGGAAATCGTCGGTCGTGGGCAGCGCGGCGGCCACGTCCAATTCTAACTTCGGCTCGGGCATCCCCTTCTTCCCCTTCTTGGTCTTCTTGACGGCCGCCACATTGTCGTCCAAGGCCCGATCCTTTTTCCGATGGAGAAAGCGATTCATGGTGATCTGGTACTTGTTAGAGTAGTGCACGCGAGTGAAGAGACGCGCGAGGGACGAGCCGTAGCTCGACTGCACGTAGCTCCGATCCATGTTGCGGGCCTGAGGGTGCGGAATGCCTTACCTAGAGGTGCCTGAGGAGGGACAATAAATAGTCTACCAGAGCAGACAATCGCCCTCGCAGTCTTCACCGCTGGTCTGCGGCGAGACAGGAATAGAGAGCTGTCGCGCGAATGTACTGGTTGGGGAGGCGGGTTAGCTGCGCGTCCTGCATGTGTGTTCCCGCGGGCCAATTTCGTGCACAGCGTGCCAACGCACAAGGAAAGACGCAATCCGGGGCGACGTACATGAACAAAAAGACTGGTGGTGGAAGGCGTCTACCAGAAAGTCTGGTGCGGGGTCGACGTGGTTCGGGGGATGGAGGCAGGAGACGCGAGCTCCATCAAGCGAGTGCAGTGGGCGCCCGCAGCAAAGCGCTGGTCGACGATGTGTGTATCTCGAGTCCGGAGCGTGGTATTTGTGGTTTTGGCGCGGGAATGCAGGCCGGGTCGAGGAAGGAACGGGGGGGTGTCGGCGTGGAAAAGGCAAAGCGGAGGGCAAAATCCAGGAGTGGCAGGCGTGCTGGTCGTCTATCACGGTGCTTCGGCTGGCGGGAAAAGAGCAATATGGTCGGCAGGCCGGAGCGCGATGGCGGCGAAAGGAGCGTGGTGGGTGCTGGTCGAAAAAGCGAGGGTTGATAGGGAGTGACTGGGACGCGTGCGCGGTGGAGAGGGGGCGATTGATATCGCGGAGCAGCAGCAGACCAGACAAAGGAATGGATGGGGACGTGAGTCGAGGGAGGAGGTCCCGCAGCCGAAAACTGGACAAGGAGCGAAACGGGCAGACTGGCAGGCCGGGTTTGGGGTTTCAAGGTTTGCACGGAAGATGAGCAGGCAACGTGACTTGGAGGTGTTAGGGCACTTGGCTGGCATATAGGCGCGCCAGGGGAGCACGACCAGGTCTCATTTCCACTACTAAGCTCATCTCCGCATTATTGGCGCCTCTCCCTCGTTGGGCGGCACCACCGCTGAGGCTCAGGTACGCTGCGACAGGGGCCGCTCTCGCGCTGCGTCTTTCCAACGAAGCGTCTCTCCAAGCCCTGGCGACAATCGCTGGACGGCATCCAGGCGTCTGATCGCGTCTCCCACAGGAGGGGACTGCCAATGTGCAGCTGCAGCTGCAGATGCAGATGCGGGCAGCGTCGTCGACGTCTCGCTCGCCGCGGCGTCGCAGCAAAAGAAAGACGCTCGACGAGACACCAAACGGGCACTAGCGAGGCCGGGCCTCGAGCACACGGCCAATAATTCCTTTGGCGCGCCCACGCAGCAGCAGCAGCAGTGTGTTCCCCGTTGCAGGTGCCCGACTCGACGATGCTCCATCACAGCAGGCCATGCCAGGAGTCGCCTTGCCTCCACAGGAGCGATGTGCTGCAACGCCGTGGTTGATTGTTCGCAGCCGTGTCGCGCGCAGTGCAGCAGGAAAAGCCGTCAATGGCCGGCATGGACCAATGGGCGTTTGCAGCTGCAGTCCCATCTTGGTTCCGCTCACGGGAGACGCCTCAGCCGACCGTCTTGCAGCGATCTGAAGCTGACGCCGCACCAGCAACGCCGAGTAGACGGCCTTCGTTTGTGTCACCAGGAGCGCGAGTCTTGCTCGCGCTGCATGCAGGGCCGATAAGGAGATAGATAGCACATTGCGATGCATCGAGGACGAGAGCGCAGAAAAGGGGCTCCGAGGTGCCCTTGTGTGCGGGGAGACGGCCTTGAAATGCACCGGCTGGGTCCTTTCCAGGCCCTATCGCACCGCCAGCCAATCACAGCCGATCCGTCTTCCTGGGACGACCGGGCGGCGCCAACGCGTGCCTTCCCGGCAGCATTTCCCCTGGGCTAGCGCGCCAAGACCTGCGACGGCCTCCTGTCTCGCAAGGCTTGTGCGGCTTCGTTGCTTCTCTTTCACGCCCGCACTCTCGCCAGGCCACGAGCACTTTATCAGCTAAAGACGGTCGCCATCCCCTCTGGTGTCACGTTTCCGGGCGAGTCTTCTGACGGCTTCCATTTGGCCTTTTCCAATCATTATCGTATCTTCAAACTCCCACGTCCGGCGTGGCTTGCTCGCTGCAGGCCGTTCCTGGCCTTGCACCTGCAGCCCAGCACGCGGCATCTCGAATCACCATGCAGTCCGCTCACGGTCAGGCTCCGATCAGGGCCGGCCTTTGCCCCCAATTCAGCCCGCTTTTCATCAACTTTGATTCACTCGAGAACGTTCCAAGTTGTCTGCCGGCTTGCTGCATGGCTGTTGCAGGAAACAAGCGGTAATTTCGTGGGCCGAGGTGCGTGCCGTGCGGACATTATTCTTCGCCGCTTCTCGACACGCTTTTCCAGGTCTCAGTTGCTGAATGCCTGATTCTGCCCAGCACGCTCAAGTCCGACAAGCGGGAGGAGGACTTGACCGTCGGATTCATCAAATGCTCCCACACACCAGGCTCAGCGGTCGCAGACGCGCGACTGAAAATAACCTCGAAGCTATGCCACTTCCGCTCGCCGTTTTCCTCAAAACGGTATCTCGTTTGCCATCCCGCACCCGCGGGCCCTGTAAAATAACGATCCTCCCACGCTTTCTTCAGCCTTTGCACCGTGCGGCAGATGGGCAACCTGAAATTGCTTCAGGATCTGCACCACCACGTCCGGCCTTGCGCCACAGCTAGTTCCCGTTGGATAATTTCACCTCCCAAGCACGCGGCAGGGTCCTAAAAGGTTCGCGTGTCGGTCTGTTGTTGTTCGTATTGCCACGCGGTTTCAACACCCAGACGCACATCGCGCATGCAAGCTTTCGCGAATCACTCCGATCTTCAGACAAGCGTGCAGAAGATATTTTAGGAATTAGCGGTTAGTGAGCATCATCAGAAACGGTCCAACGTGCGGCTCCGCCAAATGAATATAGTAGGCCTGATGAACGGTTCAACGACTTATTTGCGGATTGTGCAGCATCATTGCTGCAGCAAAGCCATTTGTAATCGCTACTTGAGACATCAACAACGACTCTGGACGAACGGCGGAGAGTCAGCTCACTCTTATGTTTCAGGTTGAAAGATGCTGCTGAGTGGCGTGCCCAGTCGCAACGCCCACCCCGCAGAATATTCCATGAAGACGCCCACACTGCCATATTCAGATCCTGTGAGCATGAGAACCAACTCCGGCCGAAGGAATTGCCCTGCGTACCAACACCGTTTTTCGGAGTCTGGGCAAGATGACGGCATCGCGAGCCAAGACGTCCAATGCTCAATTCACCACTTTTTGTGCCCGGCCACCTCTGACGGCCGAACATGTAATCCCGAACGGACGCCTAGACAAGCCTACCTGGTGCATTCACCTCCAGCAGTTCGTTCGAGTTCCCACATGTTATCCCGCAAATGTGGAGCCGGAGACATTGCGCGCGCCAGTATCGGCTTATGGTCAAACGTTCGCTCGAACTCTGCAATCTACCAAGACAGCAGACATCCTCCTAATTCCTATACAGAGGGGAACCGATTGGATAACCTTGCGAAATGTTTAGAAATTAAGCTGTCCTAGGCATCGACATGGATAGAATTTTTACTCGGATTCGGGCTTCAACTGTGCATTCTGACAGTCGTAACACCCGAGATTCGGATCTTGAGTCAACATTATTATCAGACATGTCGCCTCGGACCTCGATCTCAAATTTGACAGTTGACAGGTGTATTGTCTCGGGTCTCATTCTTAGTTGACGTTGACAGCTGACAAGGCAGGTTACCAGCTATATGCATCACAATCGGGCCGTGGTAACGGCAGTTTCGCGCGAAGACTTCAAAATCTGCAACAACCATCATTTATTACACAAACTCAGAATATATGCAACTGAATTAGACAAACTTTTGTTCAGATTTCAAACTCACCCCTCCCATGATGAACAAGAACAGTAGATACTAGAGCTGTAGGGAGCTGGGACATGCTAGGTCACGCAGCGATACGATGCAATGAAATTGCAATTGGAGAACGATTTTATCCGGATTCATAGCCGGGGTTGAAGGTCTCAAAGTTGAACTCTATAATCTACATGGCAGGCTAGCAATCCGCTTTGGGGACTTCACGCAAACCCTCACCAGTTCAAATTTTACGTCACGATCACACATGACAACGACACGCAACAATCACACATGCCAGTGAATGCATGGCCTGGACTATCCAATCTATCAACTATATACGTTACCCTAAATTGAAGTCAAACTTGTGAGGAGTGGAGGTATGTTTATGCCGAGACGCAGACCGCCTTGGACAATCTTGTGTAAGTTTCCCATCGGATATACTGGCGAACTCCGATAATCTGCAAACCGGGTCGAAGGAAGTTAATGTATCAACTACATCCGTTAGCATGGATCGAGAAAGGAGGATTTGTGGGTATCTGCAAGGAAACATGATGCAGGTACACGCCTTTTAATGCATGCTAATTGTCGGGACAACAATTTGATGGTTCGAACAAGCTTCTATGGGCTAATCTGTAAACCGAGCTAGACAAATCTATCAGCGACAGCTAGGCCCGGAGTACCAACGTTGCCACATCCCGAAGACGAATATGTGGACAAACGATCTGGAACCTCCAGAGACGGTCCATGCCATAGGTACCACTCCTGTACGCCGATGCATAAGAGTCTCTATATTTCTATTTTCAAATGGAACAGTTCTACACACTAATCTGCGAACCAAATTCGCCAATCTATCCGCTACAGCTAGCTACGGAATACCGACGTCTCCATACCACGGCCCGAAATGGAAAATGGAATATGTGGAGAAGCGAGCAGGAGCTCCATTGTCCTTCTAGAATGTGTCCATTTCACAGGTATCATTCCTGCGAGCCGATTAGATAGAGTCCCTATATTTCTCATTTGAGAATGTGACAGTTCTGCGGACTGACCTGTGACCCAAATCCAGCTAGTCTATCCACTGCACCTAAGTACGAAGTACCAACGTTGCCATGCCATGGCACGGCCCGAAGTGGCAAGTGGGATTTGCGGATGAGTTGGAACTGAACTGCAGTATCTCCAAAGTGAAATTTGGAGAGAAATGACCATTGCCCATCAAAAGAGCGTATTTGCCACAGGTACCATTCCTTCAAGCTCATTGGACAGAGTCTAAATATTTCTTATTTGAGAATCGGGACATCTAAGCTGACGATAAGATTGGGTTTTTGTTTTTAATTTGAGTTTCTCAATGGGCGTTAGCACTTTAGACAAGACAAGCGAGGTCGTCCGCCGGGCAAGCCGAGACGACGCGAGCGAAGTGGATAGACGAAGACCGGCACAGTCTCCCGAAGTTGGTCACTTCTTTTCTTTGGCTATGAAGCGAGAAACTGGGGGTGAGCCAATCGCTACGATGTCCGAGATGTAGGAAATTCTGTTTTTCTTGTTTGCCTGACTACAACGCTTTGAGTGAACTTTTCTTAACGCTATGATGGATGGACAGATAGATTGACGGACGCCATACTCCAGCTGGTCTACTCTGCATGCAGGCATGCCTACATACTTCCATTCTCGGTCGGTCTATCACTACTAGCCACTATGCATATATCCAACAAACCCGCAAAGCTCTCCCCCCCCCCGCCAACCCCTTTCCCTATCAACTCACAGTCCTACAACTCATTATGCACCGGTCCCCCCTCCCCCCTCCCCTCCAACTCCCCCCACAAACACTCGGGCTCCCAACCTCCATCCTATAAACACACTTCTCCTCCTCCGCCACCTTCCAAATCTCATCCCTCTCCGCACATGCCAACACCACCATCGTACTCCTACTCGGTCCATTCCAACAATGTTGCCCATTCTCGAATTTCATAACCCACCGCTTTCCCCGTCCCACCCCTTTCCCATCCGCCGGAACATCTTCGTCTGTCTCAATAGTTTCAAGCCGTACAAAATTTCCCATGCCCGTGTTTCCGTGCCCCGTTTTCGATTTTTGAGTTGTCGAGGTCATGAAGCAGAGCTCGTAGGTGTATTCACCGGAATCCTGGTTAATACATGTGTTTTGTAAGGCGCGGAATACGTCGCTGGGGCCGTAGTCTTTGACTGCATCTTCTTCGTGGCGAGTGAGCTCGGAACGGTCGGTTTCGAGTTCACTTTGGGCGGTGGTAAGTTGTTGGCGGGCGTCGGTCACGCGTTTGGATTCTGGAGTGTCGCTGGTGTGTGGGTCGGCGAGGATGCCGTTTTCGATTAGGAGGATTCGGAGGGAGCGGAGTTTCGAGTCGAGCCAGGTGCGCAGGGGAGGGGGGAGGTAGGCTTCGAATTTGTATACTGGCGGTGGTTAGTTGGGTGGTGAATGAGATAGCGATGGTGAGAAGGAAGGGACCCGTAAGTGGGCGATATAGGCAGCGTGGTGGAGAAGGTATTCAAGGTAAAGCGGCAGCAGGAAAGGGTGAGCGGGAGTAACACTTACAAACTTCAACGTCGCTCTCTTCATGGTTCTCATACTCCTCCCAATTAATCCCATTCTCAGCGTCCGACTTGAGCATCTCATCGAGATCGCGGTCATGCGCAGCATCCGGCCCCGGTTTCTCCTGCGCAGCATAGTCCTCCCACGCCTTGACCGCGCGCTTGACGCCCTCGTCATTGAAATTCGGGTTATACTCTTCCTTGAACTTGCGCAGTATCTCCTCGAGCTCTTGTACCGTCTTCCGCGCCTCATCCCGCTCGCCCCTCACCCGCCCCAGATTCTGGACTAACTCCGTAATCCTGTCCTTCGCCAACTGCGTCAACACCGCCAGCTTCCCACCCTGTCCGCCCGCCGGGCCCCGCACAATCTTCCCCTTCTCCTCGCGCTCAATCTCCGCGACATTTTTCTCCAGCGCTGCGACCTTCATCTCTGCGCCCTGGATCTGCGTCCTCAGCGTCTGGATCCGGTCCTCGACTTCGCGCTTCAGGCGTCCGGCCTCCGCGACCAGCTCTCTGCGCTTCTTGTTCGCGACCCCGAGACTCTTCTGCCGCGCTTCCTCGGCCTTGCGCCACTCTTTCCCGATCTTGGCGCAGCGGTCTTCGCATTTTGTGCCGGAGATGGAGGACTGTTCATCGGAGCCGTCGCAGCAGAGTTCGTAGTCGCAGATCCCGTCGTTGACGTAGGTGAAGGGGATGTAGGAGGGCTGGTGGCCTTTGTTCTTGCAGTAGAAACCAGGGAGGGCGGGGGTTGAGTTGTCAGAGGGGGAGCCGTAGGGGAAGGGTTGTGGGGGTGAGAGGGGGGAGAGGTGCGAGCATGCGGAGGTGCCGGGCTCGTCGCTGCCGTCGGGGCAGTCGCAGTAGTCGTCGTTGAGGCGGGAGATGTCGAGGACGATGGAGGGTGCGGAGATGCAGGTGAATGTGCTGGGGTCTTTGTAGTATTTGGCGACTGGGAGGGAGCGAGAGTTAGTAGAGTTTTAATTTGTCCCACAGAGAACGATGCTGTATATTTAGTTGCAATTGAAGCTGCTCCGGAGCTGTGGTGTTGAAATTGTGCCAGATCAGAGCACAGCGCTCAGCGTCTAGCAAAGGGTCCAATGGGTACGTACATTCTGGGCCTACGCCCGCAGGCCGTGACCCGCCGTCAGACGCCGCATTTGCGGTAATGGAAAGGCAGTAGAGAAGAAAGGAAAGAGTGGAAAGTAGAGTCCTGCCCATGCTTTCAATTGTGAGTGGTCACGTCTAGAGCTTGGAGCTGCGGGAGCTGTGCGGGAGCTGGAGGTCGATGTGCCACATTTCATTTCTGGGCGGAGCGGGAGCGTTGCGGGCTTGGCATCTCCGTCTGAGCTGCCATTGGGCGGAGATGACGGGGGTCTTCCAAGGTTGCGTCCCTTTCTCTCACCTCTCTTCCAAGGGTCTATAGTAGATTGTGTCTTTGGTCTTGTTGCTCGCATTCTCTCATTTGCGAAATTTTTGCTGGGATTGGGGAGCTAGCCTTGCAGGTTTGTTAGGTGCTGCTACCCACCAATATTCCACCTGTTGAAAATTCACTCAACGTACCCTTTTTGTCAAAACCTCGACTGCGTTTGTGTTAACCCTCACTCAACTAAAATACTCACTTCTTTATCTGATGGATTTTCTCCAGCCAATAGAAGCACCTCCAGAAGCCTGAAAGAGTTGTCTACGGGTAGTATGCTGACCTCCCCACAGAGCTCCTTCCTCCCACAATGCAGGAGCTCCCAGAGATGGGTTGGGCTGGGAAGAAAACCTACTCCGTTGATCTCATGGGCTCTCAACTTTTGATATCTGGAAAGACTCGCTGCCTCATATTATAGCCCCGAACTAGACCTTTTAGCTACATCGACAACTGGATTATCGATTTTAGTCTTTATCTCTCGAAACCTCTTCTGCGCTCGCACATGCCAGGCCCACCACAAGCCACTTTCGTTACCTACTTTCGGAATGATCCCCTTGTTCCATCTTCATCAACCTTTCTTTGGGGTTGAATCTCTCGTTTGGTGAGGCTGTACGGGCGCATGATCCTATTCGTCGATGGAGAGCACCATCATGTGGTCCTTTCCAT
Source organism: Clohesyomyces aquaticus (assembly GCA_002105025.1). Taxonomy (NCBI): domain Eukaryota; kingdom Fungi; phylum Ascomycota; class Dothideomycetes; order Pleosporales; family Lindgomycetaceae; genus Clohesyomyces; species Clohesyomyces aquaticus. The sequence continues at coordinate 284,001 of MCFA01000010.1, read as the reverse complement.
TTGTGCCCACATGCCTCCCCAATACATTGAGCGCTACGGATGGCAACATGTGATGGAACCGTATTTGGTTTGCGTCGGACCAGTCTTGTTGTATATTTAATCGACCATGCCAACCCAAAGGACAGCACTGTCGACTACAAATCGGCTTTATATCGTCCTCCGTCCAACAGGTGTGTCGATATCAACAGGTAGGGGATCAGGTCCACTTGCCGCTTCATACTTCACATTTTCTCGCGTTCAAGCCTTTCTTTCAAAATCAGAGTTTATCAAAGAGATGGAAGGGTCTAAACATTCCGCAGCGGACGCGATAGTACACATGAGGGTGGCTTCTTTCCCGACGATTTTTGAGAGGGTTTCGGCAGCGCCTCCACGACGACTCCGTCAACACACCCCTGTGGTATATATATATGCTCCAGAAACTCTGCGTTCACTTAAACGTTGCACTAAGTCACTCATGGAATACTGGATCTCTTCTAAAATCTTCCGCGCAAAGCATATGGGGAAACCAGAGCTCCGAAATCGACTCGGCCGGCGGAATGCCCCAAAAACTGGATACACCAAGAACCACTTCTACAGCCCGCCCATGCTATGGCTTTCAGTGAAGCATACGGTATTGCGGTGGCTTTTGGCGACCAAAAAGTTCCTCTGATTCTTCCAACGACCCACGACGCGGCCACCTCTTACAAAATCCCGCCTTATTCTCAAATCATGTCCCTGCTGTGAGTGGCTGGATCCTGGAGCCTGGATCAAAAATCACTGGGGCTTGGCAAATGGCAAGGCCGGAAGGTCATCAGCTGCCATCAGCGGGCCAAACTCCACATTTCGTTTGCTCTGAGGGTGCGGTGAGCGCATTCCGTGGAAGCCTGTACGCACTCATGAGCTGTCTCGGTGATGCCACACACCGATCGTCCGCCTGCCTGGAAGGAAACATCAAGTCATCACATGCGGGCGCATGGGAGAGGGTTTTAGAAGCTCGTTAAGCATGGCGTTTGCCCCGATAGTTTTTTTGGAGCCGTCCACACAACCAACCGGCCAGACACCTGAAGCAGCTCCCAATATCCACCCTCTACTGCTGTCGCCACCACCACCACGGCATCAGCCATGGATGAGCAAGGCCTTGGGTTCGGCGACGTGCTCTTCGAGCCCTTCAATTCTGACGACGAGATGAGCGTCGGGATGGAGGACGCAGAATCCAGAGCAGTGGAGCAGCTACAAACGGGGCCCGCTCCCACGCCTGCGCCTGAGGCAGAGACTGACCATTCTCAACCGGACCCTCCCAAGCATATTTCCCGTAAGATTTTCAAGCTTCCATGACTTTGGGTGCTAACAAGAAGCAGAAGAGACCGACACCTCATCTTCGGGGCAGTTGGACGCTTCTACCGAGCGGAGGACTCCCCGGGATCATGATGATGCAGGCAATAAAGGCCACGTATTACTTGAATATGACGGCACGGAGCCGGTGGAAGCGTTAGACGTCCCACCCGAGCAGCTCCCATCCGCGCTTAGTATGTTTCTCTCAGATGACACTCATAACCATAGCACTGACAAGTGGAAGTAGGATTTGGCCCGATTCTGTCCACGCAACCTCCGCCCATCCCTCTGGATAGTCCTCTTCCTGCAGCTGAAGATGACCCACTACGAGACTCCTCCCTGTATCACACAGAGTCGCAGTTGCGGACACAGCTCGAGCGTTTCCTGTACCCAAATCGTAAGTCAGTCGCATCAAGTCCAATACCTTATCACTGACATGCAGCAGAAGACCTGGGCCAAGGATTTGAGGAGCAGCACCGAGCAGACGCAGCCGACGCCCCTCAACACTACTCCACACGGGAGAAAGTCGCACCAAGGATACTTGACGAAAATACCCAGTGGTCCGGCCACGGTCCACCCACAATGGAAGATATGTCGTTGTTTGTGAATTATCAAGCGAATCAACGAACATATGAGGCTGCCTTCGTCAAAGCTTTCGTTACCTATGCACTACAGCCGGACAAGCTCAAGTTGAAGGAGTACCTTCACGATCAACCAAATGTGCTTGAGAAACTAGAGGGGTATCTCCGGGCCGTCACAGACAACGTCGACCAGATCACTACCAGGATGATTCAGAATGCACACTTGAAGACAGTCAACTTCCTTGCTGAGGATGGAAGCAGAACCCTTCCGTTCATTGACGTTCGGCGCTTTCAAAAGAGCACATTCAGCGGCTTTGGACCGGAGAATGTCTTTCCTGTCGCAGACAAGTTGAAGAACTCGTGGCACAAAGCGTGGCCGAACCGAAGCTCTTACGTCTCGTACACTAGTGAGGACTACCCGGCGCCAGGACAATCCCCATACGCCGACATTACTGCAGTCAGGCCAAGGTGGCAAGGCAGGCCGGGGGACCCTGACTTACCTCGAGGTGAACCGTTCATGTGGCCTCCCAAGCCGGGTCAGTCTACTCAGTCGGACAATGCTGCTCCAAGCAAAGACCTGGTACCCCAGCGCGACCTCACACTTGGCCAACATGCGAGTGCTGTCCTACCAAACACCCAGGCCGACTTCAGGAGAGCTCCAACGCATCTCCCAGGCCCCAAGAGTTTCCGAAAAGGAAAATCGAAAGCGGGTCGTTGTAAGAACACCTCAACGGCGACCGGGGACGCCGACACTTCCGTCGATACCTCTCCTCGCCCCTCTTCCAATGATTTCGTCTTGCCCGACGAAGGATCCAATGAGCTCGGTGAGACTGATGGACATCGACAGCCGGAGGCCTGGAGGATACAGCTGGTAGCTCTTCACAAGCAACGCCTTCTCGAGAAGGGTCATCGTGTCGCCAGATTGTCCCAGCACCTTCGTGATATTCCAAGCGTTGTCGCCCAAGCTGTGGAGAATGGGATCCTCAAGGCTCCTTTACACGAGACCCAGGAGATACTTCAATATCTGGCTTCTCGGAATGATATGAAGAAGATTACGCATTCAGTCAAAGCTCTAAAGATGGGAATGGTGCGCGCGGTCAACCATGCCCTCGACAATGGGATTCTCAAGCCTCCCTCCAAAGAAGCAGAGGATGTCATCAGGTTTATCGTCTCCAGGAATCGAAAACTGCAAGCTATTCGTTCTGAACACACACATAATGCAGACTTAGTGGCAATGGTCGCGAACGCAGTGGAGACGGGAACGCTCAAGCCTCCTTCGTCTATTGTGCAAGGTCTGATGACAGCGGTTTCGAGTCCGCGGAATACCACAGTCTCTCATGCCAACAAGGACAGAGGGACGAGTATTGCTACAGTTCCCGCGAAGGTAGACTTGCCCGAGTCACAGCCTATGGGACAGGGTCAAAACCGAAAGGCATCAGCGCCATCTGCGACAGCGCGAGCGGTAAGGCGAGCGAAACTTTTGGGAAAAGAGTCGTCGAAAGCCGAAAAACAGACTCAAGGAGGCGGAAAGAAGAAAGACGGCGCTGTCGCAACCAATTCGACTAGACTTAAGCAGACCAAGACCAAGGCGAAGCCGACAATCACCACCCAACCGCAACTCCCACTGCATCCTAGCGGATCCAGAACCCTCGAACACCATCAAATTCTCCCAGAGGACGCTTACTTCGAGCCAAAAGACTCTGAGGACAAACCTGCCTGGCGTTGTGGGATCAATCACGCGCTTGGGAACTACTACAACGCTGGCGACCGAAAGAACTGTCCAGGATGCTACACCTATGTGGGTGACCAAACGAAGATCAGGTTCATGGATTTCTACCTTCCGAGCATGGCTTGGTCGCGTCAACCCGGGGCTCCGGATGCCGTTTGGAAGCCCAGCCCCATCTACGCAAGGCGGAAGAAAGCTGATTCGAAAAAGCCAAAGAGCCAGCTGAGTCACAACGGCATTGCTAAGGTGGCGTACTGGGACGCCATAAAAAATGGCTCCACTCCAGCTGAGGCCTGGAAGAAGGCAATCGAGTACATAGAAGAGGTACTGCGACCAAAGCCGAAGCGCAAACCCACGCCAGAGCCACGGTCGGAGAGTGAGGACGAACAGGTCGAGCCAGAACCCCATCCTAGCGGTTCAAAGACTATGGAGCAGGGTCAAGAGCTTCCTTTGGGTAGCTACTTCAAGAAGACAGAACGGCATGAGGAGTTTGCTTGGCGTTGCGAAGTTCACCATGCGCTTGGTCGCTACTATCACGCCGGAGACAAGAAGTCGTGTCCCGGTTGCGGCTCACACAAAGGTGGCAAGGCTAGGCAAACCATTATGGACTTCTATATGGAGGAGGGCTCTACCGTTCGTCAGACCGCAGAGGGTCTTGTTGATTGGAAGCCAAGGAGGCTCTACAATACCACAAAGAAGGCCACGGGTAGAGAGACAGCCAAGGCCCCAACCTTGACTCACAATCAGCACGCCGCAAAAGTCTACCGCGAATACATCGCGAAAGGAAAGCCAGAGAAAGAGGCCATGCAGCTTGCCATGGACGAGACTGAAGCCTGGGTGGATGCCAAAGACGCCGAAGCTGAAGCCGCTGCAGCTATGACAGAGGAAGAGTCGGCAAAGGATGAAGAGTCAGAGACCGAAGCAAATCCTCTGGCCTACTATGGTCAAAACGAGCCACCGGCGAGGTTGAGGATTGTCCAGAAGCGACCGATCCGGGAAGTGAGTACCGACAGCAGCGACAACGGGAGACCGCAGAGGAAGCGCATTCCTCCTAAGGAAGATACCTCGAGCGACGATGATATCGTATCGTCAGGGTCGGACAGCCAGTAGAGCAGGATCGGCGTGGAAGGGATGATCATGGTTGTGATTGGTGGATTAAGCGAGCTTAGTGCACCTTACCTGTTTCTGCACGGGGATCTGACAGCCTTGCGCCCACATCATTTCTGTTTCTATCCCTCTTCTTCCCAGGGTAGATAGGTATATCTGATGCCATTTTACCCCACATCGTAATGACGAATGGAAATGTTACACCTGATCATCGTCTTTGACTGTTTCCCAACATATACCCCTTTCAATGCGGCCGAGAAAATCAGGCTAAAGATACGAGGGACGCGCGGAGGCTATGCAACGCGAAGGATTCAGTACCACCCAAACGAGCTGGTCTGGAGGCCCGAATTCAATACTGCATGATACTTTCCGGTCCTCCTCTACGGATGATTGGATATTTCGAAAAACTCACCCAAAACAACAGAAATTGCGTTTGAAAACACATTCAATTGAGTTACGGTGACTTGGCGGATTGCATGAATCGTCTTAGATCCAAAAAGCCCTGCCAATTTAGAGCAACACAACCCCCGATCCCGGTACTGGTAGACAGGGAAATACCGGTTTCATGCTCTGGACGCGTTTTGCTCTCTTCCCGTGTGTTTCTTCCCTTCCACGATGCCCCTCTTTCGTTTCCTGTGAGCTTTCTCTGCACTCCCTCGTTAGGCGCATGACATGAGATATCTCGTCCTTCGTTCTCTGGCAGGAGTCCAAGCATGACGCGTTGCTTTGCGACATTCGTTACTTTTACTTTCCTTCTTATACAATGTTTAATAGTGGTTGTTAATGCAGGTACGTGGTATTTCCGACGCTCCCGAGAGCTTGGTGCTTGGAGCTTGCGATCGAGCTGTGGTTGACATTTGCCCTGCAGACTGCGCGCCGGCGTCTGGCTCCTTCACGATCAGAACTTCAGCAGATGTCGCCACTCTAGCGAAGTGTACTCTGTTCACTGGCAACATCGTCGTCGCGGCCGACGGGCCGGCCATAATCGATCTCGATGGAATCACGGCGATCGACGGAAACCTCGACATAGAGAATGTCGCCAACCTCTTCTCGTTAAGTGCTGGAAGCCTCGCACGCGTCCAAAGCCTGACGTTGATGAACCTACCTAAACTCTCGAATCTGACTTTCGCGGCCTTGTCCAACTTTTCGTCCCTGCAATGGAATAACTTGCCCGCTCTGGAGTTTTCTTCGATGCTAGGGAGAGTCAACAGCGAGATCCAGGAGATTGAGATCGCAAATACATCACTCAAGACTTTGAGCTGGATAGTTTGGCCGGTGGGAACGCTTAATATCACCAGAAACCCGAAGCTCAAGACATTCGACATACCATACGCCTCCATCAACACGGCCAGCTCCCTGATCTTTACCGATAACGATGCTCTGGAGAGCATTACATTCCCCGATATTACTGGTATCTACGGCGGCTTGCAGATCGCAGATAATGCAAATCTGTCCAGCCTCGCCTTCCCCAACGTCGAGACAATCGGCGGGTATGTCCAACTAAGCGGAGCCTTCAACAACATCTCAATGCCGGCCATGAACACCGTCAACGGCGCACTGAACGTCGAATCAACCGGAGACATCACAGCTCTATGTAACGCTCTCCAGGCCAAGAATTCTCTAAAAGGGCATTACGACTGCGCAGCCAACGTGCAAAAGAACTCCGCCTCGCCCACCACCACAAATGGCGCATTTCCTTCCTCGGCACCGACCGCGTCAAGCACGACAATATCGTCACCTACGGCCTCGGCGGAAACGAATAGTAGTCTCTCAACAGGCGCCCGAGTCGGCATCGCCATCGGCGTCACGGCCCTCATCATCGTCCTCACCGTCGCAGTTCTCTTCTTCTACCTCGGTCGGCGTCAGCGCTCCAAAATCCAAGAAATCACACCTAAATCCGAAACCACAGAATTCGACGACTCGGACGGAACCGCGACGCCGAAGGAATTAGAATCGCCGTATACAAGGCTGGAATTGGGGACGGGGAATAAGGCGAATACGCATGAGTTACCGGGATATGTGCCGCAGGAAATGGAGGCGGGACATGGGAGTAGCGAGTTGGATTTGAGTGCGAGGGTGATGGGGTTAGGGTTGGGGACGCCGGGGACGCCGGTTAGTCCGGCGGAGAGTTGGAGGAGTGACAGGCCATTGATACGGCATGAATTGCCTGGATGAAGCAAACCTTGGAAGAGAGCTTGGAGTAGGATGTGACAGGAAAATATACCCGTTGGAATGATATGCTAGGTGCAGGATGAGAAGAACCTTATACAGGCCGCCGGAATCAGACACATAATCGAGTCGACGCATACCGCCGCAGAACAAGCCCCAGGAAGTTTGAAACTCGATGAACGCAACTGGACTTGAGTGCCGACCAAAGGGGGTGGATTGTGCAGCTGTCCGTTCAGTCCTGTGTCTGGAGTGGGGGTGGGAGATCGCCATCGAAGGCCGTCGAAGTCGTTCCGGTGAACTCACAGCTCGCGCTCATTGTAAGGAGCGAGACACAACCTCCTCAAGATAGCGAGAGACTTAGTCAGTAAATATTAGCTTAGCATCTTAGAGCCGTACAGAGCTACTTCTAGCCGCGGAAATCTTTTGTCTAGATGAACGCGTCACACCAACTCCTTCGCGTTGACTTGTCCCACTCGAACTCGCTGGCTTGTAGCAAGGGCGGAAGGATCCGTGAGGGCTTCAAAGTAGACGATAGAAATAATTGTGAACTAGTTGATCTTGTGCTCCCCTCGTCTTGGAGTTTCAAAGTTCCCTGTGGTGCGGTGACGCACGTGCACTGACGCTAACCTTGAACGGGAGGGTTATATAAACGGTGTCGCAACGGACTCGGCCCCAGTCCTCCTACACCGACCCCTCCCTTTTCCTCGGCCACACGACAGTTCTTGTGCCGATTTCTCATAATCATGGATACGCTCCCACTCGAGCTCTTCGACCGTATCTGCGACTTCCTGGCCATCGATGATCTGAAAAACACGCTTACTGTTTCTCGCAATTTCCAGCACGCATCCGAAAGAGCTTCTGGCGCCTTTAGTCAGTTCGACTTAACAGAAGACAACGCAAATGTTTTTCTCGACCTCTACAGCGGTCGACGCTGGGGGTATCTTCGTCTCGTGCGATTCAGGACTCATCTCCCACCTTACCAGGCAGACGATGATAACAAGGTCGAATTAGACGTGGATGGAACCGAAGTGAGCAATCAATGTCGAGAGTCGTTTCAAGAGCTCAGGGAGAAGGACGAGTTTTTTACGAAGCAAATCCTCTTTCTGTTTACAACTCTCCGGACGATCGAGGACCAGGTTTCGTCTGGAAAGCTGCAACTCACAATTTTCACTCCTGTCAGAGAAGTTTACGCTTGCCCTCATCGCAAGAGCAGCAGCTGGCGCCTGCACCTACAAGATCCCGAGAAGTTGCCTGAACTCCCCTCAATTCACGCTCTTTGCCTGAATGAGGGAGAGATAATACTTCCTCTACAGGAGGCCAAGTGTTTGCAGCGAGTTGATCTACGCATGTTAATCGATATGGCCGTCCATCTTCCCTCCCTGGAACACCTTGGATGCAAACTCAGCGCCGGCAGCGGATGGACCGGCGAAATTGTAGGCGAAGCCGCGAGGCAATATCTCCACGACTGGGCAGGCCCTCATCGCGATTCCCGGCACGATTTCGCCAAGGCCCTCGAGTCTGTCACTCTGCCTTCGACGTTACGAAATGCTAAACTTGATTTCCTCTTTCCACTCGAGTTTGCCGAACGGATTGATCAAAGAGAACCTGTACCCAACCTTGCGAGTCCAGCAGCGCACGACCCATTCAGTTCGAGTCTGCGTTTGCTATCGCATCAGCTCCGTAAACTAGAGCTCAGAGTTGTTGCTGATACGACGTTGTTCTGGCCAGAGGATGGCGCTGCGTCTTTTCCATATCTCGAAAGCGTCTGCATCTTATTCCACATGTCCAGTCCCTCAGGTGGATGGTACTTCAAAGGCCCCAGAGGAGAAGGCCAGGACACGAAGGGCTCCCAGATCACGGAGGCGTCATATCCACCCTTGGAGGACACTCCGAGCGACGAGGAAATAGACGAGTATGCTGAAGAGGGCGGTTTCGACATCTCTACTTGTACATGCAGCCTATTTCGTGTTGTTCCGAATGACGAAGCCCTAGTCCCGTTTCTGACTGCATTCGCCAAAGCTGCATCCACCATGCCCGCCATCAAAGAAGCTTGTATATGGTCGCCATTGGCTTGGGATCCTTATGACGTCGTGGATTACGATGAAATCCCTGAATGGAATACAACGGGATGGGGCATCGCCTACACAGGACCAAATACTTTGGGATTTGGCTGCTTTCCTGGTCAAGCTGTCATCTCGGAATCGCGACAGCTTTGGGGTATGACGGGCAGATGGATGCCATCCGATGAACTTCGTTATCTGTTCCAGAAAATCGGAGATGAAAGCTCCGATCTCATCGAGCACTGGGAGTATGAGGAGACCGTCGAAAAATCGAAATACCCGAATCACAAGGTGAATTTTAACCGGTTTGACATTTTTGGTTCGCGGCATCCCAAATGTCAGTGGCCGGTCGAGTAGACGCAGGTATCTATCGCGATCGAAACAAATCTAATTAAATGACAAAACTCGTACATCCGAGAATACATCCCCATCCCTTATCCTGTTGACTACCGAGAGTCTGAGAATGAACAAGCCTACCAGGGCTTGGAAAAGTCCGTCGCTGCCTGATACGCCGTCTGCAGTTTCCTCAACCGATCGCAGAAGTCCCTATCCGCTGTGCTCTTCTTGCTTGTGCTCTGGCAGTGCGCATCATCCAACGCATTGATGAAGTAATCCATAACCTTCTTATGCTTCTTTGTCGCACTGTCCCACTTCGTGTCCATATGCGTGTTCCACGCCGTCAAGAGGTCCTGCTTCGCCCAGGGTGTATACGTTGTCTTCACGCCCGTTGCATCGACGTCTTCTCGTACATGCGTCGACATGTTCGTGTCCAGCTCGTCCAAGATGGTGCCCATGCGCTCCTTCTGCGCCTTGAAGATTTCCTTCACTTTGTCGTTCGTCATGTATTTCTGCGCGCCGAGGAGATACCGCATTCGCTCGAGGACCTTGTTGCGGTCGGACTTGACTTTCTTGTCCATGACGGTCTTAGTCCAAACATATTCGATCGTGTCGGTGAAGAGCTATCACAAGAGTTGAGTCAGCGGTGTTTGGATATGAGAGTGCGTATGCGTCCAGGCAAGTAAATACTCACATTCGCCTTTGCCGGACTATTGATCTTGTCTTGCAACGCAATCATCTCCTCCTTATGATTCGTATTCGACGGATATGCCGCAGCAATATGTTGCCATGGACTCAGCGCGGGGCTTTGGTCAAGGCTGAACACCTGGCCGGCTTGGATGGCCGCGCTGTCGGCACCTCCCCATGATTCGATCCAGTAGGTGCAGAAGTCGACGGCTTTCTTGTTCTGTCGCGGATCCGGATGCTCGTACTTGGTTCCACCGTCTTGTTGCAACTTTGCGAAGAAATCGGTCACGATCTGCCACTCCATGACATGTTCCGAATGGTACGATGTGCCGGCGTTCTTGGTCTTGCCGTCCTGCCAATCGTAGTCGCAGAGAGATGCTGGCTTCATCCAACTCCATGCTTTGACGTCGGCCTAAACAATATATGTTAGTCAAGTCCGGCATGTAATCATCAATACCCGTTTTAAGATTGGGAGGTATACGTACAGCCAGTTCCCCATTCGAGGGAAAGTTGTCACTAGAAAGTTGGAAGGTCTTGTAATCGGGACTCTTGGAGCAGGGGTTTCCGGTCTTTTTGTCCCTCTTCTCAAGCATCGCACGTCGGGGACTACGATAGTTCTCCCTGCGGAGCAAGGCATCAGTGTCCTCGGTCCCGACGTCTGGGTTCTTGATGTCGCATGGCGTGGACATTTCGCAAGCGGCGGCTGACTGGGTTCCTGTTGCGGCGCCACAGTCCTCGGTGGATGAGGCAGATGGACTGGTGGTGGGAGATGCGGATGGGTCCTGGCTATTAGCACTGGTTGGGCTGGGGCCTACAGTGTTGATGCTCGTAGGGCTAGGGTCTCCGGTATTGATGCCCGTAGGGCTTGGGTCTGCGGTATTGATGCTGGTTGGACTGGGGTCGCCAGTGTATATGCTCGTAGGGCTAGGATCTCCCGTATTGATGCTGGTAGGACTTGGCTCGCCGGTATAGATGCTTGTAGGGCTTACATCCCCAGTATTGATGCTGGTAGGACTTGGGTCTCCAGTAAAGATGCTCGTAGGGATGACGTCCCCAGTATTGACGCTGCTAGGAATTGGCTCTACAGTAGACACTCCCGTGGCCTCTCCATTGTTGGTGCTGATTTGGGTGGGGTCTGCATTATTGGTGTTCGCAGAAGTCGGCCCCTCCACCTTCGTCGATGGAGGTGGAATATCCGGCTGTGTCGTTACCGGAGGAATCTCTGGCTGCGTGGATACAGGAGGAATCTCCGCGGGTGTCGATACTGGAGGAATTTCTGGCTTGGTCGACACGGGTGGGTCTATTCCCTTTGACCTAGGTGGTCTCTCTTCTGGCTTCTTGCAATCCGCTTTGTTCTTCTTCTTGCAACCAATACTTTGGCCAAATGTGCTGGGTGCACCAGTCAGTTGATCCCACAGATCAAAGTTCCAGTCCGGAACGCCACAGGCCTTGCCGACCTACAAGACAGACACTATTAGCTATAGTCTTTTGTCTCAAGACATTGAACTCACCCAATTGCCGAAGAAGTCTGCGGCCGCAAGCCCATTCTCGGCGAAGGACTTTGCACCTTCAACTGCCCTCCTGATACCATTGACCTCTGCACCCCCGGGGATAAAGTCAATTCCAATTTCCAGAATTTGTTTGAAAGATTCCAGCATGACTGCACAAATGATATTATCGAGCTGTTGCAATGCTTCCGCTACAATGTCGAAGATAGCCTCTGCGATACCCTCCACGTCTGGGTTGTCACACTTGCATCGACAAGGCACCCACAGATCACCATCGGCGTCTTTCTCAATCGTGCTCTTATCGAAGCCGTTCTCGAAATCAACATTGTTGTAGGGGCTCCGGTCGCATTCGGAATAGCCATGGCCACCGTTGTTCTCACAATACTTGATACAAGTTTGTGAGAGTGGAGCCTTCTTCGCGGGCTTTTGGAAGTAGAAGGCACATGTCCCCGACTGCTCGTATGATGCCGTGACCTGCTCATCGGTCTCCTGGGCGAGGATTCCTGGGAGGATGCTGCTACTGCACAGCAGCAGTATTGTAGTTGCCAATCTCATGATGGCCAAAAAAGGAAAGAAAAAAAGAACGATGCTAGTGTCAGAAGGCTAACCAGAGAAGGCCAGGCCTGTGAAGAATATGCTTGAAGGTAACGAGTGCAAGGCTCCTGGAAGGACTCGAATGGTAAAGAGTGTAGATTGTAAATGAGTGAGGGGAAAGTACGGAATGGAAGAAGAAAGGGACTCTGAAATGAAACGAAACGGAATGGTTTGGATATCCGTATGCCATCTTTGCGAGTTTTATGTTCTTATGGATTGTCCAGTCCATCTTCCCATTTTGGCCCCGAATCCCCCTTTACTATTCGCGGACCCCAAGGTGGAGCGAAGGTGGATAGGAAATCCGTCGAATGCGAGCGGCTACAGTAAGCACACAATCCTTCGGGTTATAAGGGCGCCTGGGATCGTAACATGAAACTTCGGAAATCTACAACGAAGGTCCGGGCGGAAATTGAATCTGGCGTGCAGAAGCGCTCGATAAATTTCCCTTTCGGGAGGGGCTTTTCGTCTTGGCACACCAGAATTAGCTGCAGACACCACAGTTGAGCGAGCGGTCTGCGCCTCGCTGCGAGAGAAAATAATGAGATGAACACCACTGTTTTGAATCTGCAGCTATTGCGGGAAACACCTAGGTGAAGGTGGGTCCAAGAGAGGGGCTGTGTCGGCATTATGGGGATGTGTGGGAATCGTTTCGGTGCGACACAATGCGATGTGATGAACGAAGTAGGTGAGGATAGAAACCTCTGCTTCTCTATTAATATACTGCCGTCCTCGCATTGTCGAAATCCCCAGACGAGATGGCCAAAATACCGTCGTGGGAGCCTTTAAGGATCAATGGATTTTGCCCAGGTGGCGCGCTTCAAAGCCAGGCCCACCAGTTTGGTGAGGCCCAAGCTCGACTGTGAAACGGCGTCTCGCCGACATGAGCGATTCCCTTCGAGTTCCGCCGAGAGCGCCACAACGAAGGCTGTGTTGCCGCAGCAAATATAGCGGAAACTTGGGGAATTTAATTGAATCCATAGGCTTATAAACGTCAATGCAACAACCTTTCGGGTAACCATTTGGCGCTTGATTGCCGCGTTCTGTTGCTCTCAGCGTTGAGCAGCACTTTACCGGGTCTACTTAAGCCTCCGGCCAGATTTGCATGATCTCCGTCTCCATTTCAATCACAACTTGGCCGTTTCTACCATACCGGAAGGCCGCAACTTGGACTTATTATAGACTATTAAAGAACCCTAATTTAGAAACATTGGAGTGAATTATCGCCCTTTTGCGTCTCTTTTCTAGTTCAAGGAACGGAACGCGTCTCTAACATTTCGTGATGGCAAGCGAAGCGGGCAGCTATCGAAAGAGATCTAAATTGTTGGGTCTTTGTGAATGACTATCATGTCGAGGCGGTAATAATTGAACCTTATGATCTCCCGATGCCTAGTCGATCTGCTTGGCCGAGGCGGAGAAGCGATCCCCCCTCCCCTCTTCACTTCTTCCTCTCCTCTCAGTCAGAACGATAGTTGAGTAGACAAGCATGCTACCTGAGTTGCCGTGTTTGCTGCGGTGAGGGTCCGACTCCCCACTAGAGTGCGTCCTCCCTTCATCTTCACTCCGCTTTGTCCATGACTTCAGTTATGGTGTCTTGGCCTCGATAATCGATCTGAGATCTGGGCGCCTATGGCTTGAAGCACTTTCCCATAGTATAAATGCCAGTAGCAGACTACTGCTAACGTCTACAGCATCAGATTATCATGAGTTGAGGGCATGTATGCTGAGAACCACAGCTGTCATTCGGAGAAGAAGGTACCGAGTGACCCATCTGCGTCCTGGGAGAAAGCTTGAAATTTGTCCATGGAGAATGATCTAATGGGAGCATCGCATCTCTTTCTTTGAAAATAAGATGCATGTTGTAATACGCCCAACAAGACATGTGGTGATACTCTCGTCCCTTCAGCCATCCCTTTTTTCTGCTACCTCTCTCACCTTTCCGGTGGATGAGCGATCTATGCGAGCCAACACACTTAAGGCTCCATTCCTTCCTCTTCCTAATCTTTGTAGCAGAGATTGCTTGACCACTGGGATCGCTGATGGTACAGGACATGGAATGGACCTAGAGGGTATGGGATTGGTCTCCACTTTGTGGTCAGGTACTGGGAGCACCCGCTCAGCTATTATATCCAATCCCTGGCCGGTGGGTTGTGATAGGCCGTTACTATTCAGCTTCGTGTTACTTGCTCCCGTAAAGTTCCGATGGTCCAACATAGAGACTTGAGATGAACTTTGATATGGTGATGTGCGTTGAAGATCTTCAATGTCGTTTGACGACGAAACCAGTGAGGATCCCATCCCACTATCACGAAAAGGCAGATCTTCATCTGTTTCTGTCTGTGGATGTCCCTGAACCGGATCACCGGAATCCTCGTAATGCCATCTCGAGTTTCTGTTCTGGCCGAGCACAATGGCACTATCATCCGGGAACTTGATCTGGCTGGCTTGGCCCAGCTTTCTCTGAAATCCTATTGGAAATGGAACCTGGACGTACTCGCACCTGGTCACGCCAGATTCCCCCTTGCGTATACAGGTACAGGCGTCAAAGGGATTTGTTGGACTATACAGCATGATACCTGGGCTGAGAATGGGGGGTATGGTGGTGGGATTTCCCCCGTGGTTCTCCATGATTACTTTCAGGTCTGCCATACAGACGGCCAGATAGTAACTTCCTCTCGGCAATGTTGTCCATTGAGGGCATGAAACGCTATCTTGATAGGGACGAAATATTTCTCCAAATCCGGTACCGAAAAGGGTGATTGCACCGATCGATCGAACGAAGTCAACCCATCCTTTCCCCATACATGGCAATTCGGTGATCATCGGATACATCGTGCGGCGTTGATGAGCCGCGAAGGTTTTAAAACTCCAACCTTCAAGATATTTTCGCGCTCCAATATGCACCCTCTTGCCATCCGCTCGGGACGCATCGACCTGGTGATCGTAGACAATTTCTATAGCATCTAGGAACCCTTCAATTCGATGGCGCAGCTTTTCGTAATTTGGCGTGCGCCTTGGCTGACCGGTTTGGTCTGGGGAATCTTCGACCTTCGTTTCATTTTCTAAGAAGAGATTCAGCTCCCAGTTATTGGAGTTCATCAGGATAGCTTGAGGGGAATCGCCTTCCTCGAGTGCCCCGTCTTTGTAGAGGAAGTACTCCTTGAACTCGCACTCCCTGTCGATCGCGAGTGATTCTCTGACAAGGTGGAGTAAAGCGTGAGTACCCCTTATTAGCCATCCCCTCCTGTCTGCTTCATCCCAGAGCACGACCGAGATATCGTTAGCCGCCCATTGAAGCCTTCCCACATAGCTACCGGATGAAATACGAACTGGTTTATCCTTGACGCCAATGTTGAAGCTGACACCAGCATTAATGACCTTACCGACGCTAAAATTAACCTTCTCAAGTACACATTTAGAGGGGTCCGAGGTAAGGCAAGAGTGCTGAACGCGCCCATAAACGTAATCGGCAGTGCCTAGAAGTTACTTAGAGGTGACGTCTAAGATGAGTGTAAATTCTCCTTACCTGCAAGGTTTCTGACCCGCGTGCACCAGCCCACGATATGCCGGGTCGACTTTAAAAGATCGTAATCAAGATTTTTCATTGCGGGAACCGATGTGTCAAGATATGAAATGCGCTTTCCTTCTTCGTCGTACTCTAGGTGCCATACTAGAAGTCCTTCGATCTTTTTTGTTGGGAACAGCATGGAAGAGAATCCTTTTAGAAACAGACCACCTTTAAACTCGTTCACTTGATACGTTTCCACGAGCCTCGCCATCATTTCTAATGATATTTCCAATCCAATGTTCATCTCAGAGCGTCGCATGATGGGAAATCCGATAACGATGACTGGATTCCTGAACAGGTTATACCAACACCGTCCCAACGCTTTCGAGGACCCTCGAGTCGCTCGAGTTTCCGAAACGGCTAAAGTGCATGCAAATGCGGGCACGTCCGGATTTCTGCTGGGAAGGTTACCGATGGTTCCCTGTGTGACTTTGACAGTGGGTGAGCATAGGGCAACAGAATTACCCCATGGTGACGAACGAAGCGCTGTAATGATCCAGGAAATTTGCTCGCCAACTTCTGCAATTGAGTATCTATTCCCGTATGAGTCAACCCTCAGAGAGGAGCCATGTATCGAGGCCGTGAGTTGTGTTTTGTCCGGAAGAGTGCCTTCCAACTATCAGCAATCTCACGTAACTAGTAACTTCGCTCTCGGCTTACATTTGTATACACGGGCATCTCCCCCGTTTATGGCCGAACTCAGTAAGTTCAGTATCAAGCGGCCACTCATTGGCCACGTTTGACTCATATACTCCGCACAGGTTGCCGCTTGGGCGTCCATGTCAGATCCAGTTAGAGTTATCGCTTTTCTTGTCGCAAGCCCTGGAGCTTCAGTGTATTCCTGTTCTATAAGGAAGGACTTGATGTCCCACTCGGCCGCAAATTGAAATCCATAGACCTGGGCACCATCCTGAGTCAATGGATATGATTCCGGCAGGGCGTTTAAGATCTGCTCTCTGATTTCTCGCATACTATCCGGTTCGGAGTGGACTAGTTGAGATACATTCTTCAAAGCACCGACTAGCCATTTGAAGGCTGGATGCCTGATGACGATCTCCCGATATTGACCTACATCCCCTGGTGAGGGATCCGTGCTAGTGTCTCCGTATAGCTCCTCCGAATCGTAGTTTTGATCACCACTCATGTCTTTGGAAGTACCGCAATATTCAACTTTATCGGTAGCGTACATTTCTTTGACGAGTGTGACAAGCCTCCTTCACGTAAAGTCAGTAGCGGCACTCCATCGTTAAATTTCGCACGAAAAATAGGATACATACTCCCGGTGGTCGTGTATCAGTACCATAAGTCTCCTATGCATTATGTCCTCGTCGGGATGTCCGATTCTCTGTGTAAAGGCTGCGAAAAGATCGGGGAGGACTGGGAGGCAAGTTTTGGAGAACGCTTGTGTCTCCATGGCCCAAACTCTTGCCTCTCGGATCACACTTCTAGCCAACATGGTAATAAGTGCTTGAGGATTGTTCCAGGCCGACCGATACTCGCTGGGCGCCTGTGTTGCATCTTGGTACGCGAACTGAGATAGGGATTTCTCGGTCGTCGAGTCCCTTCCACGAGATGTGGGCGAAGTAGAGGCTACTTCAGAGTATATCGAGGGGATGTTTGATGACCAAGCTCTGGAACCTTCCGTTCTGCTCACGATTGAGGATTCCCCGAGACTGCTGACCGACTGTGGCAACCGCCAAAATGGCATTTTATTCCGGGTTTGCCTAGGCCTACCGAACCCTCTTAACCCTGACCAATACAGTGAAGAAGGCGTCGTATCCTCGCTCACTTGTTGATGTTGAGCATGAAGCTGGACATCCTCATCATCCTCCCAGGGTGGGTGTGTCATCCAATCTCTCTTCCCGAGTTCGTATATGTGGCTTCTGATCTGTAGAAATTTATCGTATTCTGTCTCCGTGGAAAAGTATTCGGGATTATCCCAAAGATTAACTATACTCCGGATCTTATCCAGTACCGCGGTTGACTGTTGCATCTTCTCCGCCAACTTAGGTCTTGCCGCTGGCACTACGTCCCTTTTATCCCATATCTCGAAGTCGAGAGTGTAACGCAATCGAATGAGCTCGCGCAGCTCGCGCAATTCCTCAGGTGTGATTTTCTGATCTTTGGCCCGGGAAAGGGGGAGATCGCCGGGTGAAAGCGCCGGGGGTTGGTGGAGGTGAATGAGCGATTTGCCACCAAACCCCGGAGAACTTGAGATTGACTTGCGTGACTTGTGTTTGAAAAGATCGCGGAAAGTTGTCGTCATATTCACTGAAGCTAGATATGTTAATACCTAGTCGAACTTAGGAATTAACGTGAAGTACGATTCTCAATACCTTTCTGCCAGAGAGCCTCTACAACTTAGGCATTCAGACGGAGTGCTCATGGAATTTTTCTGCTGGTAATCTCCCGATTGAAATGAGATGAAAAATCGCTGAGGTTACAAGGTATAGGCTGAGTGGATGTCGAGCAGCAAGGCTTCACAACCTTTTCAGTCTTCAGGTATGTCTCAGGTGACAGCTGAGCCAAGCCGCGTTCGAAATCCACGAATACTCTGGAGTTTGGTTTGCAAGCCACTGCTCGTATTTCCGGTTGCCCGCAACATCCTTAATGTTTGCTTTTGCTGCGAGGCTTTTCTTAGCCGTGCAGGCAAGGCTTCTTGCGGAAAGGTCAAGATCGGCTGACGGATACCAGCCCCACAGCAGGTGTCTCCTGGCCGGCTTTCTCCAGCCAACGTTACTGCTAAGACGGACAATCATGCGAGGGAAGATTTGTGGTGTGAGCTCCATATCAAGGAAACATCCCTCCAAAGCGCGGGGTCTTCATAGAAGGGGCCGGGGGTCGACGGGTACGCACCTTTAAGTAATGGATGAAAGCGATGCCCTAAAGACAGTACAATTTTTTAACCTTTCAGTGCGAACAGCGGCCTATAAAACTACGAGCTCCCTACTGGAATCTTGGTTCAATCCCATCGCGAAATTCATGATGACATTGCAGTTCAGGTGGGGTGCGAAGAGGGAGCTCGACGGTGGCAGTGGCTGGTTGCACCGCCACATATGCGCCACACACCGCAGGAGAATCGAGCTCCATTGATGCTAGGGTCTGGTATAGCATTGCGGCTCAATGATTCTGTATTTGTGTCCCTTGTATGGGAGGTTGTAGGCATGTACGAACGATTAGCTACAAAGAAACGCCTATCCATGAAGAGATTGGGGACCTTTAGTCCGTTGGCGTTTCAACATATCGAGCAAGCCGATCAAGTATCTATCGCGGCGGTTCAACGCAATTATAATCTTAGAGCGTTTCGTTCCATTCAGTCATTTATATATCCTTATCGCCATCATGCTAAGCACTTACGCTCAACCCCTCTCGTCCTATGTTTCTTCCTCGTCCCACGGCGCATGTTCAGCCCAATTTCTCTTTCCCTTCTCGTTTATGCAGAGCTTGATCTCCTGGAACTTCTGCCACTCCCTTTCGGAAGAGAAGTACTCTCGCTTATCCCAATTGTCCACCGTGAGCCTGATCTTGACCAGCATCGCGTCTGCATGGTCCATCTTTTCCTTCAGCTTGCCTCTTGCAGTTTGTGCCACATCTCTCTTATTCCATATTTGAAAATCGAGCGTATAACGGTAACGTATGTTGTCGCGTAGCTCTCGTAGCTCTTCGGGCGTGATCTTTTGTCCCTCGGCTCTGGCGATGGGAAGATCACCCGGCGCCGGTTTTGTTGGAGGGGCAGGTGCGGACGTTGACTTTTTCCCAGATTTATGTTTTTTGAATAAGTCCTTGAAGCCCATGCTTTCTGTTTCCGGTCGAAGATTCACCTGACCGAGGTTAGGAATATGGCCATGACAAGGCTGGATGCTGTCTACCTTTCAACGAGCGCCTCGGGCCAAATTTTGCATCACATAAAACAAGACAGTTTCGACCAAGATCCCCTTCCAGTGGAAATTGCTCCTCGATATGGGAAGTAGCAGGAGTCCGAAAGGAAAACAGCGGTAAAGCGGATAACGGCTTTGGAGTGAATAATGCCTCGCGGCCTCCTCAGCCTTGCTCAGCCTTCCGGTGCGCATTTGTTGACCCCCACAGAGCTTCTGTAGTGTGATTCTGCAAGCCACCACTAGCGTTATCACACTCCAGGTTTTTGGCTGCGTCGTTCACGCATCGAACTTTGCCGGGCCTGCAAAGCAGGACAAAGTTTGGGCTGTAGCCTGATGCCACGCAAGCAGTCGCACCTGGTGGCTTCAGCTTGCAAAAGTAAAGCCAACATTGCGAGGCAGAATCGGAGAACAGGTGATTAGGGAAGTCATTTCCCTCCACATGTTTTGAGCCTCATTTGATCAGTCACAAGCGATCTATGTGCAGAAAGGTCGTCAATGATTGAGAAAATAGAAAGTACCTGAGTTCTAGTCGTCTAGGGAGAGAAGAAAATAACTAGAAATCAAGCTGGCCCATACACTGCCGTAGCACCTTTCCAACCCCCCACAATCTCATTAGTCGCCAGCTCTCGACCTTGCGAATTGCCGAATCGCCGCAACTCAGGTCTCGTGACAAGTCTCAAAGATCTATTGCCTGTACTCCGCGCCTTGAGCGCATCCCCAGTTCCATTTGGTATGATGACCAGAATTCTGTATCTCTGGGAGCAAGTCTGTAGCCACAATTTCGCAGCAAGTTGCACAGTATCGTTCAACAGTCGTACATCCTTCTCTTCCAGTGAGGTCACCTTAGCCACAGTAGATGACACTTCGCCTTCAATTCCCATCAAGTATTGCTTGTAGGCATCTTTTCGCCAGCGGGTTTCATCCGTGTCCTCGCGTTCCTCGATGGCATTGAGGCACGACTTGACGGCTTCGAGCCGATACTTCTCGGATTCTGTAGTTGGCTGAGGCCAGTCACGAGCTAGGAGAGCGAATTGATCTAAACGTGGGATTAGCTTTATCGACAACGAGAGGTCTAGATGCCACTGACTTGTGCCGAACTGTTCAGTCCAGTCCTCCTGGAGTGTCCTTCCCTCATCACCCATCACAATGAATGGTGTAACAAATATTCGCTCGTAGAAGATCAGCCACAAGCTGTTCTGGACAATCTGCTGTTTTAGCTTTCTGGTGTTCCCGTGCAGTTGTTGCAAGATGCGCTCCGAGAACGGCCAATTCGCCTCCATCCTCGTGTCCCAGGGGATTCTTGAGAGATGATCCACCTGACCCGCTAATCTTTCAAAGTTGGATGCGAGCTCACGGTCAGTCATGCTTTTGATATGCTCTCGCGCCACAAGTTCTCCCTTCAGATCTGTATTCTCTTTTCTCAAAGCCACCGTCTTGGTGACAAAGTCATTCCTAAGCTGCTCCTTTTCGTCTTCGGTCGCCTTCCTGAGCTGGGCCTTTTCATCTTCGGTCTCCTTCCTAAGTTTGGCTTCCATGTCCTGGAATAATCTTTGGCGCGCGGAATCCTTGTCTTGGTACTCTTTTTCGACTCGAGACTTTTCGCCCTCGATCCATAGGGTCATATCCTCAACTTGCTGTTCCTTTTGGCTTATTATGGTCTGCAATTCTGACTGAATGCGAAGCTTATCACTCTCCGCGGATCTCTTCCATTGGTCGAATCGCGAATTCCAGTCCTCTTCTTTTGCTTGGGACTCTGTTTCATGTTGGACCTTCTGATCTTCTGCCCACCGCTTCCATTGCTGGATGCTCCTCCTCCAATCATCTTCTTTGGCGTGGAAGTCTGATTCGAGTTTAGCCTTCTCGCGCTCAGCCGATGCTCTCATCTCTTCTTTTTCCTTTCTCAATTGCTCCTCTTTGCCTTGGAATTCGTTCTGTAAACGGGCTTTCTTGGCCTCGACAGATCGTTCGAGTTTGTTGTAGTCTTTGTTCAGCTCGTCGATTTCGCGCGTGTAATTTGCTTGTTCTGCCCTGAATCGAGTTTCATAGTCTTGTTTCACTGCCATCAACTGTTGTTTTGAACGCGCCCTTTCTTCCTCAAAGCCTTTTCGAAGAATGTCCATGCTTTTTTCGTGTTGCGCCTGCAGTCTTGACCTCTCTTTCGCTGAATCCTCCAAAGTCTTGTCAAGCTTGGCCATGTACTTTTCCTGTTGGGCCATCCGGACTTCCGACAACTGCGTTAGTAGGGTTCGTCTGATGTTATCTTGCTCAAATTCAAGCTTCGAGACTTGGCTCTTCCACTGCTCGATCTCGCCTGCGTGACTCGAGGCCATGCTGTCAACAGTTTCTCTGTGATCGTGTTCTATCCTCGCTTTATCCGTCTTCAACTGGGCCTCCTTGCCCTTAAGCGTTTCGGCCTCGACAGTTGATCGGGCCAGTCTGGTTTCGCAGGAAGCGAGACTCTCCTGGCAAGTTTTCAACTCGGCCTTCGTATTTATGAGCTCGCCTCCGACGAGTTCAAACCGCTCCAGATCCTTTCGAATGTTTTCAAGCTCCTGATTCAGACTTGTGTTATGATGGATAAGAGTGGCAACAGCGCTCTCTGGATCTCGGGCATCCATGCCTCTTAGTTTCTGGATACGGTTGGTTATTCGTGTGAGGGTCATCGCGGCATCTACAGCAGCTGCAGTATCCTAACGTGGCTCAGAATGCTTCATTCATATTTGAGAGATTAGTTAAGAGTACTCACCTGCGAAGGGATCGTCTCGTTTGGATTTGCATCATTAGCATTGGAATCAGAGGGCGGCGGCGGCGGCGATACTTTGGATGCAAGCGGCTCAGAAGGCAATGGTGATGTGGACTTTGGTGGCTCGAGAGGTTTAACCTTTTGGCGTTCTCTATCTTGAGCAGCATTCTGCGGAGCAGGACTACTGTCAGGAAGCTCATAAGTCTCGCTGCTGCTGGGATCTCCAGGAGTTTGCAACGTTCCCGTATGTGACACCGGGCTCTCGAGTGGAAATGGGGTCTCTATGGAACGTTGGAACCGAGTATCCGGAAGGGCTTGGCCGCCGCTGCTAGAGTCTCTTGGAATAGAAAGAGAGCTAACAGCAGAGCCTGCATTAGTAGATGGTGCGACTATTCCGGTGTTTTCGCCGATGTTTGCATAGGGTGGACTCCGATTGTCCGCAATTGGTGGCAGTAGATGTTGCCGGATAGCCGTAGAATGATCATGATATTGTGGAATAGTCCCTGGCCCATTCACAGGCCCTTGCAATTGTGCATACACCCCTCTTGGAGGTGGGTCGGGTTGCCAGGCTCTGGAATTCTCCAATGTTTTCCGTGACGGAATATTGTTGCCATTGAAAGATCTGTTTGCGTAGGAACGGTGCTGTCCGGGTGGTGAGGGAGCATAGAAATTCGGGCCTCCTTCAGATGTTCGGGTCGTGGGTAGAAACATTTCATCCGAGGTGCTTCCATTCCTCAGAACTGTTTCCGGAATCTGCGGAGGTCCCCCGTCATATCTTTCTGTCCTGGACTGCGATGTTCGTCGCGATCGACGATCTGATCCAACTCCCCGCCTCTCAAACTGGGAGTTCGGGATTTCCGTGTCGAAGTATACAGGGCGACTGTCGAATCCCTCCTTCGTGGATGGTTGTGTTCGCTGTAATTTTTCAGGAGTGCCGGATGGAGAAGAGTGGGCTGGTATTGGTGTATCGTCGTCCCCGTAAGTAACCTCGGATTCGTTCCGGCTGTGGTGCCCCCTCCCACCTCGGCCGCTCGAATAATTTGGGGATTCGGGGTTCCTCTCGGATCTCTTCTCGGATCTCTTCTCGATCTTCTTCTCAATTGACAATGCGAGTGCATTTAAGCCTGCCTTGATCGGGTTTCTCTCCTTCTCCTTAGCCTTCCCCATACTTGCACAGTAGCTTTTGGTCGAACTGTGATGAGAAGACAGAGGTGAAAAGCTCGATTGAGTAAGCTCTCAAGTTGAAGAATGAACTGAACTTCAGCAGGCACGCATAAAGCTCCAGGAAGTGTTTTTTACCAGACCCTGACTGTGTCTTCCTCAAGTCCGCCTGAACAAGGAGATGCAAGGCTGAACCTGAAGACCGTCCTAAAGGGCCAATCACGAAAGCCAACATACGCCAATCGCCCATATGACATCTTGGAATTGACAACCACGACGTGGGGTCAAATATTGCCGAAAGATCAAGGGAGTGTTGTCGGTTGATTGCAACTTGATGGTGCATGGCGCCGAGGCTGTGAGACAGGGTCCGCCACAGGCAATTTTAAGCGAAGTGAGGCATCGCATCAGCCGTTCATCGATCACTCTCATCCGACACAAGTCATGATTGGTAGCTAAGGTTCAAGCCATCGATAAATGTCCTGCGCTTCAACCTCGCGCTGAGGGAGCCTTGCTGCGCACTTCCTGCATCTCGCTGTTTGCAACCTACGCGCCTATCACCGACGACCAGGCCGAGGCTCGCAAAGGATCACGCTCCTGCAGTCCTCACCGGCCGATTGCATATGGGCCGCAGCTGGCCCAGACCACTTTCATGTCGCGTTACCCGTGATGTTTCTTTTCTGCTACTAAAACCACTTAGACAACACTTCACAGTTCCCCGCTTTAGGAGCCTCCTCCTTGCCAGATTTTCCTTCTCGACTCATTGTGTTCTCATGGAGTCCGCCATGAACTCTCCTCATCCCACCGAGGATCTGACTAGGGAGGTTGAAGCTGGAGCAGGTACCGTTCCAGAGCAGCGGTTAATCATCGGGCTCGATTATGGCACGACCTATACAGGTAACTTTCTCATTACGCATTTTGGGGCGTCTTGAATTAAATGTGCTGGAATAGGTGTCGCATATGCCACTCCCTTAGGGGCCACCTCGACACTTCGCGAAATCGACGCTGTCACGGATTGGGGCCAACGCATGGACAACCACGATAAAGTCCCCAGCGTGAAGTCATACTCCAACGTGACTGAAGCGAAAGAGGCACAATGGGGAAGCGATCTGAGCCCTGGCGCGGTAGCTATGGTGCATACCAAGTTGGAGCTTGATGTGGGTCAAGTCTCAGAGGAACTAGACCTTATCCTTCAATCTCTGAAGGGTATGAGGAACCTTAATTTTCAACACATCAAAACTTCCACTGGTCTGCGGGGGCTCCCTGAATATCCCTACAAGAGTCCCGAAGAGATAGTGACTGAATACCTCACGAACGTTTTCCAGTATCTCGAAAAAGTGGTCGAAAGCTTTTCAGAGGTGCTTCGAAGGACCATATCTACCGATATTGTTGTGACAGTACCGACGGTATGTGCTGTCTCAATTTTTGGGGTCGATTGTCCAAATTGATATACGTTATAGGAATGGAAACAATCCTACCGAGCTATGAACGCCACGTACCGAGCTGCGACAAAAGCCGGGTTCAACGAACGCTCGTTCCCTAGATTGAAGGACGTGTTGTTTGTCACAGAGGCGGAAGCGGCGGCCATTTATGCTGTGAGATATCTAAAGGAGAGCGAAGGACAGAACTTCCTGAAGGTCAGATTCCCGGAGAACGTTCTTAGCAATTAGCTGATAAGTAGCAGGAAAATGGCTACTTTGTTCTTTGTGACGCTGGTGGAGGCACTGTGGTAAGTGTAATATCGACTATTTGTTCATTGCCAAATGCTCCTTGTTTGTCTAATCTCAAACAGGACGTGGTATCATACAAAGTCAAGCAGTTACAGCCAACACTGCAGCTACAACAGATTGGGGACCCCACTGGCAAGAAATGCGGCTCAATCTTCATCAACCTAGAGTTCAGGAAATGGCTCAGACAACTCCTCGGGGACAAGAATTATCAGAAATTGGATCCGTATATGGAGATGAGTAAGATCACTTCGCATGCCACCGAAGGGCAAGCCTTGCGTGAACTCATGAAGACTTTTGACGCGCGGAAGCGGGAGTTCACAAAAGATTTCGGACGAGACATACCTATCGACTTGCCGGCCCCTCTTCAAGATCTTCATATACCTGGAAAAGTCAACCACGGGGAAATAACTATTCCATGGTATTTCACATGAACCTTTCCAAGCGAATCCAGCTGACGTGGTGGCTTAGTGCAAAGATGGAGGAATTCTTCAACATCTGTGTTGACAAAGTCATAGAACTGATCACAGGACACTTCGCCCAAATTGAAGAAGAGGGCGGGGAGCCAAAGGTGGGCTCTTTTTGCTTCATATTGTAGATGGGCACGCTGACTAACTGATACACAAGAACGTTTTCCTCGTGGGAGGATTCGGCGAGTCTCAATATCTCCAGGAACAGATTAAACACACACTGGATCTGTGGGATGTTAAAATCCGAATTCCAGATACGTCTTGGACCTCTGTTGTTCGAGGAGCGGTCATCTGTGGGATCGAGAAAACGACAGCAATCAATCTCGTGAAGGCTATGTCTTGCCGCCACAACTACGGTATAGCAGTTAATCAGCCCTTCGCTGCCACTGAACACGATCCGAAAGATCTCGTGGAGCACACCACAAATGGCATTCAATACGCATCAGGTCACCTCATCTGGTTAATGACCAAGGGAGACCTCGTACTCTCCGACGGGCCGAAGGTTGGCGAGGAGACAATAACAGTCTCATTCTCTACGCCGGATAACCGAAGTGGTAAAGTAACTATCTACCGCTACTCAGACGACGATCGACCCAAGCGATTAAGAACAGCAAAATATGGCAAGTCAAAGTGACTCAACCAATATTCCAGTACTAATTAGATTTAGATCTCGAGCCAGCCTGTATCTTGCATTACAATTTGGACAATATTCCTATCGAACATTTCGGCATTACGAGAAACAGAGAGAAGAAGACCGAAATTTACACCGTAGATGTGACTGTCTCGCTGGTGTTGAGCGGCTCAACCTTGAGGGCTTCCCTTCGGTGCTTTGGAAGTGAGGTGGCATTTGAGGATAATGTCATGTATTGATTACGGAACGCGAATACCCTCTACTTTATATAGTTTTGAATTCCATGGTGGCCTAGTTGGAACGTGCTCTGCAGCTGGAGAGGGAGGACCAGAGCTCCATTCATCGAGTAAGAATTTTGCCACAATGTTGCCTAATCGACGCCACAAACTAGATCCGGCGGTTCGCAGTGCCCCTCGTTAAATTCCACTTCCCCGAAACGGTGCACTTGAAGGAATTGATAGCGAGGCTCGGCGTGGGGAAATTCCGTCGACTGATCACACAATTAAATCGACATTGCGCCAGGCTGGCACGCAGCAAGGCATCTCTCCGCCCACCTTCCCCAATTATAGAAACCCGTTCAGAAGAGGCAGAATTCAGCGATTGCAGCGCCTCCACAGGCAGCGGGCGCAGAACATGTACGAGGCTCGCAATCTTTTGCCACTTCCGCGGCTCGACCAGGCTGGACCTTGTGATATAGGAGGCTCTTGGGCCATCTTTGAGGACGAACAGTAGCAATTCACTGCGACCGCCATGTCCCAGCCCTCCTCAAATTGAATTTTAACCAATATATTTGCTTTTCATTCTGGTATCTCGTCATACTTGGGGGGAATTGAATCTCAGCCTTGCTATCGTTCCACCCAATTCCGATCTACCATACGCCCAAAATTTAAGTCCAACATCGAATTCAACTTATCCCAGTGTTGAGTTGAATTAGAAAACACCCGAATTTGAATTCCGCGCCTTGCTCTCAATCCACTCCACACCCAAACCCAAACCCAAACCCCAGCCTCACCAACACCCCTAACCTCATAATGGTGAACATATCCACCACCCTCCGCTACACCCTCACCAACTCCCTCCTCGGTCCCAACAAAGCCCTGGCCTCCGCCCCCAACAACGACACCCTCATAATCGTCGACCTCTCCTCCGACCCCTCCGCCACAAACCAGCAATGGTACTTCACAGCCACCAACAGCACCTCCCAATACCGACTCCACACCGTCCAAAAAGGCGACTTCCACGCCGTCGACGTTTACAACTACATCGGACTCGGCACGATTGGCCTCCACTTTTTCAGCACGGGCGACTACAACGGCCAGTACTGGACCATCGGGTCCTGGAGTGACAACACCACGAAACTGAGTAACGAGTTTACGGGCCCGGATATCCATCTCGAGGTCAACAAAGACACATACGAGGTCAAGCTTGCGGGCGGAGATAACGCCGGTCAGCATTGGACGCTGAGTGCATTTGGCGCGAGTCCGACACCGACGTCAGCTGCAACAGGGAAGCCGACCGTGAGTGCGACAGCGACAGGGAATCCGACGGTTACGGGGGCTCCGAGTCTGTGTACTTCTGCTGTGGCGAGTTGTTCGGCTACTGCGAGTGCTCAGCATGGGAAATCTCTTTCCAAAGGCGCACTTGCGGGCGTGGCTGTTGGGGGTGCCATCGGCGGTCTCGCTCTAATTGCCATCATTGGACTTGTTGTGAAAAAGATGCTAAAGACGCCTTTTACGGAACCCAATCATATAGAAGCGAAAAAGAGTATGCCGATGGTAACACCTGATGCTTGATCTCATACCGCGGCCTTCTCGAATCTCGAGCTTCATCATTTCCGGTGTTCGGAGTAGACAGACTTAGAGGTCTCTGGCGGGTTTGACTTATTTTCCTAATTTCTTCATGTGCAAATGTAATGATATATACCAATCGATATTCCATGAAGCGGAGAGATCAAATACAATATATACCTTCCTTCTTTTCTGCCAAAGTCGAAACGCGATACAGCAGCAGCACAATCCCACGCTCCTCCTCAAAGCCACACATAAAGCGTGACAATTGATGAGAAAAAGATTGCGCCAGCCACGTGCAAGCACGCCGGGGCGAGCAACAAGCAGCGTGTCGCTACATTCGCTGCTGATCTCGATCGTCTCACCAGCTCGTCTTTGCTCCCTTTCCCACACCGGGTAAATGTCAGTATGAAAAACGGACACGTAAACGCTGGAATAAGACTCTTTGTCAGAGTCTGGAGGAAGAAGAGGAAAAACGGTTGTAAAAAGGTCCTTCAAATTCTAAGGTACAGGAAAGGCCGGGGTCCCGACTCCGGTTCTTCGAAGGAAACCTCGTGTGATCCCGGAATCGTGCCAGTGGACCCAGGAGAAGTAGAAGATACTGTATAGTAAGTTCGGTAGAGACTCGTACGTTCCTGTTGCAAGCCCCGGAGGGATACAACATGTATCAAGGCGCCGCCGACTTGCTGGGAATAAAGGGGGTCCACGAGCCACGATGGCGGGAAGCCTGGGCCGCTCGAGCGACCGATAATCGACTGAAGGCGCCGAGTTAGGCCATCAACACCAGACTACAGAAAAGAGGTTTCCGAAGAATCGAGCTCATCGGGTCAGATCGAGCTTCTTCAAGCAGAATGACGATGCCGGAAACGCACGGAAAAAAATTCGCCGCCCACGCCGTCTAGGGGTATATCATGAAAGAGGGAGACCGTATCCACCTGTCGTGATGTTATCTCATACTGAAATCTGATTTCGAACTCTATATTACGCTAGGACAAATATACGACCGTCGGGATGGCCATGCAACATACTCTGCGGGCCTACAAAATATGGTCGTTGGTACACCATGCTCGCGCTAGCCTGTGTATGAGTATGTGGTTAAGAGGGAGCATACAGGGACATGCAAGGTCAGTGGAATGGAGAGCGAACCCCGTGGGAAACCAACCAAGTAGCCAGCCACGCCGCGTAGAACTTACGCACGTCGATTGAGGGTTTCGATATGGGCCCGGTGGCCTTCGTATGTACCATAGTTGCCCGCGAAGATGGGCTCGAGGATGCTGACCTCATAGTTTCCGGTCTTCTTCACAAAATCTATCCGCTCCCGGATCGCCTTGTGAGCGATTGCGAACTGCTTGAAGATGTGCACAACTTGTGAGGACCCGCCTGAGATGTTGTTGTTCGGATTATTCGGATCCTGGATGGAGAGACGATCAGGCTTCTCTTGCCGTCCGTCGATGCCCATCTGGTCCTGTAGAAAGGTCAGTAATGATTACAGCTCGTTGAGAATTCAATCGTGGAAAAGTTTTCACTTACTTTTTTTACATGTCCTGGAGGATCCATGACAATCCTTGATCTTGCGAGATTGAACTTGTTGCCATAAAGATCGAGGATGCCAAGGAACATTTCACCAAGATCCGTCTTCCGCGGTTGTGTCTGCAGGTAGCTGACGGTAAGACAAATGATCGAGAAACCGCCCAAACCACCGTTGTGCACTTCGTTGAGGCCTCGCATAACCAGGAACTGCTTCAGCAGTGACACAAGAAAGGGTATGTCGGGGAATTCGGCCTTCCATCTGGTGAAGGTGTTCTGGGCTTCAATGCCCGTCAGATTCTCGAATGACAGGTCAACCTGGATGCCAGTTATCGAGTCCACAAACTTTATAATGGGCACTTTGGCTTTGGTGATAACCTGCATGGAATCGGGGGTAACCATTCCAGCATCTTCAAGCCTGCGGGAGACTGACCAGAGGACATTGTTGAGGCGCTTCCACTGGGGATCCCCATTACCGGCAAAGACATCACTCACGTAGACGAGATCCATGTCTGCAGCGGGCAGATATAGGCCCGCAGGAAACGAACCAAAGCAGAATACGCGCCCGTTAACGCCCGAGACTCGGCGACCAACGACGGATTCGACCCGCTTCACGATCTTTTGGCGGATTTTTTGATCTTCTGGTGTCGGTTTGACGTAGTCGTAGAAGTCCAAAATCTCATTGTGAAGCCTGCGCGATGGTTTGTTAGTTTCAGGTTCTATGAAGCGTACAAGATGCTGGGAGAAAGCTCAACTTACAGCTTTCCTAGTTCATTTTTGGCCTTCAAATGTCCGTACTGCTCATTTCTGCACCAAGGTATACTGTTACTGGAAGGCTCGGGGATCCATTCCTGTAATAAGGCGCCCTCGTATTCCCCGCGTTTGCGTTTTCCTTGGCGACCTTTGTGCTGAGGCTTTGGAGGAAGCCCAGCATCATCGGCTGATCGCTTGGGGGCTCGGCTCGGCTCAGGCAAAGCTCCAGCATCGGTTACCTCGTTTAGGGAACCGCTCATCTGGGGGTGTTCAGTAAGGACTGTGGAGCAGGCTGGTTACTGGCGCCTTGAAACGCCAGTGGAGGGAATTCATATAGAAAGTTGCTCACATCGTCATTCATGTCGAAAGCTATGAAGTCGTCGTTGGCGGCAACGGCGTTGTTAGCCTTGTCCTTCTCAGCCGCCTGGTTCTTCGCTTTACGGATTAGCTGCACGAAATCCGTCTTCTTGCCGGTGGTGTCAGATGGTGGAGGGGCAACAGTGTATGGATCGGGGTTGGACCACTGGGGAACTGAATCCCCGTCGGCACGGCGGGTGGTGACTCGCGCTTTCTTGTGACTGCTGGTCTGGTCGTCTGAGTTGTTGCCGTCGTAAGAAATCAGCTTCTTCTCAGGCTCCGGACTATCAAGGTCCTCTCCGATTTCGGCAAGATCCATGAACCTGTTCTGGCCGTTGCTGCCCAGGACGCGCTCAGGACTGGGGGCATTGGGACGAGATATGAGCGGGCGCTCGTGCGGGGCTTCCTTGCGGAAAGGACGACGGTCGCCCCGTCCCCAGCCTCCCTGCTGACCGGCACCTGCACCGTTCTGCGAAGACCGTGGGTAGAGGGGACGGCCGTGGCGATCGGTGTGCTGGAAGTTGCGCTCAGACGGTGGCAGGCGCGCCTGCCCGCCTGCATCGCGGGGGCCCGACGGGAACTGTGGCGCTCGAGCACCTGCTCTGAATGTAAAGTCCTTGTCCGCGCCTTCTCCGCCGTAGTCCAGCGAGGGGGCAGGCGCATAGCTTTTGCCGCCGCCGTGTTTGAACGTCATGCGAGATCGGAGCGAGGGTTTACTGTCGTTGTCGGTGTCCTTGTTGCCACTGGGGCCCCGTGGGGGAGCTGGGCGCGGACGGTACGTATCCGCACGGTCGGCCGGACGGTATGAGTCTCTCATCTCGGCAGGGATGTCTCGGGTAGCGTTTGCGAGATGTGTGTTCGCGCGTTTGTTGTCGCAGAAGTGGTGGGAAGTTGCCGAACGTGTTACACGCAAAATAATTATAATGGCGTTCGTTGCAGCCGACCGCGCTAGTGTCTTGGCACAGCTGCGTCATGTGGTCATGGCCGACCACCATGTGTAGTGATGGTGAATTTAAGCATTCAAGCCAGTGACCGGGCCTTATAAGTACTACTGAATCCGGCTCACGAATGCCCCCTGGTTACTTTCATCGTATCTGTGCACTGCAAAGCGGCCCGACACACAAGGGACGATGATGGACAACCAATAATCTGAGATTCTGGCGAGAGGTTCTTCCAGGATGGCTGATATAGAGCTTGGGCGACGAACCTACTAGGTAAATATAAAGACCGCGAGAATATGCTGGAGTAAAACCCCAGGTCCAACAACTGGCTTGTTGGGGTTGCAGTTATTGTTTTGAAGTTCTTCGAATGTACAATCCTGCCTTTCAAGACCATGTAAACGTACATAGAAAATACAATAATAAGACGAATCGTATAGATCTGGGAGTGGAGAGTTCCTGCAGCGGGTTTCGAGTACACTCAGGCTGGAGTGAACCCGCTTGCATGGTGGTGGATTTGCTCTGCTCTGCCAGATCAAGGAAAATCGGAGGAATCCCCAGATGCTATGTCAGAGAACCAACGCCGTCTTGATGCATGATATAAGAGATTTCTGGCCGAACATTGATCGTAGGAGGTAGGGTCGTCTGGACAATCAAGGCCGCAATCGCCCATTGTGATCCAGGAAGATCGAGTGCAGTCGTCCAAGCCTCAGATCTTATTCCTTGTATATCTTCGGCTTCCATCCATCTTTCAGCTCTTTCTCCCGTTCCGCCATTTCCTGGTATCCCCGCACTTCTCGTTCAATGCGCTCTCTTGCTCGTAATATCTTGCTCTGTAGGTAGAAGCTCCCGCCCTTCTTCGGTTCGTTCAAGTCGAATAGGCGCTTGAATCTCTCTGTGACGACCTCCATGTCTATCTGTCCCATCTTGGATGGCCCGACGTTGAGGATCTTACACGCCTCCTCCATGGTGATATTCGATGACGAGAAGACGGCGTTTCCGCTGTTTTGGTTCGCGGCGGCATATTTCTGTGTCGCCGCGGCTTGTCGATAGGATTCGGAGACGGCGCGGCCTATTATTCGCGCGCCGGTGAAGACGACTTGTGTTATTATTCGATGAGCCTGCGTTAATTAGATGATGTAGTTAAAGTGAGGGAGAGGTCAAGGGTAAGCTTACCATTCTGCGGAAAGAAGTGCGCCGAGCAGGCAAGCACAGAAATTATGAGAGAGGCGTATGGGAGAGCTGATTAAGTCGTGGGTCGTCCGCCAGCGGGAGTCTCACAAGAGTTCTTGAAGTCGCCGCCGAAGAATTTCTTGAAGATCCCGACGCCGGTCGGCCGCTCTGCACGTGATCTGATGGCGGACCAATCAGATCATGATCGCATTTCGGTCGAGCAAAGTAACCCGAGCCATCCCGCTTGAGAGGCACTTCAGAGGCACAATGGTGAGAGGTGTAACAGTTGTTCATAGACAAGTATTTGCCCATGACCTCTGATAGTTGGCTGCATCTCACCAAGAGGAGCATAAGAGCGCACGTGCCGCTAAAGTGCGCCGTTGCCTTTTTGAAGGCAGCTTTCAATCGTCTCGGCTTGGAGGCCTTCACATGCATGCACCACCCCCGCCCAGCATCATCGTGCGCAGTCTTTCACTTCACCCAGCATCTGCTCTAGCCCCATACCGGGCTGTCTGTTCGAGTGTAAGGAAACGGCGACAGAAGTCCGCAGCGTGAACGTGGACGAACCCGGCTCTCAGCTACTATTTAGCTGCTCGCTGGAACAGCTTATGACGTCCCATGCATGGCCGCACTTGGCAAGTCGCGACCTTTCTTCTAAACGACAATATCAGATCCACAACACTGCTAATACAGCTCCAGACACCCCCTGGATAGACCACATGTCCTCTCCCTCGCGTGCCGCGAACGATGCCTCGCCAACGCCCACTGGAGACCCCAATCCGCCCACTTACGCCGCCTTCTCTCCGTCCA
This sequence comes from Clohesyomyces aquaticus, assembly GCA_002105025.1. Taxonomy (NCBI): domain Eukaryota; kingdom Fungi; phylum Ascomycota; class Dothideomycetes; order Pleosporales; family Lindgomycetaceae; genus Clohesyomyces; species Clohesyomyces aquaticus. Next base: position 250,405 of record MCFA01000010.1, on the reverse strand, counting down.
CGCTAGGGCAAGCAACTCCGCAGACCAAACTCCGTTCCGCAATCCTCGTACACCAGAAGTCGCCATTGCTCGCCGCTACACCTCCCCAAGTCACCCGCATACTTGCGTATTCCCATCCCTTTTTGCTGCCGCTAAACAAACTTGTCGGATTACTCACATGGACGACCGGCGATCCGTGGGAGAGCTTTCTGCTCGTGGCGACATTCTGGGCAGTTGTACTGTACGGCGACGTGGTTACAAGATATGCGGGACCTATCATCGTAGTGCTAGGCTTGATCTTGGGTATGTACGCTCGGAGATATTCCCCGCTATCGTCGACTGGCTGGACGGGGGAGAAGGGACAGAAGGGACACAAGCGGGCAGAGTCCGAGAGCAACACCAAGCATCACAAGAGTTTGGAAGATATTGTGGACACCCTGAAACTTTTTACTTCGCGGTGTAATATCCTCCTGGATCCGTTTCTGCAGTTGACAGATTTCTTGTCTACGCAGAGGACCGCGACATCAGCCACCACACGTCCCGCACTCACCACACTCTTCGTCCGGATATCCTTCGTTACTCCGCTATGGATCATCCTTACCCTACCTCCCTTCTACATTATTTCAACAAAACGTGTCGTCCTCGCTGTTGGTACTGTTGTCCTCACCTGGCACTCCCGACCCGCGCGCGTAACTCGGACGATACTTTGGCGCTCAAAAATGGTGCGGCGGGTGAGCGCCGCTATCACTGGGTTGCAATTCGCAGAGATTGAACCAAAGAGCAAAGACGGAGCACCAGCATTACCGCCACGGCGGAAGAGCGCACAAGAAATCGCAGCATCGCTCGCTGCAAAGCGACGGCCAGACTCTCCAGGCGTCCGGTTCACCTTTACCATATTCGAGAATCAACGCCGTTGGTTGGGAATTGGGTGGACTTCTTCGATGCTGGCATATGAGCGTGGGTCTTGGACGGATGAGCACCTCAATTCGACCCCATCCAAGGACGACTTTGAACTTCCAGAGGTCGAAGGAGGCCACGCAAGGTGGAGATGGGTCCAGGGCAGTGAGTGGAAGATCGAAGGCACCGAAAAGGGCGGGAAAGACAAAGATGGGGCCAGCGGAGACGCGGCTGGTTGGATATACTACGACAATAAGGTTGGTCATCCCTCTTCTGCTCCACGTCTACCAGACTAATTCGATGACAGTGGCGAGACGGTCGCCGAGGCGTCGATGGCTGGGGCCGCTACACCCGTCACCGCAAATGGTACCGAGACGCCGAACTCGTCGAAGTAACTCCCTCTACCGAAGTAACCCCCATCCCAACCCCCAAATTCGATCCCGTCCGCGACGCTTCAGAACCCCCTACCCCAACACCCAAACTCCCCGGGCCCGCGGATACAGCAAACGGTCAACTTTCTCTAGACGACGCCAACTCAGCTATGGACGACACCGACACCGCCAGCACGAAATCCAAACGGAGTTGGTTTAAGAGAAGGAGTCGGAGTGCGGCTGGAAGTGACAAGGCGGCTACGGTAGCGAGCTCGTCGAGTACGAATCTGAGTCGGAGGAGTGATGAGGATGATGTGCATTCTCCGCTTGAACGGAATATAAGAGAGGATGAGTGGAGGCTTGGTGACGATATTAGGATGCAGCTGGATATTTAAGCGCTTGGAGTGGGTGGTGTTTCATTTCACTATCACGATTGTGTTATACTAGCACGTGTTTCCTTCCCAGCATATCGGGCATGATGGCGTTTTGGTTGTTTCGGGGAGGCGGTTCAGTGCTTGGGAAGTCGGTCATCTCGTCAGGAGCATGAGCATCGTAGTCTTCTTGGATGCGGAGTGGACTCAGTGGAGTGGGTTCGTATTAGCTAATGACGGAATAGATAATGTCTATTACCTACGCACAATCTTCTGGAGTCTCCGGGAAGAACGATCCCGAACGTGGGACAAGACCACTTGACCTCACTTTGGCCTCGATTCGGGCTGTCCCGGCGCCCGCACCCCACACGCTAGACGAACAGTCTGCAGGATACGTCCAGTCAGTCCCGTGGTTACCAATGGCTCCTCCCAGGCTTATTGGTGCACCATAGATGGAAGGGGTTCCCGGATCGAGTATTCCACGAGGGCTGGCTGGACACCGGAGCGTGCTTGATGTCATACAGACGCACACGCCAAATTTGGGCTTCACATGGGCTATCTGCATGTCACTGAATTGATTGCAAGCAGCACTCTGGAGAACCGCGCTCTTCGCCCAAACTACGCAGAAAACGCGCAGACTATGCTGGATTATCGGGGTCGCACAAACCCCGCTCGAACCGACAGTCTGCAAACGGACTGCCACGAAGTCCGCCGAGAAGCTCAACAATGTATCCTTCTCTTGGAAGTGGTCTGATAGGCCGATAGTACGAAGCTGGGACCGAACCAACGTCCGTCTGCACGTCTGCAAGTCCTCTACCCACACCATCTGACATGCAAGTCCCGAAGGCCAGACCAGCCCAGTCCGCTGACTTTGTGACGAGACGATACTGTAGCCGACCGACCAACCAACCATTCAGTTGCGGCCTTTCTGCGGAGGAAGGCGATGTGGGGTATCAGTCTAGTGCAGGCCAGGCAGTGAGTCTGGGGAATGGGCGTCGACACATTCGATATGTCACTGTTCCGAGCTCTGTGGGTGGGCAGGCTGCCGCAGAGGAATGGGGGCGAGGAAGGTGGAGGTGGGTGGCAGAGGAGGGGTATATAAAGCCCAGCTGTTGGGCACCTTGATGGTCTCTTGTCTGCCCATCTCAGTACTCAACTACTCTCGAACGATACACACACAATACTAGCTAATTAAATAACGACGTTGCGGACTCGATACTCTTATCGCCACCATGTCTCCCTGGTAAGTAATACCATCCCCGACCCGCCTTACTGCCCAGGTGTGTGGATCTCCCGAGGAAATGGGATGCATGAGCACCTTGATGGCCAGCCAGTTCGGGTCAGGTCAGCCTCATAGGACGGCACGCTAACACAGGATCTTTAGCGAATGCCAGACTTGCTCCTGCAAGGGTGATTGCTCTAGCTGCAACTGCGGCTCCTGCAGCGTACGTAATTCTATTGCTCAGTGTCAGTGGTCGTCGATAATATGCTGATGAAATTGTGCAGCACTAAGTAAATCAACGTCTCGAGCTCGATTACGATTATACACACGCCAAAGCGAAACAATACCGCATGTGCTTTCGAAGTCGGGGTTGTTGGATACCGGATGTAGGGTTTTGTTGACGGCGGATGGAACTAGTTGGATATAGTGGATCCCGCGCTCCATAGGTCCCATGGAAACACTCTTTAAACATCGTTACAACTAGCATCTCTGTGACCTTAACATGCCTTGAGTCGAAGTATCGTTGAGAATGTATGATACTAATCAAGGGTTCCGAGCCTCATACTATTTGTACAGGTTTTGTAACCAGGTCATTCCAGAACCGCTTCCTCCAACTGTCTTGCAACATCCAAAACCAGCCCATCGTCCCCGTACTGGCCAATAATCTGCATACCAGTGGCTTGCTCTGCTTCAGCTCCCTTTTCCTTGATCTCGTTGCTGCTTCGCCTGACACCGATAGGCACACTAATAGCCGGCAGCCCTGCCAAGCTCGCCGGTACGGTAAAAACATCGTTGACCGTCTCCGCCACCGGATCTTGGCTTTCAAGCTCAGAGATCCGCGGCGGGAGTGTGGGTGCTGTAGGACAAAGTAGCACATCTACTCCTCCATCATTCCCCATCTCCTCTTCAATATCGGACAAAAGCGGATTCGACGCCCTGAAAACGCTGTCGAAATCTCGTTGCACGAGTCGTCGAATCTTCTGCGCCTGGATGAAGTAATTATCGATTGCCTGCGCGCTTAACGAAAAGGCACCAAGGAGGATCCGCCGCCGGACTTCAGGTCCAAATCCCGCACCCCGTGTCTTGGCGAATAGAACGCTCTCAGGAGTTCCATCTTTGCCGTCTGCTCGGCTGCCAAAGCGCACGCCGTCGTATTTGGCAAGGTTGCTGGAAGCTTCCGCTGGGGCGAGGATGTAGTATGCGGAGAGGGCGTGACGGGTTGCGGGAAGGGAGACTATGTGAAGTGTGTGGCCTTTCGATTCGAGGAGGTGGAGGGCTCGGATCCAGGTCTTACGTATGGATGGTTGGAGGGTGGATATGTTGTATTCTAGAGGTATCCCGATGCGGAGAGGGGAATTCGAGGGTCGTGGGTGGCGGAGACGGGAGCGGGTGGATGGTGGGAGGGACGTGGGGTCTTGGGCGTCATATTTGTTGAGAAGGTCCATATAATGTCAGACTTAATGTTGGACGATGAATTTCAAGGGGGGCATACCGAAGGCGGACTGGATCGTATCAACAGATTTGGCTAGAATACCAACAGTGTCGAGTGAATTGGCGTAGGCAATGACACCCCACCGCGAGAGTAGTCCGTATGATGGCTTAAACCCAATAACACCGGTATAAGCCGCAGGTAATCTGACCGAACCGCCCGTATCCGTACCAAGTGCTCTAGATTCCGTTAATGGCATATCTTCGATCCGGTATGAAATGCTCACACATCGCATTGTCCGTATTTGACCGCTACTGCACTTCCCCCAGAGCTCCCTCCAGCACTCAGTGGAACACCTCCTGCTCCCACTTGGCTCACAGTCCCAAAAAATGAGTGTACCGAATGTGACCCCATCCCGAACTCATCCATATTCGTCTTTCCGGATATTGTGGCTCCAGCATCGCGGAGCTGTTTGACGACGGTGGCATCGTATGGGCTTATAAAATCTTTCAGGATCCCTGATCCGGCGGTGGTAGGGAGATCACTGGTGCAGATGTTGTCTTTGATTGCTATACGTTTTCCAGCAAGTTTGTGTCGCGGTTCGTTCGAGTCTGAGGTTGGAGGGATCGCAATGGCATCTTCAGCGAGAGATATGAAGACATTGAGGTGCGCAAACTTCGATTGCTTAGCTATGGATTTGTAGTAAGCGGGTAGGCGGGACATCGAGAGCTTGAGGCATGCGAGAAAGAGCTGGACAGTGAATTGAAGTCCGAGGCGAGGCTAGTCCAATCTCGCTCTAGCGCCAAAACTATCTCTTGACCACGGCGAAACCACTTGCGGTGCTGAGTTTCTTCTGTCTACGAAGCATCATGTTGACTTTTTACTTGTCCAGCCTCGTCATGTCTCTCGGTCTTGGCGGTCCCTGTCGCCCGGCTAGGCTCCAGTATCAGCCGGGCTCAGCCTCACAGTCGAATGGCTAGGCACCCCGAAATGCCGTCTCCATTCCTACTATCAACTCCTAACTCACTCACTTTGTCTCTGCAGAGTCGCCTTAACAAAACATGTCACACATAAGCTACAAGCCGAACGGAACAAGAGCGCCGCAAACCTAAAAAGTGTCGGGACGAACTCTCCCAATGGCAACATCAACCTCCATCTCAGACAACGATAATATATGTGCGAGATGCACTAAAGTGCCGTGGCTGGACTTAGCCAGATCCAAATCAGGTCCCTCCGCTCCTAAAATCTCTATCATCGAGACCCATGCAACGCTCCGCGACTCATCTTGCAGGGTTTGCCGACTCCTTGCCCTGATCAAGCCACCAAGCCTTGACGACAACGTTGAGTTGGTTGCAACAGAATCCCTTGATACCAGGCTCGATGGAATTCTGAAGTTCCGCCCCGGACTGTCTCTTAGTATGGGTATTGGCGTCAGCCATCAAGAACTGAGCAAATTTGACAATATACCCCTATCATCGCCTTCCGCCACTATCAACTTTGATATAGTGGAACGTTGGATGGAGATTTGCAGGAATGACCACAGGGACGATTGCAAACCCGGATCCGCAATACGAAAACCATCGAGGCCAGTACGCGATTTACGGCAAGCATTGACCCGAGATCTGCTTGTTCCGCCACCGCAAAGTTCTTCGGAGACTTTACAAAATCTCAAAGTCATTGATTGCCACAAGCGACGAGTGGTTTCAGCGCCGAAAAATTGCCAATATGTCGCCCTGTCGTATGTATGGGGGCAGCTACCGCTACAAGGATCACGGTCGATATCTCTGAATGAGCTACCACGAACGATTGAGGATAGTATGCAAGTCGTGTGCAAGTTAGGTTTTCGATATCTCTGGGTTGACCGATACGTCAGTGATTGTTGTCTGAATCAGTTATGGCTTCAATGACGCTGTGTAGTGCATTGATCAAGACGACGCAAGCGATAAACATGCGCAGATTCAGCAGATGGGGCATATATACTCCTCGGCGCAGCTCACGTTGGTCGCAGCCGCTGGATCTGACCCTACGTATGGTCTGCCGGGAGTCTCTCTCCGCTCACAGCCGCAAAGTCACGTAAGAGTCGGTGGTATTACATTATCATACTGTCCACTCTCCGCAGCTGCCTCGCTCCAGTCTTCCACGTGGGCTACTCGGGGCTGGACTTACCAAGAGGCTTATCTTTCGAAGAGGAGATTGATCTTCACTGATCACCGAGCCCTATTTGTGTGTAACGAAACGATCTTTGTCGAGCCTATGAATGGTTTCCCCTTCGGCTCCCTCAAGCACATCGAACGACTCATCCCCCGCCCCACCCTATCGAAATCGTGGGACTCCACCCCGGCCGTATGGGCAACAGGAACGAGGGCTTCGTCAGAATTGTCCCATGTCTCAAATTGTGTGGCGGAATACAGCAAAAGGCAGCTTTCTTTCGAATCCGACGCCTTTAACGCCATATTAGGGGTACTCCAATCCCTCGCAATGCGAGAGGAAAGCCCAATCAAACACGTCTGGGGTGTTCCAGTTGAGGTACTGACACTGCCATTTGGATGTAGTCGCATTGCCCTATCCTGGTATCATGAGCGTCCGTGTCGTCGACGAGTAGAGTTTCCAAGCTGGTCATCCTTGGGTTGGGCTGGGCCTATCTCACATTATATGTTCTCATTTACACCGACACGGAATTGCGACATCCAGTTGCAAGACGGCTCAGGAACTCGTACGCCTCTCAGGAACATTGCAGACAAGAGCAAGGAAGAAAACACTTCCGACATTGAAATTCCTCGGGGTCTAGTTTTGACCGCGCCTGCTATCGAGTTAGTATTCACCAATTCCGAACTCATCGCATCAAAAGAGCTAGAAAATATTGCATCCACCATACCGTCATCACATGTTGTGCTTCCTCTGAGCACATGTAGCAAAGATGGACCGAAAGGGCCGGCAGGAAAGAAATCGGCATGGCGATGTCGGGCGTTTCCTGTGCAATGGGATCGGGACAACGAGCATTTGATTAGTGACCGTCCTTGCGAAGGCCTTGTTATCTTGAACAATCTTGAAAACTTAGACGGCCTTGGGGAATTATTAATATTGGTCGTTAGACCACTTGGAGAATCGTACGAAAGGGTCGGGATATGTCGGTTAGAATGCCAGCAAATTGGGGCTGCCGAAATTCGAGGTACGAAAAAGAAGACAATCACACTTGTATGATGCCTCGGGAAGTGCTTCAGCACATACTTTCTTATCATGCTTGACGATCTTCCTTTTTGCATTCATCTTTTCTCATGTTGACTTTTGCTTTTAGCTACTGTTAATAATGGTTGTTTGTTGTTATACTCTACGTTTTTGTTCTTATATTTTGGTGTATACAATCTCGGGAATCATACTTAATGATCTGGTCGTCCTCGGGCAAGAACCTGTTACCCTGACTTCACGAAACATTGATTCAGTATCCAATAAACCACCCAACGATGGTAAGAGACCGGGGTCTCCATTCTGCCATCCGCCAAGTAAACCGATATATCATAGTGCATGTGTCTTTATTAATTCTGGAGAAGCCGTACCAGTTGCAAGAAAGCCTTGGCCCACTCACATGGATCACGGGTCAGCAAGCATGTATATTCCCCCCCGTTATTTTGTGAGAGAAAACCATTCACCTCGTAAAGGTGTCAGTCTCTCTAACGTGCATCCCTGCGTAGCGAGACGCACGGTGTGGCGAGACAAATGAAGGGTACTTTGACATTTAGCAGCTAAAACATCGTACACACAGTGAATAACGATTTAATTCTTTAAAAATAGCCTGCTGTAGCTAATATTAAATGTTCATGATCTACTCTTCTCTAAAAATTACCTTCGCATTGTTGCTTCCAAGCCTGATTTGTTCTGCACCTTCTTTTAGGGCATAACAAAGTTCCTATTCTACAGCGCTAACGTTAAGCATTTATCGCTCTATATGTTTATAGAATAGCCGTATCTAAGCCTTAAAACCCTGCTCTGATTCTTAGGAGCTATTAACAGCCCTGCGCGCGCTGCTGCGGACATATTCATGCTGGGCTACCATGTCGACTAGTACTTCCAGCAGAAGCGAACCACTAAACCCTGCTAGTACAGGATGACTCCGCGGGTAATTTACTATCTATCAATCCGGCTTAGGATTGGGAGCAGCACAAGGACTCAGCCAGCCCGGCCCTTGGTTAGTCAGCCAACACCTATCAGGCGTCCCGCCCAACCCTCAGCCTTGGCCATGCCTCCCGTCAACCAACTCCATTCTAAAAACACCAGAATTCGCCACCCTACAAGCTCCTGGCCGGTGCCGTTCGGCCACCCTCCCTGCTAACGGTGGCAACTCGAAGTACCATCTAACATAGGCTGCTCCACCTTACAGTGATATATAAGCGAACTGCAGCACTTTTGGCTATGCTGTATTTGTGCTACGTCGAGCCTGCCGCTTTAGAGACCGTCTGCTTGCCACACCTATCTCTTGCTAGGTATTATGATGGCTGAGTATAGCTTGCGCGGGCGACCTCTTAAGGCAGTGCGCGAGAGGCGCTCGACGTGCTCAGCCCCGCTTGGTTGACTTGCTTAGGCGAGCGCTCTTAGTTGTGGCTGGAGGTTGAGGACCTGAGGCGAACTAAGTTAGTTGGTTGAGCTTAGTCATATGACATAGGCAATCATGTGACATAGGCCCAGGCTGCTCACAAAACATCTACTTGTAGGTGCTGGAGCGACTCTGAGAACTCTGAAGCATCTTAACCTTGGCAATCAAAAGAGATGGTCAACATAATCTAGCCCACCCATTGCCATTGTATGTTCCGTGATTTGTTGTCTTTGCCAAAGTTCAATTTAGAGATGATAGTAGTATTGCCCGCCGGCCAATGAGCGGGCTCGCGTGCTGCTCGGTCCTTTGAAATTATTCTTTTGCAAATGCGGGCGCCCAAGCCACGCCGTATCCCGGCAGTGTTAGCGCACTCCGCCAACTGAGCGACAATGGGAATTTTGTCCTGTGCCCTATCGCCATTCATCCAGCGCACGCCTAGTGGTTTTGCCTGACCGCCTCCTCAAAGCCTCACTCCTGACCGCAACATGAAATATAATGCGCCCACTTTCTCTGCTCTTGCCCTAGACATGCACTCCTTACTTTGCACGCTTTCCAACGTTTGGCGGCCGGTCACTTCTGTGTTTTCGTACGGCTGACGATGGATTTCCCACCGCGCAACCTGCCTGACCTGGCGCCAGTCTACCAACCCCAGCTCGAACTCTCACATGCTGTAAACCATAATGATTTTCCGGCCCAGCAACCGTACGGATTGTATGGCGTCGACCAGACCTCTGCGTTCACCCCGCAGGTACAGTTCTCCGGCGGACAAGTCGCAACTATGCAGAACCCAGACCTGCACCTATTCAGTCTCTCTACAGCGCACTCTAGCCATGCGCAGTTCAACATGGGATTTGCTGGGAACAGCCAGTCTGCATCTGTTTCTGCGTCTACAGCGCCTACGCCCCCCCCATCGCCCATGGGTCCGCCAGCTCAATTGCGAAAGTGCAAGGCGGCTACTCTTCGCGCGGTCGACTGGGAGCCGTACAAGGACCGCATCCTCGACTTGCATATCGTGCAAAATCTATCCTTGCCAAAGGTGAGGAAGATGATCGAGGAAGCGTATGGCTTCAAAGCCGAGTAGGTCGCTCCTCTTAGTGCAAGGCGGTAAGAGCCCCCAGCGTCGTGCTGACACCGATGCGTCCGCAGGCTACGGCAGTATCGAACGCGTATCAGTCAGTGGGGCAAAGACAAGAACGTTAAGCCGCGGGAGATGGAGGCAATCGTGCGAAAGCGACAGAATAGAAAGCTTCTCGAGCCCAATAAGGGTCCGCTCATGTTCGAGGTGCGAGGCGGCCAAGTAGAGCCGCAAAAAATTAAACGGTGGATGAAGCGGCACGATGTAGCGGAGAGCTTTCTATATGCACCTAGTCCAGCAGCATGTAAGTTAGCGCTAGAAAACTTAACTTTTCTTTGCTAACGCACTGGAGCCACGCCGTCTGCTGTAGGATGCCACACGATCTCCGAGCGAGGCTCACCCGCGGCAATCTCTGCATACTCGCCAGCGGTTTCGGTCTTGTCGCCTAGAGGCATATATCTCGCAGCGCAGAATCCACAGATGCCGTCTCCTGCCCTGTCAGTCTCGAGCATCCTGCGTCCTCAGACAAGCACCTTCGCTGGGCAAAGCCCAGCCATGGCACATCAATCTCTTGTAGAACTCCAACCCAGCTTCGTTCATGATCTAAGCACTTTAGAAAGCGAGATGTATGTCGATGCACCGGCTCGATATAGAGCAGAAGAGGAAACACGCCTGTGCGATCAAATTCGTAGAGCGGAGATATTTTTCATGAGCAGTTCTTCAGAGACATTAGGCATGCGGTACGAGCTAGGAAGCGTGCTTCTCGACCAAGGAAGGTACAGGGCTGCAGAGGATGTCATCCGCAGGCTAGTGGAGAGTTATAAGAGCCAGAACAGCAACATCGACGACGATATAGAAATGCTAAAGGCTTTGCATCTTCTCGGTCGAGTACTGAATTATCAAGGGCTGTATACTAAGGCTGAAAGACTGCTCCGACGATCAATGCAAGGGAGAAAAGGGGTGCTTGGAGAGGAGCATCCAGACACGCTGACCAGTATGGCCAACCTGGCAACGACGTACAGCAAACAAGGCCGGGGGAAGGAGGCTGAAGAGCTGTTTATGCGAGTGATGGAGACGAGAAAGAGGGTGCTTGGGGAGGACCATTCAGACACGCTGAGGAGCATGGGCAACCTGGCGTCGACGTACAGGAATCAAGGCTGGTGGAAGGAGGCCGAAGAGCTAGAGGTGCAAGTAATGGAGATGTTTAAGAGGGTGCTTGGGGAGGACCATCCAGACACGCTGAGGAGCATGGGCAACCTGGCGTCGACGTATAGGAATCAAGGCCTGTGGAGGGAGGCCAAAGAGCTAGGGGTGCAAGTGATGGAGGCGAGAAAGAGGGTACTTGGGGAGGACCATCCAGACACGCTGACTAGTATGGCCATCCTGGCATTGACGTACTGGAATCAAGGCCGGGGGAAGGAGGCCAAAGAGCTGTTTATGCAAGTGATGGAGACGAGAAAGAGGGTGCTTGGGGAGGACCATCCAGACACGCTGAGGAGCATGGGCAACCTGGCGTCGACGTACAGGAATCAAGGCTGGTGGAAGGAGGCCGAAGAGCTAGAGGTGCAAGTGATGGAGATGTTTAAGAGGGTGCTTGGGGAGGACCATCCAGACACGCTGAGGAGCATGGGCAACCTGGCGTCGACGTATAGGAATCAAGGCCTGTGGAGGGAGGCCGAAGAGCTAGAGGCGCAAGTGATGGAGACGAGAAAGAGGGTACTTGGGGAGGACCATCCAGACACGCTGAGGAGCAAGGCCAATCTTGCCTTTACGTTAAAGGACCAGGGACTTACATATAGAGCGATCTCACTAATGGAGGATTGCTTCAGGCTGCAGACAGTAGTTTTAGGTCCCCAGCATCCCTTTACTATCTCATCTCGTAATACTCTTGCGACGTGGCAGTTTTAGGTAATAGAACTTAGCAAGCAGAATCACACCTAGCAAGAGGTAGATGTGGCAAGCAGATGGTCTCTAAAGCGGCAAGCTAAACGTAGCACTAAAACAGCATAATTAAAGTACAGCAGTTCGTCTTGAAATCATTGCGAGGTGCCGCCTATGTGAAATGGTACTTTAAGTTGCCACCACTAGCAGGGAGGATGGCCGAACCGCACCTGCCATATGGTTGTAGAGTGGCGAATTCTGGTGTTTTCAGAGAATCGAGTTGGTTGACGGGAGACATGGCCAAGGCTGAGGGTTGGGCGGGGACGCTTGATAGGTGTTAGCTGACTAAACAAGGAACCGGGCCGGCTGAGTCCTTGTGCTGCTCCCAATCCTGAGCCGGATTGATAGTAAATTACCCGCGGAGTTATCTTGTATTAGCAGGGTTTAGTGGTTCGCTTCCGCTGGAAGTACCAATCGGCGGCGTGGCGCTGCATAAAATCGCGCCCCGCAGCACGCGTAGGGCTGGTGATGACTTCCTGCTATTAGAGGGAGGTTTTAAGGGTAGGATAAGGCTGTTCTACAAAAATCTAGGGCAAAAAAGGTTTGAGGTTGAAGCTGTAGGTAAGGAAGCTTGTTTTGCCACAACACAAGGCGCTATACAAATCAGGCACGGAAGCAGTAATGCAAACGTAATTTTTAGACAAAGTAGAACATAGATATTTAGAAGTAGCAGCAGCAGATTATTTTCATAGACTTACAACGATATCTGTCGTGCGCATGAGCTTTCTGATTGCTGGAAGTCAAAGTACCCCTCATTTGTCTCGCCACACAGTGCGTCTCGCTACGCAGGGATGGACCTTACGAGATATTTTCCCAGAGGAAGGAAACACATCAGAGTCGAATGCCTTGAATTGTGGGCAATAGCTATGCTTCGACGTCAAGGTCGAGATGTTGATTGCGGATGTACAATCTTCTGAATCTTGCGATCTACCTACAAAGTTAATATCTTCATTCCTTCTACCTTATGCAGATTTCTGTTCTCTTGCACACCAGACGGTATGGGGAGTAATGCGCAACCTCGCATATCAGTTTGTACTGTACACCGTGGACCTCTTGCTCAGAGCGCGATGGGCGTGTAGGTCGCAAGGCATAAGCTTCGGTGTCCAAATCCGAAAACCGCACGATGACGTCGTCCTTCTAGAGCCTTTCCAGATTAGCAACCAAAAACCCGTTACTAGTTAGTGAAATGGAATGTCTGCGTAACCAGTGATTGATCTCCAAGCCGGGATAGCACAGCTCATCATTCCACAATCTCGATCCACCAGACAACAGGTGGGATTCCCGAAGCTTTCCTTCGTAGCGAGGATCCCTCGTCGTATAATAGCTCAAAGCGAACCTGCAAAGAAGAGAAACGAGCTGTTCGTTAAAATCGACGTCCTTGAAGTGCGACGTGCAAGCATCAATCCATGACGAGATTCTCTGGTAGAAATGGTCTCCACAAGTGACGAATTTCTCTGGACCGATATCCTCTTTCGTGTAGGCTTTGTAGCACTCTGATTCGGGATCCTCATTGATGTAATCAGCGCTTGAAGCAACGACCGAACCCAGAATGTGACCTTGCAAAACAAGAGAGCGTCGATCGTCATGAAGGCAAATCGCGTCGCCAGGGCACTCCCGGTACAACATGATCCCCTCTGCTGCTTTGGGGAGTCTTTGATTATCGAGCGTGAACCAGGTATGCTTTTGTGGAGAACTCCAGTCTGGGAGCCAAGATGGCCAGTCGGTATGCTTGCGTTTATGGTTGGCCATTCGTAGAAGATCCCATCCGCCACCGGCTAGGATGTTACGTCCTGCTTCGCAGGCGAGGTCAAGGAAGTCGCGACTATAGTCCACCTCGATCATACCCAAGCTGTTGCGGTACAGAGCTCTGAGGCCATAGATATAGTCGTGTGGGGTGCCAGCCTGGTTCTTCAAGAGTGTGATGAGTAGCCTTTCAACGTCATCGTACACAGATTCCAGCACGGCGCGCCATCCTCGTGCCTGCTTAGGTGATTGTGAGCAGCGAAAGGGGCTTGTTTTTGCGGGTTGAGATCATGTATGCGGAGCAGCATTTTTGAACCCAGAGAAACGGACCCACTATACAGCTTCACAGATCTGGCCAGAGCCATTTCTTGCACAGTCCAAATCCTTGACCAGTACGGGTTCTTTGATATCTCATCCAGCCAGACTTCGTCGGTTTCTTTCCGAACCTCTTTCGGATCTCGCGCCTCTCCGTTGTGAAGTCTTGGGATCTTACGTATGCGCTTGCGTGCGGTCTTATTCACGCCGTTGTCCTGCAACCATATGCAGACTTGTTTTGCTTTGGTGTATATTTCGGCCATGTTGCGAACTTGTACATTCTTCTCTTCCGTCGACGTCTGGTCGATGCATATGGCGTCAACCCAGAGATATGAATTGCCGAGCTTCGTGCGAGCACGCAACCCTCGCATGGCCTCTTTTGCATTGGGTGTTACCTGCAATTTCCGACCGTCGCAGACGACAGTTCTGCTGCATGACTGGTCTTCCCAGCAGTACGACAGAGCGCTGTATTCGAAAGCTTTGTCGAGTGGCATATCCACAAGGGATATCCGGAGTTTCTGGCCTGCGAATAAAGCAGGAGAAATCCGAATAACGCGAGTATGGCGACGAGACGGAAGCGGACTGTACTGGTAAGCGGCATTTAGGAACTTTGGATGACATGTTGAATATGTGGAGAAGAGTGCGCTTCACTTCAGTTAGCACCTTCGCTTCTAACATAGCTTTAGGAGATCATACTTGATATATTCAACAGTGAACTTGAATATTAGCTACGGGCCCGTGCTATCGTGTTTTGGGCGACGAGGGACAGAATTTCTTGCGCATGTCATGGCACATAGGCTGCCGCTTATAAAGGTAGGCAGCAGCAGCACAGCAATAGCACAGCCACAACACAGCCGACTGCGCGCAATCCTATAAATGATCTGCCGATTATCGGCCTCGTAATGTCTAAGCGAGATGGCTGAACACATGGAAGAGCCTGGTTCCTCGATGAGGATCCCTGAGAAGCTTGCCACGTAAGTAGTACGGGTTTAGCAGTTTAAGAGAGTGTAATTATACTGCTACAAGTACAAAGTCCTCCTATTAAAGTTTCTATCTACTATCCTTTATATATAGGATGGTATTAATTGTTACAAACTGTAGTTAGGCTGTTTGCCCTTTAGATTCGTTCTAGCAGCGTCCTTTTATAGCTTTTTTGATAGAGAATATATTTGTCAGATTTGAGGTGAATTGATGATTTCACTGATGGATGATGATGCATTCCCATACGTCTGCAGCTTCTGCAAGCCTCTGTACGGTATGGAACCAGAGCTCCCAGTTGCTCGGGCCCTGGAG
This sequence comes from Clohesyomyces aquaticus, assembly GCA_002105025.1. Lineage (NCBI taxonomy): Eukaryota > Fungi > Ascomycota > Dothideomycetes > Pleosporales > Lindgomycetaceae > Clohesyomyces > Clohesyomyces aquaticus. The sequence continues at coordinate 235,181 of MCFA01000010.1, read as the reverse complement.
TATGATGGTTGAGCTTGCTTTTGACATGGATGCGGCGACGTAGGTAGGTAGGTTGGGTGTATAAATATTTGAGATGGTGCGGATGAGACCGGGCTCATAACTGTAAGCAGGTGGGGACTAGGTGTTACTAGAGATAGAGAGTAGATATGATGGGTGAAATGAGTGTTCTCGTGTATTGACCATGTGTCCCCTTGTGTGTGTGTAGAGTACAAATCAGAGGCTCTTATAGGAGTTGGTCGAGCTTAGTCATAGGACATGTGCAGTCATGTGACGTAGCTCTGGCTGCTTACATTCGTTAATGCGGAGAATGGGTGTTCTTCGAAAAGCCTCATGTCTACAGTACCGTGGACCGAGCAGATCTGATCAGGACAATGAGCATTTCTCTTCTAAACATACTGGACTGTAACGTTCTTCAGACTCTGGCGACGTGCCTCAATACAAGGTATGTCATGTGTTGAACATGAACATTGTGAATTATCATCGAGATGACATCCTACATCCAGTAACGAATCGTCTTAAAAAAAGAAGATCGGCGACTCTGTGGTCCATGGCCTCCAAACCCGCAATCGGGGGGTGCAGGCACCTTGTTGTGGAGGAGCCTCTAAACAGCTATGTGAGTGTTTCTTGTACTCCATCAGGCAGTCTCATTTCATCAATGGTCAGAAACCCATCCCCATTCCGGTCGAAACTGCAGTCCTTTTAGCTGTGTGATACCCAGAGGTTGTGGCGTGCTTACAAGTGAAACTTGGCCTCTGCCTCAGCCTGGGGGTATTGCTCTGGAGCAGCCATATAGGCCACGAACTCAGCCAAGGTCATCTTGCCGTCCCCGCCAACATTGGCAACTTCGAACATTTCCTGATCGCTCATCGAGTCATGTGTATCCTGGCTCGCGAGTACATCCCTTGTAAGAGATGACTGTGTGCGACAAACTGGACAATGAAGTCAGTACATCTGTCTCGCAGTGCCTGAGGGGACACACCTCTGCCATCTGGCATCGGGTCACAGTTGCAACAAAATACGTTGCATGGTCTATAACCGCAGCAACCGAAAGCCCAAAAGAGAGGTGACCCGTCGGGACATGTCCACTCGAGACATATCTTGTCATCCCCTTCACCTTCTGATCTAGTACATATCGCCATACCCGCGCAGCAGGTGGCGCCGCTGACATCAACCGCGGCGAGAATCAGGGCAAGCTCAAATATAGTGGAGAGCTTCATGTCGGATGGTTTGACGTAGGCTAAGGTGGGTGGGATGTGTGAGCTTTGTTACTCTTTATTGACATTCGCAACGGCGACAGGGACGGAGCTTTTATGCATCATCGAGCACTCCGAACATAGAACTGGGGCAGATCGCAAGGCTATGGAATGTGCCACTATCATATTCCGTATCGGGGAGCACATGGGTACCAGTGGGGACAGCGCGTGGTACGAATGCTTACTGAGGCATTACCTTGGTCGTACTTCTGTGGAATGCTATACTCCTCAGGACTACGTCTACTAACGACTCCTTACGGATATGAGATGAAGGAATGATGGGGAGAGGTAGGGCTGGAGTCAACAGCGTGTAACAAGCACTGGCCTAACTTTTACCATGCCCTCCAGCCATCAGGGCTCCTCTTCCAGCAAACATGGCCAAAGGCTTACGAGCCCCCACCGACGATCAAACATTGAGGCCGAATCGCGCTAGAAGTTATCAAGGGATATATGGCACTTGAGAGAGTACGGACTTGGAACCTGTTGTGATTTTCTGGTTCACGGAAGACATTTTAACTCTAGTATGAACTGCATTGCTTCTGCAATTGTTATGTACGGGTTAACCTTGTGCACTTGTAAATCCCCGAATGATGAATGCGTGCACCGCTACACCAATGTAACCACACAGTCGATTCCCTATGCCGCATACCTACGTGCCCTGTGCGATTCTTCCGCTGATACTTGGCGTAGTTGATACACGCACCGGGGTTCAGCAGACTATGTGTCAACCAAATGCGGGCGCGAACTCCCCAATCAAGTTCGGCCCAGGTTATTCTGATGCGATTCTAGATTCCCATGATGCTCCTCATCCGCGTTTAGTGTCTTGTCTCCATGCCGAACGAGCAAATGCCGAATTGCATCGTCAACCACTACAGCACAGGTCCAAGTGCTTTCTATGGAGCTCTCTGGGCGAACCCGTAGGCGCTCCTGTCGCCGCGTCGCGTGGGTGTGGCCTGATCCACTCTGACTTGGGTACACAGTAAGTCCAACCTCTACTTCGTACTCGCAGAACTAGCGCGTCGACGGGTTGCTGATCGCTACTGGGTGCTGGGATTTTTATCTGCCGCGTGAGGTGTCGAATTTATGTGATGATTCTGACGTTTGGCATCTGTGAAAAGATTAAGTATGCACTGTTCACATCGCGACGAAGTCGCGATTAAAATGAATGCGGTGCTTCGTGCAGTGCTCTCAAAACGATACACAGCTATCCTAACAACTCCAGCCTACCTAGAGGCTACCACAAAATCTACGACTGGGATCCAAGATTTTTCGTATAATTAACACCTCCACTTTTGGCGCCGCTTAGGGTATCTTATCATGCAGCAAACCCTAACCCGCCCCGCAGATATCACAACAACTCCAAGCCACCTAGCCGCAGAATGAGAATCCTTGAGATATACTATACTGAGGGTGATAAAGATGTGGTGGGAGCCCGCTTTGTCTCGATTTAAGGGTCCCGCTTTCCTTCCACAATGCAACCTCAACTGAGTGCCGAGGTCTGGCGTTTTAGATCGTGTGATTATGCCTGTGTTTGAGCGTCTACATCTCAAGGTCGACTAGCCAAAATCGGCGTTTGCGGAGGGGAACGAGAGATGGTGAGTACTGGTTACATTGAACAGGTTGGGGAGTCGTATGTTGGAGGGCAATGCTGATGAGTTGCAGGACGAACAAAGACCTTGATCCTGTTCCTAGAGATGCGCGCAAATGGGGCGTGACGAGCTTCATTTATTGGATATCCGATGCATTTAAGTACGTTTGACGCTGCGAGGAGCTTCAACAAAAGGGACCGCGTATTTCGAATAGTGCTGATGGCTTCCATAGTGCCGCAACATGGCAGTTTGGAGCTGGTATCATCGCAATTGGGCTCACATAGCGCGAGTCTCTAGGCATTGTAGCGCTGGGTTTCTTCTTGATCAGCTTCGTCATTGCGCTTAACGGTGCTACGGGTGTCATCCGTGAGTATATCGAGCTCGGGCAAGACGAGACTTGCGAGCAAGTTGCTAATGCGGGACGACAGACCATGCATCCTTCCCTGTGCTTGCGCGCGCCTCCTGGGGCTTCTGGGGCTCGTACATTGCCATCATATCACGCGCCATTCTTGCCATCTTCTGGTTCGCCATCCAAACGATGAACGGCGCCAACACAGTGTGTGTGATGCTCGGTGCAATCTGGCCCTCCTTCCTCACGCTGCCCAACCACATCCCCGAATCGCAGGGCATCGAGACTACTTTCACCCTGTTCTAGCCTGTGCAGGTCCCGTTTCTGTACATGCATCCAAATAATCTGCGATGGTTGTTCATGGTGAAGAGCGTGATTGTGCCGGTGGCGTGGATTGCGATTCGATTCTAATCTGGGCGTTTGTGGCGACGGATGGAGGGGAGATTTTTGATCAGACGGCTACGATTGAGGGGAGTGCGTATAGTTGGTGTTACGGTTCAGGTTTCACCAGGTTTCACCTCAGCTAGCTCCTTGGCGACACCAGGGCTATATAGCTGGTGTCGTCTCATAGAGAGTCAATCAACGCAGTTTCCCACACTCCTCAGAGCCAGTTTGCTCTGACAGTTATGAGCCCGGAAGCCTTTGACAATCGCTGCGTTCACCACAGTTAGACTAGCACCTATCTTTGCGGGGCCTAGTCAGTCGTATCTCGTTTATTCACACCTCGTTGTCGCTAGCTAGTATAGAGACTTGTCTAGGACCAGGCACAGCAAAGGGCTAGTTGTCTGGTGGAAGACCTGTCTAAAGACTAGGCGTAGCAAGGACCTTGACAGATTAACGCGATACACAACGCAAAGCGGCGTAGCACCGTGAAGGCTACAAGATAGCAGAATCAGATCTGCTCATTAACAAGCTCGACAAGCTAGAGCACTGGACGCAGTGGCTGTTCTTACGGAAGGGCAGCGCAGACTAGCACCAGCTCTGGAAATACGAAGATCTAGATCTTAGTCAGGAGAAGGATGATTGGTTGATTACATCGTCATCGCTGGGGGTTCAAAGGGCTGTTAGCCAGGGACCAGGCAGCACGGAGCACGATTTTCGAATCAACGCAATACCAACTATTATGGCAACAAGTTCAAAACAGCTCATCACCAGAGTTACGGTCATTCTGGAGTCAGCATTAGAGTCAGCATCGGGGCCAGCGTCAGCGCCAGCATCAGCCAAGGCTACGAACCAGCCAAGGACCATTACCAGATGGGATGACGGTATAAAGCCAGCAGGGGCATATGCGCTGCAGCTTCAGCTATTGGGGCTCTATAGGTTGAGTGGATGGGCAGCTTTGTGAACAGTTGGTGTTCACTACAGCTGGGGGGGTGTGTTACGGTTCAGGTTTCACCAGGTTTCACCTCAGCTAGCTCCTTGGCGACACCAGGGCTATATAGCTGGTGTCGTCTCATAGAGAGTCAATCAACGCAGTTTCCCACACTCCTCAGAGCCAGTTTGCTCTGACAGTTGGGCTTTTCTGTCCAGCTTGACGAACCTGATTGGGAATTATGCAACGCTTTCGGTCAATCAGGTGAGTCACACGGCTTGCCTTCAGCTGCACATTCAAAACATGAGTCGAGAAAAGATATGGTTGCTGATTTAGGATTCACAGGCTGATTTCTCTCGCTACTCTCGTGTCTCGGTGAAGTCGCAACTCATCTACGTCCCCTTCCTCCCGATCGTCTTCACCTTCATATCTTTCATTGGCATTGCGGCTTCATCCGCCCGCGCCGTGAAATATGGCACTCTGCAATGGGACCCAATGGCACTCGTTCCGAATTGGGAGTCGCGCGCAGCTCGCTTCTTCGCCGCCTTACTTACACTAGACCGGAAATATCCGCGTCGTACGAGTATTCCACCAGAGCGTCGATGACCAGCTCTCGGTACAGGGAAGACATGACTGCCGTCGGTGGAGTCAGGTGTCCCATCGGTGTGCGAAAATGGATATTCACGTTGGCCTTGGGCACCCAGAACTGATTGTCCTTCTTCCATCACGACCGTACCTTGTCATGGTTCCGGATCAGCTTCGGGGCTTTAAGTGGTTGTTCGACTTCTTTCTTTTCCACATCTAGCCGCGTTGGAACAAACTCGTTATGTGGGATGTGCAACTCTGCTGGTCGGTCTTTGGACTCAAATGCTCTCTTGATTTCCTCCAGGAAGTCTTGCGGAATTTTTTCCGTTTTGTAGGTGCCATACCATTGTTCCTTCTTATCCCAATCGCCCGAGAAGTCTTGGCTAACGATAAGTGACCTAAAGTTGTCAGGTCGTAGGTAAGTCATGGCTTGGCTAATAAGCTCTGCATCAAACTTCTTGATGACGTTCAGCCCGCTCAGTAGCTGCTTGCGAGGGTACGGCTTTTGCATGACAGACGCGAGCGCGCTAGTCGTTCGGCTAGGCGGGCTCTTTTGCTTGAAGGTAAATTCGACCCTGCTCATTCCAATCATCTCGTCGACCACCCATTGCTGAGGCGGTAGTTCGCGAACCATGGCGATGTATTGAAAGATGATTTTCACTATTTCGTGATAGTGCTTCAGTCCGTCTTCTGTTAGCTTGACGTTGATATTGAAAAGGCCGCTACCAGGACATAGAGATGAGCCACCAGCTCCCAATCCATTAGCCCAACCTTTACCCTTGATGTATGAAAGTATGCTACCGTTCATGCCCGATCAGGTGGCTCAGGTAGCGCGAAGGGTGCGACTCGTAGAATTCCTCTTCGTCGCGGTACAAGAAGGAAAGCTCTAGCGTGCGCGAATCCATTACTGGCCGAGCAAACGTCTGGATCAATAGCTCCTTTTCCGTGTAGAGCGCCACTTCATCCCACCGCTTCTGCGTCAAATCCTTATTAGGGATTTCAGAAAAGATCACCTCCACCCATTCTTCGAGCGTGTCTAAATCTTCGCGTCCCAAACCACAAGCTTCATCCGGTTTGCCGAGTAGTGCTGCGCATGGAACTTCATGAACACATCCCTAATCTAGGCACCTCGCTCAAGTGGCTCATCGTGGAGAGTCGACCAGTTGCCAGTCGAAAAGCGATTGTATGGGTGTTCTGGGTTGGACAGGTTCTTGTTGAGCTGGTGCAACCTCCACGTATCCGCCTGCAGATTCTTCTTGTTCTCTGAGTCTACAGCTCTGATCTCTCGGTCCACTGTGTCTTCTAGAAACAGAGGGCTGATGAAAAACTGTCCAAACCGGTCCAAAGCTCCCCATAAAGGCGAGGCTGCCTTTGCAGTCGAGAGATTTTCTTGTGTAGCGCTTGGTGAAGGAGCACTGCTGCTGGTCGGCGTGGAAAATTAGGGTTAGTTTCGCGATGCAGGTGAGGGAGTGACGAGGGACGCGATGGACGCACAGAAAAGAAAGAACACACGAGCCACAGCGCGCTAAATCCGCGACATGCTTAGGCCGATAGGGCTGCAGTGACTTCGGACCTCTGCTCAACTCGCCGCCCATGCCCGTGACGACCGCTTGCTATGGCGGCGCCATTGGAATTTATCCCTGCGGAGTGGAATATGTCGTGATGCTCGCCTAGGTGAACCCGACGTTCGAATCAGCAAATGAACCACCCCCGGGAAGACTGGCTATCCCGCCTTACGCCGTTGTATTCTCACATCCAGCGCTCTCTCTCGCTGTCTCTCTCTGCCACTCCCCATGGCGCCGCTTCGGAGCGCAATCCTCCGCTCGCCGGCCCATCTGCAGCAACTACTTCGGCCTGTGTCTCGACGATCCTTCGCGACGGCACCCCCACCACCGCCGGCGTCCTCCCAAAGCCCTACTTCGCCGAGGGCACGTGGGTGTTGCAAGGTGTCGAGCGCTTCGGCAAGAAATTCCGTCGGAAGGGGTGGATTCGGGGCGAGGACGTTGGGGAAGCTGAGCACGAAGTCGAGTTGCGGAAGAGAGATCATGCGTGGAACATCAGCGAGGGTGGGGTGAGGCTCGTCGTCGAGTTCGCGACCGCATACGCAATCACGAAAGTATTGCTCCCTGTCAGAATCGTGGCAAGTGTTTGGGGAACCCCATGGTTCGCGAGGAAGGCGGTGGTCCCACTCATGGGTAGGTTTAAGAAGATGTTCGGTAGGAGCAAGACGACGAAGCCACCACCTGGAGCAAGAACGGGAGCGACGGAAGCGGGCACTATGCCAAAGACCAGCGTTCCGGTCCGAAAGCGTGAGATGCGTGAATTGAATGGAAGCACTCCAAGCGTTGAATGCAATAAGCTCTCCTCTTTCAGCCGCTGCATCTCTCATCTCGAACATCGTCACATACGTGCTCTTCCCTCCCCTTCTCCACCATCCCTCAGTCACATCTTCTCCCCCAATGGCTGACAAAGTAGAAGATGTTGCCATCAGCAGTGACCAACGGCGCACCTCGCTTGCGCACGTTGCTGCCGTCGGCTGAGCGAGCGAGCGAGCTAGCCGGTGCTCTAGCTGTTGTCGAAGATGATGCCGCAGATGAGGAGGGCTACATCGTAGTCGACTGTGTCCCCGTCGTCTAGGGTGGATGGGTAGGCAGCTTGACGAGCGTGTTGCAGTCCGGGGCAGTGGGGATAGCGCACCACGAGCGTTGGAACGCTGAGGAAGGGCGCGGTTTGACGGCGGGCATGAGAGGTGCTCTGCGTCGCTCTCGGCTACACCGCCGTCACCTTCCGTCACCTCCAAATCCCGGTGCCATCTAATTACATGCCTTCCTCCAATAAGTATGGACTGTCTGCCGCTAGCTCCGCCGGAAGAGCGCCATATTTGGGGCCATCTTTCTCCGTGACCCTGGACAGCATATATGCATCCTGTGATCCTGAATAACGGACGTTGCCACCAATACCTTCCGGAATCCCGAGTGAGGTGTGCCTGGAAGCTGCGCCTCATGACTGAGGGTCCTATGGGAAATTAGTCTAGACACGCTTCCTTAAGGTTTACCACAATGTCTAGGGAATTGCCGGCTTCGTCCAACTCGAAGTCGCAGTTGTTCCGGCATGCATGAATCTCCGCGACCTAGTTCTACCATCAAATCCAGCCGCCTCATCACCATCCGATCTCAGCTCTTCCTTGAATCCACTCCAATTATCTCCGTATGACGCCTACGCATGAAGTTGTCCCGCTCCTATATGAATCCTAAGCCGCTTACCAGGTCATGGCAGCGCCGTGGTTGAGAGTCGAATGTGATCGTTCCACTCACTGTCAGCACTCCATTGGCACAAAGACCACGTCATATCCCCTCTCTTGCCGACTAAAAAGCGTGGTATGCCGTAATACCATGCCTGCCCGCCGGCTCGAGCTCCCTTCAGGTGCAGTGAATGTTGGCTCCTGTCTGAGCAGGTTGAGTAGTTCAATGGTTCGGCGGTGAGGGTACGGAAATTGTGCTCTCTGCTGAGACTGTCACTCGTCTCGTCACTAGAGATGTAGGCTGATTTCTGCCACCCAGAAATGGCTTGAGTGCTACCCAGCGTGTCACTTATTGCAGTTTTTGCCGTACTATCGAACGTGGAGGGAACAACAAGCCATATTCATCAATGATATAGATAAACGTTGAGGGTGTATGAAAAGTAAGACACAGGTAATAGACTACACTGCCTTCGTACCTTTCTGCAAGGCTTTAAATAGCAGTTAAAGCAGGTGATACTGTACATTCACCGTTTGGTTTGCTCTAGCTTGATTTGGTTGGATTAGGACCGAATTAGGTATAGTTCCCTAATCAGATTGGCACCACCCCTGATTCGAGGACTGCCTTTACTTGATATCAGTCACCTCGTCAAAGCTTCCACATACTTGCTAACTCACTCCAATATACCCGTTCCAAAAATTATTTCATTCACAATACCATAGGAATCAAACCTCCACCCTGCACCTACCCCCGCCTAACCATCACTCACTTACCCACCAGCGCCCCGTCGCTTTCTCCCCGCATTGCCCCACATGTGAAAGGGTGCAGATGAGACTAAGAGCTGATGAATGCATGATATGCTTCGGGTCATATATGCTGACTCTGTGTCTCCATTCAATGATTGACTTGTGAACGTGCACGTTTACAGAGATTAGTCTCCGTGTCATATACTTCTGTATTACTCTCATCGTTTCATTACCAATGAGCCGCATCCCAAGATATCAAACCACCGAGCTAGAAATGCTCCCAAACGCAAATTCCATTTCTCGGCCGCCGACGGCAAACCAAAGACCGCCCCATATCCTCAAGCAAACTTTTCCCGCAGGATCGATCACCATGCCATGCCCCCGCCCCCAAACAGTCTGGCCTCCCACTACAACTCTTTCTTCCTCTCCGGACTACTCTCCACCTCCGCCTTCTCAATCAACCCCTTGCCCACCATAACCGTCTCCCTCCACCCACGCTGACGACTCCAGAACCTGCTCTCCGGCGTACTAGCCCTCAGACTGCCCTCCCTCGCATCCTCCTCGAGACTCTTCCTCGTAATCTCCTCTCCCTTATCCGCCATCGTCGGCAGCCTCTTCAATTCACTCAGGCTCTCTTCAAAGTACTTCTTGCGCACCAAAAATCTGTCTCTGCGCTCTTTCTGCAAGCCCGGAGAATCGAGTTTTGAAATCGCGAGCCGCACGCCCCAGCGCAGCAGGATGAAGAGGTGTTCGGACAGCATGACGGAGAGCAGCAGCGCCCAGCCTTCGATACTTTTCGGGTGTCCACCAGGCCCGAGCCCGTCGTTAGAGAACATGTACACGAGCGCGCTCGTCGTCAGACTGCCGAGCCAGGCCAGGAAGCTGAGCGAGTCGAGCCACGGACCGATTGTATCGGCGCGCCAGGGGGTTGGACGCTGCATTTCAACGCAGATTTTAATCGCGTCGGCGCGCAGCTCGAACCAGTCGTTTATGAGGAACGAAACGGGCGTGAATGGCCACACGACGGAGAAGAGCGAGAGGTATCCGAACTGGATTACCATTTCTCGGAGATCGGAGGTTACGTCGTAGACACCCAGTTCGGCTTCTTCGCGCACGCGAGTCAGGAAGGCGGCGTCTTCGGGGGGGTCGTTTGCGGAGACCGCGGGTCCGCTGCCGTTGCGTTTGGCGGCGCGCTCAGATTGCTTCTGTTTGAACCAGGAGAAGCCGCGGCGTTTGAGGTACGGGACTACGAGTTCCATGCCTAGGTTGACAATTTGCGCAGTCACGGTGAAGTAGATGACTTGCTTTCGGAGCCGGTCCGGGTTGATGGCGAAGGAGCCGACTTTAGGGGCTGTCATTTGCTTCTCGTTTTCGGCGAAGGGGCGGACTGTCAGGCTGAAGACGTCCAGGTAGGGGACGATGATGGTGCCAAAGGGGACATAGACGAAGGCTGTGAGGAAGATGGGGAGGTAGGATGTGATGAAGTTGAGGACGAAGATCTTCTGCGTAAGGGCGGTCTCGTATGCGCCGTGGGTCTGGTAGTTTTCGAATTCGGTGAGCTTGGTTGCGAAGTTCGTCAGAATGCCGGAGAGGATGGGCATGACGGTCGTGGCGATACCGGTTGGGAGGAACACCTTAAGAAGATTAGAGGCAAGAAATCAGAGGTTATGCTTCAGCTTACCAAGAGGCTCTTGAAGGGACCATTGTAGATTTCCGAGATGAAGACCTCAATACCAAAGCATGTTGCGATTAGCGCCCCTAGCAAACTCGCTGCTACGAGTGCGAATGGGATCTGCAATAGCTGTCGCTGAAGTCGTTTGGTGGATGGGAACATCAGAACCCTTTCTCCAGTAACGGGATCCGTGATCTCCTTCTCGTGCATGAAGTCTCTCCTCTTGGTCTCGATTCGAGATACACCACGGACACCCCACCGAACACCCAAATCTACCTCTTGATGCTTCCACCATTCGGTGAAGACGGTGCACCAGATAGCATTGACGATTCCATAGATGGGTGAGAAGTGGCCGAGGAACAACCATGATATGAAGCCAAAGGCGGCCGGGAAGAAGAGGAAAGTAAAGTAGGACTGCGTAAATGCGAAGTAGAAGGCGATCTGTCGATAGTCAGCATACGCGTAGACCGGGCCGGTAATTTACGCATACCTTCTCGCCCAGGCGGTTCCTGATATCATCCAAATCCTCCGTCGTGAGGAAATATGATGTGGCCCACTTCTTGATCCAATCCTTGTTGTACGCATTGTCGTGCAGCGCAAAGATTGACTCGACATTCTTCCACTCTCCCTCGCCCGGCGTGATGCCAGCTCCTCCATCTTCGATGGGGTTCGTGATCAGCTGATATATGATGCGAAGTCTCTCGGCCTCATATAAGGGCTCGGATTCGAGGGCTTCGCGCGTCTCCTTGGGTGGGGCAGCGGCTCGGACGCCATGGATCCAGTCACGGACTCTACTCCGGGTGTAAGTGACATTACTCTAGCCCTCAAAGGGATATGACGTGCCTTGATCTGTAGACTTCGCCAAACAAGTGCTCGTCTGACGCAACCCTGACGAAGAGCAGTATCGAGTGCTTGTCTCCACTGCGGACCTCTGTATCCAGCCCCACGGAAGAGAGGCCCTGCACCAATTCCTCGAACTTTGCAACAGCAGCACTCTTGTCTAGCGAGAGTTAGCGAGTATCCACGCGAAATTAGTCTATCGAGCAGTACCCGTAGTCGCGAATCGATAGGTGATCACGTAGTCGACGTCCATGTTTGTTTGCAGACTCTTTGGCGGCGCCATGGCAGCGGTTCGGGCCTCTCTACGAGACAGGCAAGCGAACTATGGAAGCCTCAGCTGTGGTACTAGAGGGCAATGGTGAAGAAGGAGTGCAAGAGCAATTGGGGGCAGTCGTAGCAAACAAAAGAAATATCAGGAAAGTGGCATGGTGCTCCCAGCCAAGCTTTCGTAACGCACCAACGTCATCGACAGCCCGCGCCATCCCTGCAACACATCGACGCAACCACGACCACCGACCCAGTCGAGCATCGCGTCACGCTAGTTAGCACATCCACCGTGTCGGGATTACAGTTGCTCTATTTGTATAGCTTGACTGTCATGGACCACTCCCATACTTTCTCGCCGTTGGACAAACACTCGCACCAAATCAGGCTGCTCAAGCTTCACCCAGGCACCAGCGACCACATCAGGTGCGACCTTGCGGAAGCCCTTCTTGACGACTGTCCGCCTTTCGAGGCACTTTCATATACCTGGGGAGACGCCCATGAAAGACGGGCAATCATCCTCGATGGCTGCCCCTTCAGCGTCACCTCATCCTTGGGAGTGGCGCTGCAATATTTGCGGAAAGAGAACCAAACTCGGATTCTCTGGATTGACGCCCTCTGCATAAACCAGCGTGACGACTGCGAGAAAATGCACCAAGTCGAAATGATGAGATCGATATACGAGAAGGCTGCACAAGTCCTGGTTTGGCTTGGTGGGCCGTTTGAACACTCGGACATGGGCATGGACCTAGTAGAGCATCTTGCGTATCGGAGTTCCGACGATAATCTTCCTCCGCGTGCCGCTCGAGCCTATATCGAACTCTTGGATCGACCGTACTGGGATAGAATGTGGATCATGCAAGAGGTCGCAGTAGCCTCCGCGGATCCACTGATTGGTTGTGGGTCCAGATGGGTATCGTGGTCCTGCTGGGAATTGGCTTGTACTAACATGCAAGATCTCCTCCGATATGTCGATTTTTTCGACGCTGAAAACGAAGACGACCTAGCAGATATTCTTCGGCCGCTATTTGATGACCCCATCCTGATTATCAAGTTCTTCATGCTCGACGTTGTTCGCCGACAGGTCCAAGGAAATATGGATGACATTCGATCTTCGTTTGTGTCGGATCTGTTTGACCAGTTCCATGACAAGTGTGCAAGCGACCCGCGAGACTACATCTATGCGACACTGGGACTACTACAACAATACTGGGAGACCCAAAAAATGGAGCTGAAGAATGTTATTTCACCGGATTACACAAAAAGCGTATCGCAGGTGTACTGCGAAGCGTTCAAGATGTATGCTGAGCTTGAAGGAACACTAGAGATATTCCATCTCCGGAGTCATACCCGAAATATCCAACTACCGTCCTGGGTGCCTGACTTCTCAGCTCGACGAACGTCCCGTTATCCCGTGAATTCTATTCGAAGCCGTGAATGGATGGCCTCTGGCAAGCTACGCGTACCCGGGGAATTCACTTTTCGAATATCACACGACTTCACGACTTTGCACGCACAAGGCGCAATTCTCGATAGTATAAAAGAGACTATAGATCTGCAAGACATCAGACGTACACCCTTCCAGATCCTCGCCCAGATCCACCGCAAGATTGCCGAAAGATCTGGGGGTTTCAGAGAGGCAGCCAGCGCGGATCCAGACGAAATTGACCTAATCTGGCAGACGGTGATCGGTGAGCCCGGCGTACCATACGACTGGTTGCGGGTGGATAGAATCGTCTTCAGTGAGAGGTATTTCGGACAAATTGACGAAACTCTCGAACGTCACCCAAACGAGGCCTATCACGATCTTCCTGTATATGTGCGAATGTTCCTAGACGCCCTGTGCGATGGCATAAGTTTCGACGCCAGCACACCCCATCGAACATTCTTCATCACAGAAACTGGAAGGCTAGGCTTAGGTCCACCCGAATCCAGCAAGGGCGATATAGTGGGTATCTTGCGTGGGTGCAAAATGCCTGTGATATTGCGGCCGACCGGACCTGGGTTTTCCTTCGTAGGCACTACTCTCGTGCCTGGAATAATGCGCGGAGAAGCAGTTCCCGATGTGGAGTCCGGGGATGGGTGGAAAGAAATAGTGCTCAAGTAAAAGGCACTGGGCCTACAGCATGTGGAATATGGCAGTGGAATAGATGGGGTTGTCCACGCTCTTTAAACTAGCCACCCTGTGCCACTACCAAGTACGTCATGCCGCACATGATTTACGATTTACGAACAACGAGTCAACATGTACACCACACCCTTCTCCCTTCCACGCCTACACAGCAATACAGCTCACGCCCTTACTACTACGACTGCACACTGACTCAACCAATGCTAGCGCTTCATGTTACCCAACCCCTGCACCAAACCATCCATTCAATAGTTCTCAGTCTAATCTGCAGTCTTCCGCCGAATACCCTGTTCCGCACCTTGCTCCCTAGATAACAAATTATTCCAAGGTGACACGAAGGAGTCAGTAATTTCCAAAAAATTGCCATAGGCCGATTGTTGAGATTCTAAACAAATTTAAGCAGGGAACATAATCCCATTTCCCCCTTTATTCTTTTCGGTGGTTGCTGTGAGGCTCAAACGAAGGGCAACAAGATTCCCTGAAGAATACTAGGTCCTCTGCATAGGTGTACACGTTCACGAGTCAAACATCGAAATTGAAGCAGAGTGTCCGGATATGGTGACATTTCTCAAATAGCGCAAGGCTTTTTCTAGCTAGCGAATATGCTATCCATCTCCACATCACTTATGCAACTTGACAAGTCCGCTCTCAGTATATCGAGCACCGTGCCAGCAAGTCCAGCCAAACGCCTCGCTTTGCACCGGTATCTACCCTATGAATGTAAAATCAAAGTCCGGGTTCGAGAACCCCAAGACGACCCAGACAGTCTCATCTCACCGCACCCGCAATTTCACCACAGTCTACGCAACCTCCGTAGCATGATACCTCTGCCTAATCGCCTCTCTCTTCTCCACCTCCCCCTCCGGATCTCTCGCCACCGTCTCAATAATATCGACCCTCGCCTGCTCCTCACTCATATCCACCTTCCCCGGCCGTCTTGGCCTAATACTGCTCTTCTGCATAATCGGGTAAAAGTACGCGGCCTTCTGCAACGTCGTCTCGCGCAGCGGCTCCTCGTCATGACTCTCCGGATCGTGCAACGCGATCGCGACGTCCTGGAATACATTCTCGGCGTCGCCGGTCTGTTGTGCCGTCTCGTAGACCCGGATGTTGTCGTACTTGAAGCATTTCCGCGGTCGGCTTTCGTCGTCGAGACCTGTGTCGAAGGGGATCGAGGATATGTTGTCGGGGTCGTGGAGCGTGAAGTTGCGTTTTATGCCGCGGACTTTTTCGTGCGTAGATACGGCGTTGGAGGAGGAAATCGACGGCAGGAAGAATTCGAACTGGTAGCGTGGGACTGGGGCAGGGAGTGTCGGGTCCGCTTTGTGGGCTTCGAGCTCTTGGAGGTAGAGGTCCTGGTCTTTTGTGGATTGGCTGATGGGCCGGAGCAGCGCGACGTCGAGACGAGGGTCATACGTCGAGTCGTTAACCGGCGGCGCCATGAATTTGTACACCATGAAGGCGCCGGTGTCGGGCACGGCGTCCCAGTCTGGGAGGAGCGGGTAGCTGTCGACGACGTGGACGTTGGGCTTGCTGGGATGTTTGGGATTCTTCCATGCTTGTTTTTCTTCGGGCGAGATGCCGGCGCCGCGCATCTGGGAGCTGGTTTCGGGGCCCTTGTAGGCGTCGGCGGGATACGCGAGGTTCCAGCCTTTGAGGATGTGTCGGACAATGTTGGTGGGATTGTCCTCTGAGGTCTCGGCGCGCCGGCGCTTGCCTCGTACGCGCATTGTGTTTGAGGAGTTGCTTGACTCGAAGCGTGTGCCGCCTGTGGTCATGGATGTGATGTATTCTGTTCGGCGCAAGAACGACACTCCGGCGGAGGAGGCAGTCGGCTTGCCCAGCGCGTTCGGTGGCCGCAGTAGCGCACGGTCATGGGGGTGGAGTACTGGATTAGGCGCAGGCTGAATTGCTAGGGCAAATGTCAGCTACTGATAGAAGGCTCAAGCCATCGGGGAGAGCTCCATACCTGCTTCATTTCCGTCAAAGACGCCTGGCAGACCGACGAGGTCAATCGGCATCCCCAGCTCCGCATCTGCTTCTATATTCAAAGGCTGCTCGCGCGCAAGTCTTGACGCGAAGCCTGCTGAAGTGTATTGACCGCTTGAAAGACCTGTGTTGGGGATATCGAGGAGCTTCGGCGGACATGGCGGCGGAGGTAGCGCGTTGGAATATCGAATTCGCGCAATATAATCCTGGGTGTATGTTGTTCGCGACGAGGAGGCCATTTTTGGTGAGAGTTGGAGGGTATCGACGGGGGAAGGTGGTGATGAGGATTTATCTGAAAGAAAGTCAAGTCGGAGGTTGCGCTCTGAACGCGCCAAGACTTTGTGGACGAGTCCAACTTCACTCATGACTAAGCAGCCTTGGTGACGTTTGAGTACGGATGGAACCTAGACAAAAAACTTGCACAGGTGATTGAGTGTCTTCTATATTTCGCTAATAGTTTAACCGTAAGTCAAGTAGGTCTTGTTCAGACCCGCTCACAATGCCCTACCCATGCACACATGCCATGAATGGCAACCATACCGTGCGTCTCGAATCTACCACGAATCAGAGCTGGCACCGATCGAATACGAACCAATTAGTAACCAATTGATATTGGTTCTTCTAATATTAGTTAGATTGCTAATTATTGGTTCAGAATGCTTAGCATTGAAATTTTTTGCTCCTCAGCTTGTAGGCCTTATACAGAGCATACAAGGATGTCTTTATTTGTTAATAAAAGCAAGAATTTGTCTCTTATATTAATACCTTTAACAAAGAAATTATAAAAATATTCGCCTGTTTATGAGCACTGTCATACGCCAACACCTAAGGAGAAGAAAGAGAAGCCTAATTTAAAATAGATGTGGTGTAAGCATTGCCTATATACTGCTTAGTTAATAACTAATATAAGGAATTACCTATAATTAGCCTATAATATTAAAGCCCCTAAGACAAAATTAACTGTTTGTATAATAGCAGCTAACACTATTAAATTCTTATACGCTAAACTCCTTCTTTAGCTTAGCAATAAAGACAGTCTTAACTAAGAGATCCTTTAGCATATAGTCTTATAGCAGGTTGTTAATAATACTTTTCTAGACCTTGTTATTATACAAAGGCTTCTATTCTTATATATAGAATAGCCTAAGTTTTATGCCTTTGTCTAAGCGCTAAATCCCTAAGGCTGCGTCTTTATGCTAACATCTTATAATACGCTTAAGAAACATGTTTCTTCCTAGTATATTTAAGCAAAGGATGTTATATAAAAACAGCTTTAATTATCTTAGACAAGCATCTACTTTGCTATTAACATCTAGACGTCCCTAAGCAATAACCTATTGCTTAGAGTCTATGCTAGCTTTGTTAATGCTTAGGGCTCCTTTTATAATATTCTTATTACGCTTTACGTTATATAAGGCTATAGCAGTTAGAATTAATAGAATGCTCTGCTTCTAGTCCTTTAAGAGTATAGAATTAAGAATAAGATTAGCGTCGTTATTAGCAATAACTTAACTATAAACAACATACTTTGTTATATAATAGCTAATTACCTTACATTAGTAAGGAAAGTAAACTAGATTTAGACATACTTATAGCTTTAGTATATAAGTTATATCCTAAACCTAACTATTTAAGCCTTCCTGTTTTAAAGCAACAACAAAGAGAAAGAAATAGGCCTGTATAATTAAGAAGAGGTAATAGATAAAGAGTTAGAAGAGAAGCGCTAAAAGGAAAGAGCTTCTAGCATTTATATAAAAATAGGCGTTATAGGGAAGGTCTATAATATTGTCGTACACATACGTGCTTCACTATAGCATACAAACAAGTTTAAAGCAGCAGCTAGAAAATTAATTCCTCTTAACAATTATATAAGATAGAACAGCTAGTTTTAAATGCTTTAGACTATACTTAAACAACCTGTCCTTAATGCTATATAAAACTACACTAAAGATTATATTGCTTAAGGAACGCTTAACAAAAGAGATAAGCTAAGCAACTCTAACATTGCTCTCCTTTATATAATAGCAAATTTTCTTAGGGTTTTTAATAGTACATGTCTATAGCTTTAAGGTTAACAAGCAATAATTAAACAAGTTCTTAAAGTAGTTAAGATTATAAAAGAACACTTAGAGGTATTACTAGTACGTTGTATAACTAGGATCTTAATAGTATACTAACTTAAGTAGAAAACTATAAAGCAACTTAAATCTTATATTAAGAACTTAAAAACTAAGCTTAATTACTATATATTAAAGCTTAATTAATCACTATATTACGTAGCTGCTTAAATTCTAAACTTAGAGGCTTATATAACGTAGCTTAAAGACGCAAGTTATAAACTTTAGGCTGTTAGTCTTTAAGAGAAGTATTGTTAAGAGAACTATATAACCCCTCCCTTGTACAAGACCATGCTTATTTAAAACTAAAAAGAAAAGCTGCTAATTAATAGATTTAAGCAGCTTCGTCTAAACCTAAGAGAAAAACGTAGCTAGCCTTAGAGTTAGGATAAATTTAAGAACTACTATAATAAAGCAGTCTTATATAGTCTTAAAATTCTAGCTATTAAGTAGTAGTTATAGGATACATAGAAGTAGCAATAGCCGCAGCTGTCCTCTTAGGCAATTAAGGTTCTCTTAATACTGTCTATAAGTAATAAGCTAGAGCAAGTCTTCTTAGGTGGCCGTTGTATAGTTTTATAGGACAAAACTTCAACAACAGCAGATACACTTAAGTAGCTTAAATATAAGCAGGATTAGAAGAAAGGAGACTTGCTTATAGATAACTTTTAATAGTATGTTATCATACAAGCTAAATTTCTGTTATTTTTAAGCTATATTGTCACTGCCTTAAGTAGGGCTTAGCGCGCCAAGCCCTGCTAGCAGCGACGTTAAAAGGCAACCACGTAGGCTCTTTACTCTTACTAAACATACATATACTCTCTATAAGTACTACTATGTTCTTCTTCCTTTATATAAATCCTTAATTTCTCTAAGCACTATAACCTAGCATGTATTAACTACTTGTTTATAGCCTGCTAAAACTACACCTTTACTTTATATAAAGCTAATTTATTAGCAGCAGCAGCAGCAACAATAATAACAACAACAACAACTATATAAGTCTATATAATTGCTATATAATTAACTATTAGCTACTAGTACTTTAAGTAGCGTTACTAGCTGTCCCCTCTCTATCTCTTTATTATATAAAGCTAACTCTTTTATAGGGCCCTCGTCCTCTATAACGCTGCTATCGCTGCCGCCTAGCTCGTAGGTGCAAACACGAACCCTGTTCTCCTTGTTAGAGGGCAGCAGTTAGCCCTATAGGTGCATAGTCTGTAAGGACAAGCAGTCTTAGCCCTTCTAGGGCAGGATGTAGAGTTTATATAAGGCAGCATACAACCCTATTAAATAGCCTCGTATTGTTCTTCGTATATTAACGCTATCCTTATATAATCTTATAGTATAAGAGTGGCAACTAAATGCAGCAGCTGCTATACTGCTATGCTAGGCCCATAACTGTTCCTAGAGTGCTGCTAGGTAGCTAGACACTTTAGCAGGGCATGTGTAAACTGTAAGTAGAAAGACTACGCAGCGCGCTGCTCTATACAAGAAGGGGGTAATAATGCTCCCCATAGTGGTCCTCTACGCCTGGCTCCTCGTGGGCCAGATAGGGATAGGTTAGCGGCATGGCTATTGTTAATTAACAACGACGACGACGACATGCCTAGGGCTGGGCCCTATAATGCTATTGTTTTAGCATAAAGTACGTATAATAGATAGCGTAGATAGTTCTACACTCTTAGCTATAGAAGATGTCTATAGCAACTGCCTATACCTAGCTGTGGGGGGTGTCTACAGTACCTAGACTCTAGGCCTAAACCGTTACGTAGTGTCTAGGATAAGTAGCCATATAAGGCGAAACTAAGACAGGCCTTATCTATAGAATTAAACCTTAAAATATAGATGTTTAAATATTAAGGTTAACAGTAGTCTATGCACTAATTATCAGTTAATCAATTGCCAATTAATCAGCAATTGCCAATATTTTATCAGTTCTGATTGGTTCAATCGGTGCCAGCTCTGCCACGAATCTACCACGGGAACATGCACTTGTGCACGAGGATCCTAGCTCCGAGCTTCTCATATTCCTCCTGGTTCACCCAGCTGTCATTCCCGCTCGGCGATAGTCTCCCAAAAACACTGCCACCCTTCCACGCCACCACCTGTGGGTCGAAATCTCTGGGGGGAGGACCAACCAAAATCTCCTTCCCATAGAAGGGCCTCAACTCCCGGAGTCGAGTTTCGAGGAAAGAAAGCAGCGCAGGAGTCTTACTGCCGCCACCAACGAGCATGATTCCTCCAAAGAAGTCCCGCATCTTGCGATCATCACCGCGGGCGCCTTGGGACAGACTTTCCAGGATTGCGTGGTCGAGAGGCATAATAGGTACTACCTTGTCGCGCTCTTCGGCCTGCTTGGTCTTTTCCAGTACGGGATCGCGGAAAATCAAGGGTTGGTCAGAATCCCCTAGAGGCGTATCGCGATCCGGGTTGGGTGTGCCTTCTGGTCCGGGTGAGCCTGCGACTGATGATCGGGGGGTAAGCTCGTTTTCATCTTTCAGTCGGCTCAGCAAATTGAATTGCTGTGTTCGGCTAGGCGTTGAGTTGACAGCAAGGGAGGTTGTCGATTCTTGCGTGCCATTGACCGAGGCCGTTTTCCCTCCTGCGGCCTCGATGACGACAAGTTGAGCCGACGAGATGGGATCATTTGGAGAACCATCGTAGAGGTCGACGGATCGAGGAATGACTGTCCTTCGACCTTCGAGTTTGCTCGACTGCTCAAATATTGAAGGTTTGAAGAGCCCCTACGCGGAATTAGCACTACATATGATGAGCCGATTTGGTGCCTGACTCACCATTACAGAGAGCATCGTCTCGTCGTATGTCTTAAAGTGATAAAGTCTCGTATCCTGGCCAGCAGCTCGTAAATGGAACTCCGCCGCTTTGACTGTGACATCACCTTCGTCCATGGAGCAGTACTTCTGCTTCAGTTCCTCGGCCAGCAGATAATCGTATCGACGCTTGAGGTTTATCTCAGCGTAGGGGAAATGGTCGTAAAGCATCATTTTTACGAAGGTTTCCGAAATGTCCGCGCCGCCCATCTTGAGGTTGATACGCGACTCCTCGATGCAAAGACCCTCGTCCACACAGCATATCGATGTTTTTTGTGCCCCGATATCCACGATGCAAGAAATAGAATAGCCAGCGCCAAATGTGGCTGACAGACTCTCTTGCTGCAAGCAAACCTTTCCCACGCCTAGATCCCGAATCAAAATGTCCAGCATCATCTCCACATACTTGCGCTCGTAGAGGTCGGGTATCAGGAAAACACACTTGTAGTTGACCAGATCTTTTAGTCGAGAAATTCCAAGTTCTCTCTTGAAAGCCTCCTCGAAAATCTTAGAGATGTCATGGTAAATTTGACTGCGGTCACGGTAGTCTTTCTCGTTGACCATCCCGTTCCGGATCGGCCAGAATAGCTTGTATCGTGGATTGGATACTTCGGGTATTCGCAGAGCCGCCTGTCCCGTGAAGTATTCTGGGGCATGTTTTGGGTTTGACGGCAATTCGGTCCATTCGATTCGATTCATATCATTATGCTCGGTAATTTCATCGTATGGTGTGCGTCGGTTGAAGTTGATAACCAACTCCTTGGAGTTCGGAAGCACCCTACGCTTGTTGCCACGCATCCTGGTCCTCAGCTCAGAACACATGGCTTGATATTGATTTGCAAACTGGAAAGTCCGTGAGCATTGGGGCGGTACAAGGGTGATGGGCAGGATGAGAATACGTACATCTTCGCCGAACCACTTCTCTGGGTTGGCGGCCGCCGGCACTATGCCATCAACCTTAAGACGCTTTGGTTTAGGCTCCCCGCCGTCCTCCTCTGACTCGCTCTCCTTCCATTTCCGTGCTATGACCATTGGAACGGTCTTTGGAAGAGCGTCGGTTCCCAGTCCTATTCTCAGGTTCTGGCTGCCGGGGTGGATGATGATGAGTTTCGAGAGATAAGCCTCCTTTGTCGCGACCGAGGCGGTCGTCTCTTCCGCAACGCCTTCATCATTGACGTTCACCGTTCCAGGCTGTACTCCGAGTGCTAACGCGCGGTCCTTGTCTCGAGCTTCTTGTATCATGCGGTTGCGGGCTTCTTCCTCCTGGGTTCGAAAAGCAAGATATTGGTCCTCGCGCTTCATAAACTCGCTGATGTAATGTTAGCTGATTTCCCGGTAGTGAAGGCGCATACCTACGTGTAGTAGTTCTTCTGATTGATGGGAGCCACTTGAGGCCATGAGGTGGTCTCCATATTGTTGTCCGTCCGCTCGAGACCTACACAACCGTCAATGAAGCTCAGTGGGTGCCAGATGAGCGCACGTACCCTCCTCCCGCATCAGGGCTCGCCCGGATTTCTTTCCGACCATTTTGGCTTTTGGTTGAGGCACCGGCGAAGACTGTTCTAATGAAAGAGACTCGGTATCTCCGAGGTGTCCGCTATCTGAGCTGCCAAAAGATCCAGATGACCCTTGGACTTGATCCTTGAGATCCTCTTCTGTACTCTTGTTGGTCTGTTCCTCTGTCTTCAGAAGCTCAGGTAATTCGGAGGTCGTCGTCAGGCGAGGAACTGGTGCGTCAATTCGGAGGTCAGGAAGGGCACGAACGGCGAAGATCGCGCTTCGGTCGCTTGTTAGGTTTTCGTTTCGATCACAGATCCACAAGAGCTTCCGCGAGTTTGTTTCGTAGGCAGCGAAAGGAACGGGTTTGTCGTCATCGAAGTCCCACGTTGTCTCGTCGACGAAAAGCGGTGCGAGATCGCTAAGCTGAGCAAGAGTCTCGAGCTCTTGGAGGATTAACGTGGAGATGCCGCGCGAGGTCGGTACCGGAGGTGGATGAAGCTGCTGGAGGATTGTCGGGTCGTCGATGCGTGAAGGGAACGGCGAGGATGAGTTCGCGGGATGCGAATCGCGGGTTTGATCGTCGCTGTCATATATTATCGGGGAGCCTTCATGAGAATCGTGCGAGGCGTCGTCTGCGTCGCCAATGCGATCGTTGAGGTTGTGCGTTTGGAGCTGTCCGCCCCCAGATGTCTCCGCGAGGGTTGGTAGGCCAGCGATTGGCTGGCCGTCTTCGGTACTTTCCATATTCTGCGACAACGACATTCTTCGTTTCTGGGTCGAGTTGGGGCGAAGGATCTGCTAATGAAGTTTTAGAGTGCTCCATCTTGAGCTAGTAGCAAGCAATTCCTGCTTGCACGTCTTCGGAAAATGCGTGAGCATTCACAGAGAATTTGGAGGTGATGGCATAGCTAGCCATGTGATTGGACGAAGCCTGTGATCACGTGAGCCTCTTGGCAATTGGAGCTAACAGCTCCCGCCTCGATTTATCTTTTACGACAGTTGTTAGAAAGCTTGGGCCCCCTGATCTTTCCTAGCTTGACGCAAGAAACTAGGATTGTAGTATATTTAGGTGGCTAGGCATGGTTTGTTGAGCACAAAGCGAAAGGCGAGGACTCGTCCTGAAGCCTGGAGACAGCAATACATTAATATTTCCAATAGATAGCCGCCGCTATTTTTATTTACACTCAAATGACCTGCAACCCAAAATGGAGGTATAAATTTCAAACCGTACATTAAAGCGGAATACCATGACTCTTCACCAACTGTCGTTTACCTCCAGATTCTCGAACCCGTTCCAGTATTCGTAACCGTGCAACCGAGGCTACACAAATACGCCATTAAGATTTGGTCCAAACCATATCACACCGCCATTTTATTCGCCAGACTCTCTTCGCATTTGACCATGTGCCGTAAACCCATTGAAATCATAGCCATTCGGAAGATGTGACATCTCCAGATACGACCCCGAAAACCACAGTGAATCCGGATTCCACTCACCGGTCGCCACAGCGCTCGGCGAAGGAGTTTCTTCAGACACTTCACCTGAAGAAGGATCATCCTCGTGTGCTTCGGACTCGGACTGGTCGTACGGCGGTGGGGGAGCTTGATGTTCAAGATGGATTGCGACAGGAACGCTGATTGTTCTGTGCTGGTGTCGATTCAGAATGAAATCCAGGTTCGGTTTGTCCGGGATTGCTTTGACCAGGATGCCAGTGGAGGTGGCAAGCATGCTGATTGCTCGCTCTAGGAAGTCGGCTGACTTGGACGATAGGCGTAGCATCCATCGATATTCGTCCAATTTTGCTTTGTAAAGATCTGCCTCCTCTTTGTCTTGGGCTGTGACCCATAACAGGGATATAAACGTACCGATCAGAGCGAAGCAGTATTTGGAGGCAGAATACCAGAAGGACTGGAGATGCTCTGGTCGCAGGCTCTTTACAAACTCCATTGCTGATTTGAGACGAGCGTTGGCAGCTTGTCGGCATATGCTTCTGAGTGAAGGATCATCCACGGAAGAGAGAGAACGTATGATCTGACGGTGGAGCGTTATCCCGACGGCATAGTACCCAAGGTGTAGATATCCTAGCAGCATGGTAAGCTACTCAAATTTTCTGGGCGGGAGAAAAATGACATACCTGTAGAAGATAACTTTCTCATGGCAATATCTTCCATTCGCAGCGAAGGTGGTAGATTGTCAAACCAGTGCTTCAGGGACGACTGGATAGGATTTGCTTTCTCAAGCAGCCAACGCACGCCGTCGCGCGCATGTAGCCTAAACTCTTCCTCGGCTTGAAGAGTATAGAAATTTGATAGTATTGAGCCAAGTATCTCTGTAAGTCGAATCATCTCGCAAAATAGGGCGCGACCTTTCTCAACTTCGGTACTCCCATCTTCATTGTCGTCGTCTGCTGCATTCTCAGGGAAATCGTCTGGAAGGAGGGGCTTCACTGCCCAATCCGAGGCCATTATGTGTGATGGTCGTCCATGGACAAGAGCACCCCATTTATCCTGCATGAATAAGGCCCAGGCCAAGCGCTTCCGCAGTCGTCGTTCCCAGGATGGAATCCTCCAGTTCGAGCAGTCGAGATGCAGACCTAGCTCCTGTCCAATGCCGACGAGCTGGGTGGTCAACGCCCAGGAATCGCCCTCTGGTCGCTGAAGCAACAAAAGCCCAGCTTGAATAGTAGAGAGCTTTGGTCGATGAATGATGTCGTTCATCGTCTTGAAAGCGAGCTTCTCCAGCCTTGGCACATCAGGTTTCGGCAGCAAAGCCAGCTCACTGCTATAGGTCCACCAATTCAGGGCCAAGATGTAGACAGCAGCTAGCAGTGGAGGTGAGAACTCCCTATGTGTGCGATTATACTTCTCCAAAAA
Source organism: Clohesyomyces aquaticus (assembly GCA_002105025.1). NCBI lineage: Eukaryota > Fungi > Ascomycota > Dothideomycetes > Pleosporales > Lindgomycetaceae > Clohesyomyces > Clohesyomyces aquaticus. The sequence goes on along the minus strand of MCFA01000010.1, from coordinate 209,887 downwards.
GACCTTCTTATGCAGGATTGGAAAGCTCGGGTGAACGATTCTGAAATACAGATGGACTAGGGCTTGGCCATGCGGGGCAACTAAGGTCTCGATTACGTCCAAGTCTGGAATCTCATCTTCGTGATTCCTGGTGCCTTCGTCTGGGGTCAAGATGAAAGCAGCGTCCAGTGAGTTGACTTTTCGTAGTGCTGATGTCCCAACTGGAACCTCTTCCTTGTTGTGATAGTCGCTTAGCTCCAGGAGCAGGTGCTCGTATACCGAAGTTGAGCCAATCAATCGGCTGTGTCGATGGTTTTGCAAGCCCAGAGTTTTCTTCAATAACGAGAATCCTTTGAGATTGGCGTAGTTGTCGACCGGTTGATCCTGGCGTATCTTCGGTGGAGCAGCTACAGTGGCAGCAGGTGACCGTCCGGATACCCAGACCGCTTCTTGAGTTGCTAGAGAAGGTGGGCGACGTGTGGATTCCCCTTTGGAACTATGTTCTTCTTCACTCAACGAAGCTGCTTTTCGTTTCCTGGGTTGAGGGTCCTCGAGAAAGGTGCATTCTTGGCGATGGAACCGACATAAAACGCATGGAGGGGCACCTTCGACAATCTCGCAACGTGACTTTCGTCGCCTGCAGGAGTCGCAAGGGCGACGAGACCTGCTTTTCCCGGCCGCATTCACGTCGGTTGATGATGGGTAATATTCGTTTGGAGAGATAGATTGGGTTGGACTGAAATTCATCATCTCAGATGAGGACTGACCTCACAGGCTGTCAGTGTCATTTCAAGTCAAGACAGACCACATGAAGAATATATATGGGCGGATCGAAAAACAGGAAACACAATCCGGGGATGACAGCAAGCCATTTCAGCCAGGTTGAGCCATTTTGGACCTGCCGGCGAGAATGAACCAGGGACTTCCATGCAACGGTCTCGAAAATTTGACCCTGGTCTCTCGCTAATGTAAAGAGATTCGTTGCATAAGAAGACATGAATTTGCGAAGACAGTGTTGACGGAGCTGACAAGAGGATAGCCAGTCCTGAGGGGGCAACGCATGCAGAAGCGGCTGCTTACCAGATGTACGGATCCGGGGAATGACGATCATACTAAGCCTGGCCGAATTTGGCATAGACGGGGCATGCTCAGTGGGCAAGTATAAGCGTATCGGGATGATGGGTAGACGACTGAGGGACAAGCTGAGGTGTTTCCGCAATAAAAAGACGCGGAGATTTACGAAGAGAACAGGGATAGCGGTGGAATGCACATTATATGAAGAATCAAAATGCAAGTGATCCTTTAATGGGTATTCCAGCACCGCGGTGCTGGGATCTGGAGTGCCTTGGTGTCGCGTGGTGGGGATGAAAGATTAACGCTACGATAATGGAGAGAGAGCAGAGACCGACGGCGCTCACAGCAGCGGGCCTCGGGCGAGCAAGGGAGAAGGAGAAAAAACAAGCCCGGCATCATCAGGTCCAGATAAGAGGTTTGAAGCCTTGGCCAATCATCGACCTCATACAAGCGAATGAATCAGCCACACTTCTAATGGGATCATCAGGCTCGCTTCGTTCCGATTGATCGAACAAATTACTGGCTCTTTCACGCAAAGCGATAGTGCTCATTACAATCTCGTACAAACCTTTCCAATGACAACCGTCGTGGTGCTGAGATATTCTCCACGCACCGGATAAAATCCTCGCAGAATCCATCATATGTCATTCAGACCATCTTGCCAACCTCCTTCTCATTTGCAACGTAGCCTTCCTTGGAGTTGGAATCGGTCTCTTCGCCCTCAACAACGGGAGGCTCTGGGTCACCAACGTGTGGGGGATAGACGGCCTCTGCGATAATGGATTCCTTTGGAATAGAGATATACGTGCAGATTACGTAGTGCGTCAGCATGGAGAGCGTAAATCCGAAGATCCAAGCGAAGGTATAGATTTTCCACGCGCCGCCGACATTCAGGGTGTTTTGGATGGATTTGGCAAAGCCGGGCATGAGTGGAGCAAAGCCAATAATGAACGAAGCGTACGCACGCCAGTTGACACCATGTTCGTACCAATAGATGCCGCGGTCGGTGTACAGTTGGTCGACATCGAGCTTCCTCTTTTTAATGATGTAGTAATCGCATACCATCGTTCCGGCGAGCGGGCCCATGAGGCAAGAATATCCGGAGAGGAATGCAAGAAGTCCAGCGGCGTTCTTGATGATATTCCACGGGGTAGAGATGATGCAGAAGAGTGAGATGAAGCAGGTGGCGCGGAAGATGTTGATATACTTGGGCAACATTCCCGTGATATCGTTGGAGAACGGATATGTGCTTATAGAAGTTAGCTATGGATCGGTGCTGTCGAAGAGAGAACAGGGGTTGGGCTGGAAACAGGGGAAGGTGTTTCATAACTGAGAAATTGCTTACCCGGCGGCGACCTGGTTGCCAATAGTGGCAAGCATAAAGCTGGCGCTAACAAAAAACTTCGCAGCACGGCTATCAAATTTGGCGATGACGGCGGGCATGTACCATTGAAACTCGCCCCAAATGACGGAGTGAGCGCTGGTGACGAAAATTGGGGTGAGAGCACCCAAGGTACCGATGATAGGTAGAGCCATGAACTGGTGTCCTCCCGCCAGACGATTCTTCGAAAAGCGTCCGAAATCGGGCATGTTGACAGCGAGTGAGCTGAACAGTCCAATCATGACATTTAAGCCGGTCAAAGCCGAGTATGCAGTGTTCATGTAGGTGGATGTAATTTGAGCCTTGCCGGTAACTAGTGGGCCGCCACTGCACGTGGTTAGTATCTATGTAAAGGAGCTAGATCGGATATACTCACCCTTTGGTCTTGATCACAGCCCAGAGGAAAAGCGCAAAGAAAGTCGGAGGGACGATTACACCCTTGACCCAGAACAAGACCCGAAGCTTCTGAATAGGCATGAGAGCAAGTCCTGTCTGCAAGAACCAGTATAGGAACACGCAGAGCAAGCCGGCGGCTAATAACGTCAGTTCCAGGCCTCCAATGTAGACATGGACAACATACAGTCAATGCCCGCATCGGCAGGAAGATGGTTAGGAAAGTTGATGAAGCTAGGCCAGATAGCTTCAAGGCAACGCTGCAGGAAGTTTCCAGCTTGGACAGTAAGAATTGCAGTCCACATGAGCGCGACGAAAGCTGAACAATGACGTTAGCAAGGCCCCTGGTCGTTGCCGTTAGAATACATACCTCGAATGCAGATGGCAGGGAAAGATCCGTACATGCCGAAGATACTTCGGACGATAACGGGGAAGGGAACATGGTAGGTAGCGCCCATCTTGCCAGTTAGGGTAATCACCACACTACAGATGAGAAATCCGAAGAAGACAATTGGGATTGTCTCTCTGGCAGTGAATCCCAAGCTCATGACGCTACTGACGGTAGCAGCAAGGGGAGGGGCAAGCATATCCGAGCACCCTTTGGAGTCGTCAGAAGAATCCGTGTTGCTGGTGGGGGAAATCACTTACAGTATGCCCAATAGTCGATGCCACCCCATGTTTGCATCGAAGGTGGGACGGGATCAAGATCTATGGGACTTGTCAGCCCATGAGTCGTACATGAGAGGACGTGCGGGAATGGCCATACCTTTGTTAGACCATCGAGATCCATACTTTCCACTCTCATAAGGCACCGTCAAACGGAGATGAGGGCGAAGCCTGGCCTTGAGGACTGACATGTTTGGACAGACCGAAGGGTTTATTCAAAGCAGCAGAAGAAGAAGCAAGATGTACGAAAAAGCAGACCACTTCAATCAAAAACAATGATTGCTTGGTAAACTGGACATCAACTTACCTGGGTTCCCTTGCAGATACATATACTCACACGATCTGAAGGTGTTCTCCTTCTAAGTCTTCAATGCAAATAAACTGGGGTTGATATCTTCGAAAGATAATAGCCTTCGGCGCGACATGGCGCCGGGACCGCCTGGCTTGTCTTGCACCACCCGGCTCACCCATTCCAAGCCCCAAGGCTGCGTCAACAAATAGCCTTCGTTCTCAAGCGATTGTGGCTCTCGCTCCGTGGGGCGAGGCTCCACGTCGCCTCCACAGTAAAGGTCTGGGGAAAAGCTGGGTGGTCAGTGTGGAGAATGCTTGATGTCAGGTGCATGGGAGTCGCTGAGACCCTCCTTGTCCTCCAACCTTGAGGTTACTGAGCTCTGCATATGCACGGGCCATATCCTTTGCGGGCAGTATACTCTGCAGCTGTGTCTGCTGTGTATGTTACGTCTCTGGTACATCACCACAAAAACGGAAAAGCAATGACAAATCCTCTAATTTCAAAAGATGCGCCGCTCATGATAGCAAGCTCACACAACCATCATATCTTTTTATCTTTGTCTCAGAAAGAGATGAACGTAAAAGACAAGAGACGAGTCGGGGCCGGTTATTTTGCAACGAAAGTCTTAGCAAAATTGTCAGTGCACATGCATCGGCGTCCCACGTCTCAGACAAATCCACTCTAGCGTATATGCAACCCAGCCGCAGATAAGACATCCCGGCGAAAGCTCCCCGCCAGCTCAGGCCCGCGGCCAGTATTTCTCGTTGCCGAAGGCGGCCGCTGGCATCGTATCGTATTCGATATGGATTTCACGTCGGCGGCCTGTCGCTGTTGGGGTTTGCATCTTTCCCATTGTTTTCTGTCGTCTCAGCTGAGGATCAGGCTTCTTGTCTTCCATTAACCAAACATCACCTCTTTGCGACTACGTTGTTGGCATTCCGAGCTGTCATTCACAATGCACACCACCCAAAATGCTCCCCCAGTACTGTCCATTGACGCGAAGCCATATGCGTACTCATTTCCCCTCCAACACACCGCCCTGCTTGTGATAGACATGCAGCGAGATTTCCTCCTTGCAAAAGGCTTTGGAGAAATTCAGGGAGGAAACTTGGAAGACGTTCAAGCTTCAATCGCTCCAACGAAGAAGTTGCTTGCGGCATGTAGAGGCGCGGGCATGACAATCGTGCACACCCGCGAAGGCCACAAACCCGATCTGTCCGACTGTCCTTCGTCAAAGCTTGTCAGACAGGCGGCTACGCCCGGGAACACTCAACACAACCTTGTCATTGGGGACAAGGGTGAACTGGGGAGATTGCTTACCAGGGGGGAGTATGGGCATGACATTGTTGATGAATTGAAACCGATTCCCGGGGAAGTAGTCATCGACAAGCCCGGCAAGGGATCCTTCTGGAACACGACCATTCTGCACAAATTGAAAGCTCGAGCTATTACACATCTCATTGTTGCGGGCGTCACGACAGAATGCTGCTTCGCGACTTCGATCCGAGAGGCTAACGATCGGGGACTGGAATGCTGTGAGTGCCGTCGTAATTCACTGTTCTATGCGCAGCACTGACCCTGCGCAGGCGGAATCGTGGAAGCCACCAGCGGCTACAACGATACCAACTTCAAGCAATGTAGCCTTGATATGATCCACTGGTCTCAAGGACTCTTCGGCTTCGTTGCCAATCTTCAACCGCTCCTGGATGCTCTCGCACCTCTGGCAACGCATAGCATAGCTACCGGCTCGACTCCTCCTCAAACCCCACTGGATTTCGATGGCGATCTCGCTATTCCAAGTCTTCAGAAGGCGTATAAGAACGGCCTATCTCCAGTCACGGTCGTTGAGGCAATCTACAACAAGATTGAAGCCTACCACAAAATCGACCCGGCCGTCTGGATCTACCTCGAATCCCGAGACAACGCTCTCGCCGCTGCGAAAGCTCTCAGCGTCAAATATCCAGACCGAAGCGCCCTTCCTCCACTGTTTGGTATTCCGTTCAGTGTGAAAGATAGCATCGACGTCGCAGGTCTACCCACTACAACGGCTTGTCCACCACTCGCCCACGTACCTTCGGCATCCGCCGTCGTCCACGACAAAGTATTGGCCGAAGGTGCTATCTTCGTTGGCAAAACCAATCTTGACCAACTCGCCACTGGTCTGACTGGCTGCCGCAGCCCGTACGGAATCCCACACTCCGTCTATCACAAAGACTACATCAGTGGGGGCTCAAGCAGTGGCAATGCCGTCAGCGTAGGCGCACACCTCGTCTCCTTCTCCCTTGCGACCGACACCGCTGGATCTGGCCGCGTGCCTCCCGGCTATAACGGCGTCGTAGGCTACAAACCCACTCGAGGCACACTCTCCTTCCGGGGTGTGACACCCGCATGTCTATCTCTCGACTGTATAGCGTTGACTACGCTTACCATCACGGATGCCCGCCTCCTCTGGCAAATCCTTGAGGAGCACGACCCACTAGACCCCTACTCGAAGCCCGCCATTGCCTTTGAACGCCACATCAACTCCATCGGCCCACAGTCACGATCCTTCAAATTTGGCATCCCACCCCAAGAGGCACTTGCCGTATGCTCATTCCCTGCTCGCCGGAAATTCAACGAGACAGTTGCTCAACTGCAGAAACTCGGCGGTGTACTCTTGCCAATTGACTGGTCGCCGTTCAAAAAAGCCGGCGAACTTCTCTACGACGGAACTTTTGTTTCTGAGCGGCTTGCATCGTTGCCGGATAATTGGCTTGAGCAATCACGCTCCGTTCTCCACCCCGTCATCGTCGAGCTCATGGATGCCGTTGTCGCAAGGCAAAGTACTGCTGTCCAGGCATACCGAGATCTCCAGCTCAAAACGCTATACACGAGGCAAGCGGAACAAGTCTTTTCGTACTCCGCGACAGGTATCGATGTTCTTGTCGTTCCGACCGCGCCGACACATTGGAAGATTGAAGAGGTCCTCGCTGATCCGATCAAGAAGAACAGTTATCTTGGTGAGTTCACGCATTGTGGGAATGTGCTTGACTTGTGTGGTGTTGCTGTTCCAGCGGGCACATACCCCATCAAGGAGCTCAGCAGGGTCGAGGCGGATGAAGGGGAGTTGCCATTCAGTGTGACTTTTCTTGGTGGATCGCGGATGGATGCAGAGGTATTGGAGATTGCGAGGAGGTTTGAGGAAAGCATCAAGTCGGATGCTTAGCATCGAACTCACTTTTCTTTTGTTGCACTTCGTTTCTCATGGTCTATATTCTCAATCAGCTTGATATTCTGTCTGAGCATTTCTAGCATAAGTAATGACCGAACGATCTGGTGGCATGCTTTCTTTGGTACTAAAGATGTATATAGCCTTAAATTTCTCTCTATTCCATATAATGACAAGATTTTTGAGTGTCTATGCCCATTATGATTTCCTTCGATTTTCGCTACTCAGCTTAACGCCACCCCAATTCTAGTAACCCTAGTAATACCTCTTATTCACCTGTATCTCCGACCCCGCCCGCTCAGGCCCATCGCGCACGAAGGAAAGTTCTAAATGCTCATCACCCGATGGATGAACCCTGACCATATGTCTCCAAGTCCCGGATTCGGCAATGCCAGCACTCGTTCCATACAGCTTGTCTGTCGGTGGAGAATTCACTGCCAACGCCACAAGATCTCCCACATTATGCCAGCAACTACCACCTGCGTACCGCTTAGTCGTGATAGATGCCAGTATGTACACGACGTGAGTACACACAACACCCGCGTAGAGAGATAGAACGACCATAGCCAAACGAGACGCTGTGTTGCGGAACGAATATCCGTAGCCATAACGGTCTAGCTTCAGGCTTACCACGTAAAGGGGTACATTATCTAGGGTGGGGCCGAAGAATTCGGTTTCTTCCGGCTGCGTTGGAAAAAGGAGAGGGACGAGCCCGTCGTGGGTTGTTGTAGAGTTGTCCAAGATCATTGGCATTTGAATCCACGATGCCGGTCGAGAGATGCCGTTAGCAATGACAACCCCAAGGAGCACGGAAACAGCTTTTTCGATCGCACCAAGTTGATCTAACATCGTAGTGCTTGGATCCTGGGAGGCTTTTACGTTGTTGCTCGAATTAAGGCCCAGAAAGATCGCAAAGGCAGATTTTTTGGTTGCTGTGCCATTCCCACCATGCTCACTTTGATTGCCGTTGAGAATAGCGGCCCAGTCAAGCTGCAAGTCAATTGGTTTTTCTGAAAGCCCGTACTGAGCTTGCAATGAAGGAGAGTATGTCCTGTCCTCGTTGTCTACCAGGTGGTGTAGTAGGGCGTCGCTTACGTTGCTCGATACTATTGAGGAGTTCGCAGGCTGGTACGAAGCATCGCTAGCAGCCCAACGTGCGTCAATCGAGCAAGCGACCGTGGCAGAGGATTGATATTCTGGGTTCGTATCGTTGGATCCTTTGACGGGGACAATAGCGAGCGCGAGGAGTGACGATGACGCCTTTTCTCGAGTGTCTTTGTACCAGGAAAACTGTGGCTCGGTAACAGGTGATCCATCCAAGATGCCAGTGTCTGCTTCCAGGATGAAGGGGTCCTGTTCATACGCTCCATCATCTACCCATCTACTTTGAACAGACGGGAATTTGACGGCACTCTTATCCCCGTGGTCGTATAGGTCAGCCTGGCAATTGACATGTACAACAGGCTGGTATACTAGAGAGTCGGCCGAGTGCGCCGTGGTGCGCAATCGGGGGAAGGCAACATGTTCGAGCCCTCCTCGGTTTTGACGCCTCATGTAGTTGTAATATGCGCCTAGTGACCTAGTTGCCAATTCCGTGGCCACAGTCATGTATGCTTCCGCAGGCTTCTTTGCGGTGGAACTATGATTTCTGGGAAGAGTGGCAATTTCAACTTGGCGTTGAGTGTTGCTAAACAATTCTCTAAAGACAAGGGCGTTTTTCGAGTCCGTAAGAATTCGGCTGAGCAGCTACATGACATGAAGTTAGCCCTCTCTTTGGATATAAACCTGTATTTAGAGTGAAAGAGGTTCATACCCATTCATATATTTCCATGTATCCCATTGTAGGACAAGCTAGACCGTACTTGGTGAATGATCCGACATCGAGAGGGTTGATTCGGCAGTTGCGGGCTGTGGTATTCGACATCCTCGAAGCATTGAAAACGCTCGGCCAAAGATCTTCCTTCCTACCAGGGAGATATATCTTCGAGCTCCGCGCTGGAATCGTGCTTGCGTCGTCAAACCAAGACAGCGAAGGAATCATCAGTATCGCAGATGACGGCCCCAAGACCACAGATAAAATGCAAACAAGGCCCAGCAGTGCACCAAAGGGCCAATGTCGCCTAGAGCCAGCCCAGAAGGATGTCTTGGCCAGCATACTGGGTGAGTTTGTCATGTACGGCGCGCTTACGAGGCCGAATGGAATGCCGTTTCGTCCAAGCAAGAGCTTTCGCATGTGATAGAAAACAACATAGGACAAAGATGCCAGCATAAGTAGCTCATGTAACTTTGCTGGAAGTTGCCCTCCCTTGAGTTGCTGATTTTGTGTATTGTCCTTTTCGAGGTCGAAGTCTCGCGAGTATATCTGGGCCCCATTTAGCCAAAACAAGATGCCAATTATGCCGATTGATGTGGCGTGGACAATGAGTTCTCGCTTTGGGAGTTTGCGGTGGAGAGCGATCTTGGGTTTCTCGGATCCTTGTCTGTGATGGTGGTCGCCTTTGGATGCAGGGTGGGGAACATGGTATGATCCAGGCTCGTACGAGTCTACAGAATGCCGGCTGGTATCGTCTTCATGCTTGTGGGTAAGAAATGGTTGAGTAAATGAATCGGCCATTGTATCAAGAGAATAGAGAAAAAAGGTCGATGAGAGGTCGTGTAAGCCGGGAAATTACTTTCCTTAAGGTTCAAGCCCATAGAGCGGACACCGTATTCCATGCGCCCCAATCAAATCGTTCGAGCGGACACAACATAACGCCCGTTCCCGATCCGTTCCTTGCAGAGCCCTGCGGTGGCGATGATCTGTACAGCGATATTCAAAAATATCATCTGAAACGAGGCTGAAGGATAATCACCCAATCACTACAGGATCTCAGTTCGCCTTAGGCCTGAAGGAGGAATTCAAGCGCCTATACCCCTGCCTTCGCGTATATTTGCTTCAAATCTGTCTTATGTGAGAAACCGCCCAGGCAGAGATAGAACTATGCAGGGAAGAACAAGTGGGCTTGCGGAAAAATTCGCGCTGTAGAATTATCGCAAGTGTACACAGACCAAATAGATGGAACCGAACTCATCCTTCAAGACGTTTGCTCAAGCTCTATTGACAGGAAAAAGAATAACTTGCTCTTTACTAATCTGACCGACCTGGAATACGTGGAGCATATTTCCACATTTCCCAGGCGTCTGGTATTTTCATACTAGCAGTTGCAATTCGGAAGAACTGTCGAAAGAAGGGGATGGAATGTCCACAACCTACCCAGAATGGCGATAACGCAGATCAGTACAATTCTCTCAGACACAACTAACAATGACCAAACGACCACTCTAAGAGACAGACTGGACCATCTGTCACACGCGATCTTTCTCTTTCTAATCCATTACTGCAATTGATACCACACAGTGTAGACACTATTATGTCAACCCATCAGACCCAATTCAACGCACACAAGGCACCGATGACGACCCAAGCCGTTCACTCCCTTTTGAATCGCTTATTCTGCTTCCTATCCTCTCCATGAGAAGTGGAACGACATGCTTCTTTCGTGGTCTCAGCATCACCTGCATCAGCCTCATCATCATCTTCATCCTCATCCTCATCCTCACCGAAATTCCGTCCACGCTTCCTAAGCAATGAACCTGTCGGCGGGGACTCTTGAGCTGGTTGGGTGCTCTGGATTGTGCGTAGAGTGCAGTCCTCCTCCTCCTCCCCCTCCGTGTCCTCGTCCGTGTCCTCATCTACATCATCTTGGCCGAACGGGTGGCAAAACGAAGCTCCAGTGGATGCAGATGCAAATGGGGAGCCGCTCTGAAGACCCTTGTTGATGGTGGCCTCGTCCTCTGTCCTGCGCTGCCAGATCATATCGGGGTCCAAGGTGGTAGAAGATGCGGACAGCCATGGTGCGGTAATTGGTTGTGCTTGCGCAGTTGCTGTGAGTGTCGGTGTAGTAGGGAGAGCAGCTCGCTTTTGCTTGATGTTTGCGGCGGCTTTGGGGAACCCTTGCGTTTGTGAGTCTTGCGTGCGTGAATTTTGCGTCACCGCGTGAGAGTCTTGCGAAGTGGCTGACTCTTGCGTGGTCTTGGAGTTGTCCTTGCCTTCATTCGGGGAATCGGGTGTATCTTTCATAGTGACATTCTTGCCTCGGTCGTTCCTCTTCACTTCCTTCTTCTCCTTATTATCTCGTTTGGCGTCTTTGACGGCCACCTTTTGCTCCGTATCCTCGCCATTAGGCGCATCAGTCTTGCCGTACTTCTCTTCAGCTGTCTTTATCCCACCAGGCCCATCATTCGGATGGACGAAACTCTTTGGCGATGGGCTCCAAGGCTTGGTGCGCGCCGTTCCCCCTTCATCAGTTTCAGAGTTGACCGTCTTCGGCTTCGGCGCCTCATTGTGGAACTTCGCAACTACATCCGGCGAAATCGGCCTTCCATATACATCCGTATACTGAATTTCACGTGGGGTCGGAGAAATCTTGGGCAAGGCATTGCGACGCGGAGCCGGTGGCGGCGGTGACGGGGCAGAGGAGCGATAGATCTTTCGATTCTCATCGGACAGCGGGGAAGAAGGGGGAGAAGTTGAGGCGTTCGCGCGCGAAGTGGTTCCTCCATAGAACTTGTTGTAATCGGGATGAGAGTGTGGGAAGTAGAAGCCACGGTCAAGAGCTACCGGCGGGCCGTAACCAGAGTGGGTACGTGGGTTGAAGGATTTGAAAGGGGCGGGTGGTGGATAGGACGGGATCTCGACGCGGAAGGTCTTCAGCACGCGCAACATCTCGCGCTTGTCGCTCTCGGTGATGCCGTGGCTTGGGCGAAGTACTGCCTCGAGACCATCGAGCAGGTCGCCGTACCCTGCAGGAGGTCGTAAGGATTGATTCCCCATTGGCGCAAAGGTGGGATACTTACGATCCATAGCACGACCTGAATACTTGGAGACCGCATTGGCCATTATGGATGGTTTGGTGGTGGAAGTTGAGGGTCGGCGAATGTTTGAGATGCCGTTTGCACGGGTAGTAGCAGCGCCAATGCAAACAAGTCCCGAGTACACAGCGGGATACTTGCCGGATGAAGTTCGCGAGGCAGCCTGCTGTGTCGCGTGGGATGGGGTGGTGTGCAAGGAGGGAATCAGCCGTTGCTAAGTAGTTGGGAGCATATATAGCGTGAGTGAAGGTAAACCTCGACACTTTACAGTTGTTGGGGAGTCGGCCTGGTCGCCTGACCGGCTACTTTGAGCGGGCTTATATATTGTTCGTCAATGACTCAAGTGATCAGCTATTGCTCAAGTGAAGAGAAGGGCGTCGAGATCACGTGTCTTTCTATTCACCGAAGGGCGACCTCCGGGAGATTATGTCAGCCGAATGCTGCAAACTATTCACCTTAGTGAGATGCGTCCCGCGAGAACCCGAAACAGGGAATCCAGCGTTTCTCCACGTCGTGAGCATTAGCTTCGAGACGGTGATGTACCTACCAAACGCTGAGGGCTCGCGCCATCTTCTGTTGCCTATTGAGCACATTCTACGTGTTTCCACTTCGTTTGGACTCACTTCGAACGACTATATAAGCCGTTTTCAAGCTATCAGTCCCCCTCTTATCAGCCCCAATTGCTGCATTCACCTTCCATATCGCGTCATATACAGGTGCCTCCTCAATCAGCTATATCTTTAGGTCAATCCGGCATTCACTGCTATCGTGACCTTACATATAGACAAGCCCAGCAGCCATGCTAGCGTGGCCTCTTGTTTATAGATCAAGCCTGCCTGCGACTCCACTTCACACGCCCGAACGAAGGGAGCCACCACACGACACCACATCCACTACTTGCTGTCTAACACAGCTTTTCTGGTTTCGAGTCCCATATAGCTAAGCCCTATTGCTATAGAACACAGTCATATCGGGTCTTTCCATCATGGTCCCCGGAAAGACGAAGCAAGAGTATGCGCCCATGGTCGAGTTCGACGAAGAGATCGGAGACGGGGAAGACTGGCAGCTGATCGACGCTGTCGAAAAGGTACGGCTTTCGGTGACCATTTCCATGTCGGCCGTTTACTGTGTCCCTGGATATCAGCAGCTAACAGACCAACAGCACAGCTCTGATGAAGAGTACCACGAGTACCCTAAGGAATACTTCACTGGAACGTGGGAAGGCGCTATGGCCAACACTAAGGAGACTGTCAAGGAAGTTAAGGCTGCAACCCAATCATTCTACGGGGCAGTCTCCAAGTCTGGTTTTGGCAAGACAGGTTTCGCTATCGGTTCTGCTCTCGCAAACACTGCCAGTCGCGGTGCTCTCTCGGGTATCAGCCTGGCTGTTGCTGCTTCTCGTGTTCCTGAACATCAGCTTCCGGGACCAGTGAAGGGGTGGTTGAAGAAGAAGGAGGACATCGACCAAGCAAAGGCTAGGGCCGAGAATGCAGAGCGTGCCCGACTCCATCGAAAGTTGAAGATGGAGATCACCAAAGACATTGCGGAGGGACGGGCCCCTTTTGCTATGTCGAGTCGCCGTGGGTCGTGGATATCGTCAGAAGGAGATTCGTTGTCGGACATCCCAGTCGAAGGTGTCCTGCAGCAGAATCGTCGGACCGGCCTTATCGACCGGACTCATAGTCGTCTTGGTTCCTCGATGCATTCAACATCAAGCACTTGGCTTAGTGCTGATTTGTCCAAGTTCCGCGTGCGCGACGATGAAGACGATGTGGAGGGCGGATGTTCCCAGGGAAGAAGGGTGGCAGGAATCCACAAATCCAATCCAGCAGGAACAGCACCCCCGGCACACCTAGCCCGCTCGCCAGCTCGCAGCGTGCGACACAGTCGAAGGACGTATTTGACCCGGTGCCTGTGAAGGGGGCCACGTCCACTTCCCGGAAGGTATCAACTCCCTCGGCGTCCTCTAGGCCAATCCCGATCCCTGCGACCATAAAGACGCCGGGGTACGCCGTGGGCGTGTTCAAGTCTCTGGAGACACCGGCGTTGGTTCGTCGCGAACTGGAATGTTTCCCTTTGACTCCTGGTTCCGCGGACGATAAGGCGGGGGAAGATTCGCCTTACAGCAGCCACGGCTCAGGTCCCTATGTCAGCAGGGCTTCCCCTTCTCGGCCTCAATCTTTCCACCAGAACTTAGCTTCCAAGCCTACCAAGTCTCCGGCAGCTGACTCTGGATATGGGCCTTCACCACCCATCGCTGGATTGCCAAAGAAGGCTGGCTCGCCCGCAATCATGGTCGAGTATACCTCCGAGTCGGATAGGTCCGAGGATATCTCCGTGCTTCAATCTCAGAGGAGCCACACTCCACCTCCCCCAGCTGCCGAAACGGAGGAAGAGAGCAGCGAAAACGTCTTTGCCCCTAAGAACCGACTCGTCCGGACACCACTTCGAACTGTCCAAAAAGACGAGAAAATTAAGGAAGAGAAGTATGTTGATGAGGAGAATTTGTTTGTGCCGAGGCACCTCCTGTCTCGCACGCTATTGAAGTGAAACAGGAACGAGGATACCGAGAGCCCCAGAAGGAGGACTGACAAGGTGATGAAGGCGTTCGGGCCGAGTAATCGGTTTTATCAGCCAGTTGATTGGGCGTTTCTGTTTTGGGGTTAGCAGGAAAAGAGGTCCTGGTTGATGCTAGGAGGAGCACGTTAGCAAGACACCTTTTGGGCAGGTAAAGGCATTCTCTGGCGGGCTACTAGAATGGATGACAATGACAAGCGGATGTTTTTTCAAACAGTCAGAGGATTAAGTGACTGCGAGATATGTTAACAGAAATATGAAAACCCGGCAGGGTGCTTGTTTAACTTAGTGGTGCTACAAAAGGATGCCGTGCCCTACCTAAAAGAAAATGATGCTGATGGAAAGATCCTACATAGACTGATGTAGATCAGTTACTTCTACTTCTTCCCTTTGCCTTTCGACTTGCTCCTTGTGGATTTTGAAGGTGGCTGGCTCTCCTCAACCATTTGCTCGGTAAGGTCAACACCAGATCCCGAATCTGTCCCAGCCAATGCGACATCTTCTTCCGTCTCCCTGTTGTCTGAATCCACATCACCATCCGTACTTGCACAAGGCTCCTGCTCTCGGGCCTTCCTCTCAGCCTCCCAATCTTGTACCAATCCTGCTACGATGTCTTCCTTGACCTTTTCTTTCCCATTCCAGGCTCCGCATCCGCCACACCGCCATCGACCAATGTCTTCGACTGTTCGAGTCCCGGGTGGTGCTTGCCCATTCACGAGTCTGCATTCGGTGCAGATCAGTGCAAGTCGATTCTTTGGCTGTGTTTCATCTTCGCCGAGAAGTGCATCGAGAATCCTGTCATACCAATGTGTTTGGGTAAAGGTCGCGGCAGTTGAGCTTGAATACTGTCGCGTGAGCTCGGCTCGATCAAATGCGTTTGGCGCAAACTCTGCTCCTGGGGCTTCGAGCATCTGCATCGCCTGGCCAGGTGGTGGTGCATGGGGACTGTCCACGGGCACGGCAGATGATGGTCGCTGAGGAGTCACCGGACGCTGGTTGCCAGGTCGGGGGATGTTGGCCGTCGGAGGTGGAGCTATTCCCGTACGAGGACCTGGTGCTTGCCCGGGTTTCTGCGGGCCTTGCGACTTCCTCCTTGCGCCAGGAGAGGGGGACTCCTTCTGTTTTGGGGAATTGCCGTACTTCTCGAGCAGCTGCTGAGTAGAGTTGTATTTTGTGGCAGCCTTCAGCCGATCGATCGTTGCATCCCGTTCTTTTTGTAAACGCTCTAGATACGCCTGGGTTTTGGCAATGCGGTAGTCGTAGTACGTGGTCAGGGAGGTGCGGACCATGTAAATCCTAGCTCAGATTTAGCGCAGGTCAGACAGTAAGGATTCAAATAGGGTTCAAAATAAAACTGACAATACAGGCCCTCCTGAGATGACGGAAATCTCGGTTGCACCCCAGCTCCGCCATCCCGTCACCAAGAGCAATAGCAGGGCGGCGAGGATATAGGCAAAGCCAGCGTAGAGAGTCCACATAACGCGAACGCGCCGTGACCTGAGTCGGAGGACATCGTTCTGAGCGGCAGCCTTCGTAATTTTGGAAGAAAGAGTCGAAAGCGTCTTCTCGAAAGAGGCCGCGTCGTCACTTGACTGTTGCAACTGTGTTAGCACGCGTGTCCTCGGCCTGGGGAGATGAGGAGACTTACCTTCCAAGGCCAGATAGACACCATAGCGGCTAGTTTCAGAGAAACAGCTCTCCGGAAGTTCTCGAGGAGTTGTTATAGTGGATGCGGCATTGTGGTGTGGTGAGGAAGCGGACCTTATTTCCGCGACGTCAGAGGTGAAAGCTCCAGGCAGGTGACTGATCGGCGCCGGGAAGCCGCGACACCCCTGTCAGCAAAACGTCTTTCTTTTCACGCCCAAGTCCACCACCCTTCTCCAGTTTGAACATCAGGACCCCGGCAGTTCGAAACGAGACCCAATTACCCTGGAGATGGCGCTTGTAGCCTACAGACACTTGCTGCGGTCGGCGCGCATTGCCTTCCAAGGTGCGTGGCAACGCTACCAGTTCCGAAAGTGACTCGGAAGCTCACAGATGCATAGGCGATGCCAACACCTTACTCGCCGCCCGCCACCAGGCTCGCAAGATCTTCGAGGACAACCGCGGACTGCAAGAAGGCAGTGCGGAATATTCAAAGCAAATTACTCATGCAGAGGAGGTAGCAAAGTTCTTGAGAGAGAACGTGGTTCAAGGACAGGCACTAGATCAGGACACAGGCAGATACAGTAGGTCATCACGCGCACAGGTGTCGTATTGGATTCAAGTCGCTAAGGGCATTTACTCAGAACTACGTATACACGAACACACCGAGCGGGGGGACAACGAGGATATCAAGAAAGGACGGGGTAATACATTGGCAGGAATCAAATGCTGCTCCTCCTGACTTTTGCCCACCGAAATGAAAGCGTGATGCCCTGACGTAGAGATACGCCATACCTAATGCCAGACCGGAACGCCTATGAATGCTATAAACCCTCAGTTGCCCGCCAGACTGGCATACTGAACCTCATCATCTGCACCCGGTGGTGGAGCAAGTGCTGCCAGGCTGTCCAGCTCATCTGCCGGAGCAGCCTCAGTGGCGTCTTTCGAATTCGAACCGGAACCAGTGGCGCGCCGAGCAGCCCCAACAGCTGCTCTGCCCTCTTGTGCGTACTGCATCCTCACATTCTGATCCATACTATCCAGCTGCTTCGGTTTTCCCCAGGTGACCCGCATGGGACAGCCCTTGATAACCACCTTCCCCTGTAATGCTTCGGCGGCAGTCTCCGCATCTTTTCGCTTGATATAATTTATGAATGCGCAGTGTGCTCGATGGGAACATACGACAGACCGTAGCTGGCCGTACTGCGCAAAGTGAGTGCGGATATCGTGTTCGGGAAGGTCATCTTCCACACCACTGACAAAGAGGGATGTGACGTTTGGATCTCTCGGAGGAAGCCAGTCCTGCGGGTTGGGTGGAGCTTGAGCTCCGGGGAGACGTCCACCTCGAGCTTGTCGAGGGCCACCACGACCGCTAAAGTTTCCTCGAGTATCTCTCGTTCGGACTGGACCTGGAGCACGGCCGCCAGCACTATTGCTACCCGCGCTTTCAGGTGCTAGGAGAGCTTTCCGTCCTCCTTCACCCTCGGTCGCCTCTAACCTCCGCTGCTTCTTAAAGTACGGTTCGCTATTCGCCAGCCGTCGCAAAAGCTCCCGCGCTTTTTCATCCGTCTTTTCGTATGCTGCCTCAACTGCCCCTCTCCCCTCCTCGATTTCTCGCTCGTGCTCTTGTGCGTAGAACTGGCGATTGATATCGCTCTGGGGTCCGGGTGCAACCATCTTCAGAGCGGCATCTCGAACGACGATGGGCAAACCAAAGGAAAGATCGAGCATGCAACACTGGCAGCAGTTCTTGAGGCGCGCGCACGTCAGGCAGATGCTAGTCTTCTTCTGTCGTGCGGTTCGGTCGGCCTTCCAGCGGAAAACAGTGAATGGTCGGGTGCAGATTTTGCATTCCAAGCCGTAGTCCTCTTTCAGCATCTGTACGTAGGGGTTGTCCGGCAGACATCGTTCGCAGACCGAGGGAAAGTCGGTGGTTTCCCAGCCAGACCTGTTCAGATCCTGTTTAATCTGCGGAGGCATCGCGGGATCGGGATCGTATACGGGCCCGGCGAAGGTTGATGAAGGATATGGGTCGTCGGCAACAAAGAATCCGGATGCGAATACGTGGG
Source organism: Clohesyomyces aquaticus (assembly GCA_002105025.1). Lineage (NCBI taxonomy): Eukaryota > Fungi > Ascomycota > Dothideomycetes > Pleosporales > Lindgomycetaceae > Clohesyomyces > Clohesyomyces aquaticus. The sequence continues at coordinate 191,693 of MCFA01000010.1, read as the reverse complement.
GCGGGTCGTGTCGGTGACGACGAGGGCGTGGTTGAGAACTTGATGGGGCAAAGTTGGATTATAGATCTCACCTTGGCATTCGGCCATTTATGTTCTGGCTCACGTGAAAGTGTCTGGGGGCGCGGATAAACTGCGCACCGCGTGGCCGGACGATTTGCCACCAACTAGTATTTGCCACTAGCCTTTCCTGGAAAACTTCCAATCACCCAATGGGAGACGCCTAGGTACGCTGAAATCAGGGAGGTCATTTCCTCGACCGCTATTTCGCTTCCTATTTCTTCCAGCGTTTCCTCCTCTCTCAATTGACCGGTCCGCACTGATTTCTCCAAACTCAACCTTGTCTCTACCCTTTTAATATTTCAAACCTCCGCCATGTCCCCAATCGCCCTTGAACAAGAAGACCATCAACGCGATGCCGCCTTCAACAAGGCCATGCATGGCAAATCTTCCCAGGCTCAGGGAGGCATGGCTGCCATGTTGAGGAAGGACAAGGCTGCTCAACAGGCCGCTGTAGACGAGTACTTCAAACATTGGGACAACAAGGCCGCTGAGGAGGAGACTGAGGAAACCCGAAAGGTATGCGACCATTCCCAGCCCACTTTCCTACTCCGCAATGACTGACAACTGCTAGGCTCGTCGGGACGAGTATGCCACTTTGACCAGGCAGTACGTGGTACCCTCGACATATGCAACATGAACACTTCCTAACAACACTCTTCTGCAGTTACTACAATCTCGCCACCGACCTTTACGAGTACGGCTGGGGACAGAGCTTCCACTTTTGCCGTTTCGCCTACGGCGAGCCCTTCTACCAAGCCATTGCCCGCCACGAACACTACCTCGCACACATGATGGGTCTCCGAGATGACATGCGCGTCCTGGATGTCGGATGTGGTGTCGGAGGACCAGCCCGCGAGATCGTCAAGTTTTCGGGAGCCAATGTCATTGGACTGAATAATAACGACTACCAAATCGAGCGCGCGACACGATACGCCGAGAAGGAGGGACTTTCGCACAAGCTCAAGTTCACCAAAGGCGATTTCATGGCATGTCGGACCTCTGCTAAATGACAACAAACGCTAACACGTATTCCCTAGCAAATGAAATTCCCCGAGAACTCGTTCGACGCCGTCTATGCCATCGAGGCCACTGTTCACGCACCTTCTCTCGAGGGCATCTATAGCCAAATCTTCCGAGTCCTCAAGCCTGGAGGCGTGTTTGGTGTCTACGAGTGGCTCATGACCGACCAATACGACAACGACAACCCCCATCACCGCGAAGTCCGTCTCGGTATCGAAATTGGCGATGGCATCTCCAACATGGAAAAGATTGAGGTTGCGCTCGCAGCAATGAAGGCGGCGGGATTCGAAATGATTCACCACGAGGACCTGGCAGAGCGAGACGACCCAATGCCATGGTACTGGCCGCTTGCTGGTGAGCTGAAGAACATTAGCAGCATTTACGACATTCCAACAGTCATCCGTATGACGAAGGTTGGTCGTGGTCTCGTACACAGGTTCGTCGGCGCACTAGAATGGATTGGCCTTGCACCCAAAGGAACGCAAAAGACCGCAGACAGTCTAGCTCTCGCAGCGGACTGCCTCGTCGCCGGTGGCCGGGAAAAGCTCTTCACCCCGATGTACCTGATGGTTGCACGGAAGCCCCTGGATGCGTAGTCGGTGTCTGGGTAACATCTTCTTGTTCCAACTTTCATTTTTTTTTCTTCCCTTCAAATAGACTTCCACCTGCATGGACGGCCCCACGTCTGATGTTCGACTTTGGGGACAGCTTGAGCGGGCTTCATTTCAAGTTGTGTAGACTTTTGTCCTGGGGATCTAGTGGCACTTGCGATGCTGGACGGACCTGGTGTCGTATGAAGTAGTAATACCTTGTTATCTCGAGCAGCATAAACGGGGGTAATGATATGATGGTCACTGGGTATGGGAGGGGACAAATTAATAGTAATAGCTCAACATAGTGCAGAGATTTGCGCCTACCAAAGGTGTCTTCTAAAGTGTTTATTTGCTGCGCGAAGACTTGATGCAGCATGGTGAAGGAGCTTACTTCCACTCATGGAGGCCCAAATCCTTACGTCTGAAAGTTTTCTGGAGCACTCGCGGTATGAACATTCCCACAACATCATTCATTCCCGAGAATCACTATTTGCCTGCGACGGCGGCTGCTAACAAAGTGTTGGGTCAATTCCTCTACGCCAAGACCAGAGCTTTGGCCAACCAAAAACGTCTCAACATTTGTTCGCAACTTCGGAGATCGGCTCGGGGATCCAGCAGCTCTCACAACAAATCTCATCCACCGTCTTTCACCTCCATCCTCTCTTTCCAGCACTCACTCGCCCTACGGCCCTCTCTCTCCTCGACCTACATTCTCTCCCGCCATAGCAATGGCTGCTGCTAGGTTCTTCCGACCAGCTGCCCGTGTGCTGTCAGCTTCACGACCAGCGCCAGCCCTACGATCCGCCTTCCGAACAACTGCTGCAATCCCGTCAATTGCGCGGAGTAGGGGCTATGCCTCGCAGAGCAATGCCAAGGAGATGACGGTGCGAGACGCGCTCAACGAGGCCATGGCCGAGGAGATGGAGATGAACGACAAAGTCTTCGTTTTGGGAGAGGAGGTGGCACAATACAACGGAGCGTACGTGGAGCCTTGCGCATCCCCCAATTGCCTTTTTCTCGGAGGAATGCGCTTTGCGGTCTGGGGAGTCGCCTCGACCTAGCCCCGCTACCTGCTGTACTGGCGAGGATCGAGCTAACCCGGGCTGCTACAGGTACAAGGTCACGAAAGGCCTCCTTGACCGCTTCGGCGACAGGAGGGTCATTGACAGTCCCATCACCGAATCTGGTTTCGCTGGTCTCACTGTCGGTGCGGCATTGGCGGGGCTACACCCCATCGTAAGCGGCCAGATGCTCAGAATCCAGATCACCATCTAATTAGTGGACAGTGCGAATTCATGACCTTCAACTTTGCCATGCAAGCCATTGACCAGATCATCAACTCGGCAGCGAAGACTCACTACATGTCCGGGGGCATCCAACCCTGCAACATCACTTTCCGTGGCCCGAACGGTTTCGCCGCAGGTGTGGCCGCCCAGCACTCCCAGGACTACACTGCGTGGTATGGTAGCATTCCGGGCCTGAAGGTCGTTGCGCCGTACAGCTCCGAAGACGCAAAGGGTCTTATGAAGGCTGCAATTCGCGACCCCAACCCGGTCGTTGTTCTGGAGAATGAGTGAGACCTTCCAAGCAATCCGATTCTCCCACTTACTGACCTCTTTGCAGACTGCTCTATGGTCTCTCATTCCCGATGAGCGAGGCGGCCCAGAAAGATGACTTTGTTCTTCCTGTATTACCCCCACCCTTGCTATGTAGTTTGTGGCACTTTCTGACTATCATATAGTTTGGCAAAGCGAAGATTGAGCGCCCTGGAAAGGACCTTACCATCGTCACTCTGTCCCGCTGTGTTGGACAATCGCTTGTTGCGGCCGAACAGCTGAAGAAGCGCTATGGCGTCGAGGCTGAAGTCATCAATCTCCGCTCAATAAAGCCCCTCGACGTCGAAGCCATTGTCAAATCGGTGAAGAAGACCGGCCACATGATGGCAGTCGAGTCTGGTTTCCCGTCATTTGGCGTTGGCGCTGAACTAATCGCACTCACATGCGAGTACGCCTTCGACTACCTGGAGGCGCCCCCTGTCCGTGTTACTGGTGCCGAGGTGCCGACGCCATATGCACAGAAGCTGGAGGAGATGTCCTTCCCGACGGAGGAGCTGATAGTCAACTACGCTGCTAAGTTGCTGCGAGTGTAGGTGGGCTGGTTTGGTGGCTTGAAGATTCATAAGCTTCTGTTGCACCCTTTGAGATGCACGCTTGCCCCTGTCGAGGTGGCTTTGGCAATCTTTGGATGCGGGAGCGGCATTGTTTGTAGCGGCTGAACATGTACCAAAAGAAGAATTCCAGGGTGTCGGGGAGCGTTTACGTGTACTTCTAATGCTTGATTCCTAGGGCTCATATCTTGGTCATCATTAGAGCAGAGTGGGTCAATAATCCTACTTTCCACTTTCCACTTCATGCATCATACTTACTGCAATGAAACGGCGTAGTGATGAGAAATACGATATATCAAATCCAAAACGGATGTGACACTCGGCCTCGTTCTAGCCATGGTAGATCACTTCCATATTGGACACATCTCTTGGAGCACATCATTAATTGTTCAATATCCACGTGGATCTCATGAGCATCCAAATGTGCCGAATGCTAGCTGAGCGCCATGTACGACAAACTGCATTTTCATGTCCTTCTAGAAGCTGAGCCGGCTTCCACGGTGGTTGAAAACGTAGACGGCTGAACGGTCGCATGCAGCGTCGAATGGACTCTTTGGCTAGCGTGCCGTGGCCTCGGAATCCGGAGCACAGCGTACATGCTCGGGCAGGTCCCGATGGTGACACAGCGTGGGCCTCGATGTGGCAGTATTCCAATGCGCGGGGTTACTTGATCGAGAGGTATGGTAATTCGAAACACCGATATTGTACACAACAGGCAGCAGCAGGAATCAGCTCATGGAGGCGGTAGTCAGGCGCGATACTGTTCGGCTTTGAAAAGCAAAGTTCAGGCAGGAATTTGAAATGAGGCGTTTGGAGAAATTTTGCCTTGCTAAGGCGTGGCTGCGACCATGAATGACATGGATGGTCTGGCCGTGAGATCCCAGCGCTTAGACCAGTCCTAAAGGGGTCAAGCTCCGACAAGCGAAGTCGGTTCGGATGTCGACCCCTGTCCCGACCGATCTCCAAGCTCCCGCACCAGGGACCTCTCATCACTCTCAACCTCTTCGATCGCGAAAGACTTCACGCCCCCATACATCCCTGACCTTGTATGCCCTGCCTTCCCAGTCGCGTTACACTGTTTTAGTGTCTTAGAGGGCTCTTGTCACTACGGCAACTCAATATTCTTTCTCATTTCCCCCATGGCCTTGGTTACCCAGCTTCTCAAGCCACACGGCTATTCGCACCTTCAGACGCCTCAGCCAGGGGTGGAGCATCGATAAGAGATCCAGCCAAAAGAGACACTGCAAAGCACGAGTCTCTCGCCTCTCGCCTATCCCAATTCGGAGATGACCGTGCTGTTCAGCACTACCAACCAAATCCTTGAGCCCAATCTGCCCCCACAAGTGCCTCAGGGTCTCGCAATCTACCCTAAAGTCTAGCCGCTTACGTTGATCACTCCTTCACATCTATTTTGCATTGTCAAATTGCCGCGATCGATCTGGATGCGAGCAAAACAAAGCCATCCGTCCACAGAGCGGCTCCGGGTTGCTTCAATAGCTTCAAATTCAATCAGACATGGTCTGATATATCGTACGATTCTCCGCGCTCTGCACTCAAAAGGCACCTTCGCAGGGACAACACACGATCAAGCCCATGCTGAGTGGACGGCAGTCAGCCCTCACCGTTTCCTGAATCGCATTCATACGTACTTCCCATTGGTACGTAAGTGGTGCATTACTACTTGTGAAACCATCTCGTTGCGCACGGAAGTGTTCGGGCGGTGGATTTGACATCTCGCGTGTTCAATACCGGTGTGAAACACACAGAGAACGTTGCTGTACTTACTCTTTTGGGTACAAGCTTGAAAGATTGTCTTGGAGCCCTGAATTGCTTCTGCGCGTCCCCAAGGTTTGGTGACTGAACAATTCCAATATCGTTTCCTAGTTCGGGTACTACTCACAATCCTTCCAAACCGATGCTTTGCCACGCAGTCGGTGATTGGGCAATGTGCTCAATTTACTGCGACCTATCGAACATTCCTACCACTCGAAGCAGTTAGTTTGACGATGAACGTTGGGCGAGTAAAATTGTGGGAGTGTGAATAGAGCGACATGAGCGCACATGGAAGCGACACGGAATGTCATTACATGGTGGTAGTTGCAGTATGGCAAAGCCTGGGCTTCAATCGCGGGGTGTAAGTACTAGGATTTGCACAGGGAATCATCATCCTTTGAAGAGTTCATAAAGACTCGACGATGGCCCAACGTATCAAAATTTAACGCCGCGCCCTTGATCTTACCGACTACTTGTCCCTAGGACCGTAAGTCCGGGTCAACTTTCACTCATCCTTGTCAATCTGACCCTTTCACCTCTTCCCCCCACGTTTAGAAAGCGAAGGCTGCAAAATCCTTCAAAGTCATCCGCCCAGCAACAACCTGCGGCAATTCATGCTTCAACTCCCTGCGTTCTTCCTGCACAAAAAAACTTTGGAACAACTGACGGAATCACACCTGCCACCATCACAGAGGTGGTATGTCTAGGTATCCGACCAGCGCGCCTCTGTGCGCATCCGTGACTAGCCAGGACCAGACTCGTACCATCCTCACGCTACCCCTTGAGCTGCGCGAACAGATATACAAAGAAGTTTTGACCAACCATCTGCAAGGACCGGAATTGCTCAGATCCTGTCGCGAGATCTACGATGAGGCGCACAAGTTCCTTTTCCAGCGCCCTCTCCTCCTCCGGAATCTACCAGCTCTACAACGTTGGCTTGACCAAGCACCCGAGAGACACTTCCCCAACGTCATAGAAGTGATCCTCGAGCTTCCCGACGTTGACCTCACACGGCTGCTCACTTCTCCTAGCAGCTCACACACTCCGTCGAGCCCCCAAGTCTCGGTGCGGGATCTCTATGAGCAAGAGCTGGAAGGACTGTATCGGGGCTTGAAGAAACTCGAGCAAGCCAAGACTTTGACTATTAAGACGCTTCCGGATAGTCAGTCCTTCTTATACCGCGACTTTGTGGCGAAGTTTCTGGATCGTTTGGGCTCCGTGTTTCCCGGCCTCCAGCACTTGACGTTGGAGGGCAACTTCCACCACCAGTCTCTATCATTTCTATCGTCTATCAAGGAGTTGAGACACTTATCTTTCGATGGCTACTCTTCAACGTCGCCCACAGCGACGGCGGAAATACTAGCCGGGTTGCCTCATCTCACCAGCTTATCCCTCTTCTCTCACCCCGCCCTCCTGACCCCGACCGACCACGTCCACAGCAGCTTCACCTCCAATCGCCAGTCCGTTACTGGCAGCGTCCTCCGCTTTATGAATCCGCTCGGTTCGCTCTACCTGACCGAGACTATGCGGCCCGCATCTTCCACCGGGATTTTCTTCACCCCTGAGATCTTGTCAGCTCTGCACTTTTCACACAACACTTCGCTGACAAGTCTGTCGATATGCTTGTCCCAGGTTCCTGACGTCGAGCCGCTCGAGGCTCTGCAAGAGTTTCTCGAAGGCTCTTCGATTCGGACGCTGCAGCTCGATTGGCCGAATTTTGACCCTGAGGATATGGATGATTTGTTGCCGGGTGGGCTGGCGGAGCTGTGGGTTAGAACGGAGTCCAAGGAGAAGGCTTTTGATGTCTTGTATCAGGTTATCAAGAGTAAAGAGGCTGGGGAGATGGGTGGGTTAAACAGGGTGGTGCTGATGAGGAAAGAGTGGCATGGCGAGGGGAATGGCAGGGAAGAGGACGTTGGCGAGCGTCGGAGTGAGGATATGGATGGCAGTGTGCAGCCTCAGGCTGGTGGAGAGGGAGGGCACGGTGTGAGTGCTTCCGATGAAGCTGCTACTGAAAAGCATAGCAGCAGTGGCGGAGAAGAAGAGGTAAGTATCCCTTCGTACGTTTTCTACGGAGCTCCCCGAACACTTTCTTTCTCATCTTGTACCCTCTGCCTAACCCTCTTGGAGGGAATTAGTACTGACGAGAGCTACAGCCTCTACATGACTTTCCTTCTGGTATCTCTTACGAAGACGTTGCCCGTGCGATGAGGACGCTCAGTCATCTTGGCGTGAAGGCATCGTGGTATACGGAGAGTGTTTGAGTCGTGCGGGATCATACCTACTGGAGCTAGCTGTCTGGTATTGGGAGTGGCATCTTTATGACGGCAAACTGGCTTGCTCTAATGTACTTCACTACAGTACCGGGATTCTTCTTTCCCAGGGCCTGATTTTGGCTCGACGCAGCGACATGGAGAGGGTCTCCATCTGTGTAGCTCGACTTACAAGGATCATTGTGGGCTTGATAAACGACACATCTAGAAGACTAGAACATGTCAATCATTTGACGTGCAGGTACCAGCTATTCATCACATGCCTTGCCCTCTATTCTTGTTTTTAGTCTTCAAGTGTGCCTTTCTCAGTAGGCTTCACATGCAAAGCGCCCCTTTAACTTCGCTGAACAAACCGGGTTTTCTGGTTGGCGAGGATGATGCCAACATCTGTTATATAATGTTGCTGATCTTTTATCTACTTCTGGAAGTGTTCATGTCTAAATCCATGCATCTTTCGGCTCCCAGGACCCTAGGGTATGTCGAGCCGCATGAGTAGAGAGTACCTGAATGTTTCTAGCTCCAGGTTCTATTAGTGCAGAGAAATAGGGCTGGTGCTTTCTATAGTAAAATAATGTGTTTCTGTATATAATACTCTATATGGTACTTGCCATTTTTGACAGAACTCTTTGCTAGACTTACCAAGTCAACAATCTAGCTCACGCGATATACTTTGCCTTGACGGTGTTAGCCAGTCATGTATACACAAGCTGCTTTTTGGGTTTAAGGTCTAAATTATTTAATGACTGGAAAAATGTTTGAATCCATCTCTTCATGCGTCATCCTTTGATTAACAATGTTCTGCTAGCGAACCCAGGTCCGCCAATATGGGAGCCTTGCAAGTACTTATCCATGCAGCTTGAATGTCCTTCCTCCTCTTTTTCCCAAGCCACTCTCTCATGCTTCCAGCTGAGATAAGCCCGCAGACGTCAGTCAGCCAATCCCATCTTTAGATTCTAGTGCTGGCTTCACTGGAGCAGCCAATGCTGACCATATCGAGTGGTGTGGTTGCCGCAGGCACTTTGAGAGAGATGGCCTCCCACCGGAGCCGAGTAAGGAAGTCACTACCAGAGAATATATAAGCCATTCAAATGAGCCGCCACACTTTGAGGGCCACCGTACGTGCCCGATCAACTCACTCCTGCTCACAACGGCTTTGCAAGCCCATGCTCAACGAACTCGACTTCGTGTCCGATCTCGCGACCTATTTTCCAAGCTGAATTGGTTGATCAGCCGCAAGGTATGCACAATACATCCTGCGTGTGCGAATGGGTCCCGCCGTGCGAAGTGGTGGTCGACAAGATCGCCATAGGGGACGACAGTCTCACACTGTTGAGACTGGTCTAAGCGCATCGCCCAAGCATCTAGCTATCTACTCACCACATCCGCCACATTACCATTTCAGCCATCTTCTGCCACATCCGCCACATAAACATCTCAGCCTTCTGCTATATTCGCCACATAACCATTTCCTCAACATCTATTCGCTATTACCACCATCATCACAAACCACTTCTACCCAATCTAGACATCTCTCAACATCTACTCATCTATCCGCCATAATGGCCAGCTACCTATGCCAAATCTAGCGATCTCTCAACATCTACTTCTCCATTCGCTATATTCTCGCCAGCTTACGTATCCCTCACATCTATTCGCTACCTTCTCACCAGCTTTCACATCTCCGACATTTCCAACGTCTAACCATCTACTCCCTATCTTCTTACCAGCTTACATACATACATTATCTATTCATATACTTCCTAGCCTACACACATACTTCCTCTAACTACATACTTACTAGCTTTCATATACAATCATATATATATATAATCTTAGTTACTATCTATTAGCAATATTTTTGGCGTATTGCAAGTTGCGATGTACGGTGGCGTACATATAATATTATCTATCAGCGATACACTGCGGTTTGATTTTCCACTCATGGAGTGGGTGTTTACGTGCCAAAAAACCCACTCATTGAGTGGAAATCGCGCCGCAGTGTATGTTTGGCTTGTTGCCAATTGCGATGCACTGTACATTACCTGGAGGACAAGATTTCGCCCCGTCGCAACGCTCCAACGCTTTACGCAGGGGTGCAGGTTTGAGTCCCCAGACAACATTTCAGCGCATCCTTCCCCTAATCCATGAGATTGAGCAAAACTTTGTGGGATTGAATTACAGATGTTTCCTCCAGGGATTGTAGTTTCGACGCGCTGTGGTAAATCTACTTGCGCAACTCCGTCGCAATGTTACTCGACTCGAAGTAGTCATGTAGCAAAGTTGGAAAATGAAAAATTTCTTTCCGAAAGACGCGAAAGCATTCCTGATGTTTGAAGTCGCAGACCAGCTACGAATTCTAACCAAGATGTAGCGCGTGTACTGGCAAAGTCAGGCTGGAAACTGAACAGTGATTAATGGAAGAGAGCTAAGTGGGTTGGGTTGTTCATATGATTATAGCGTTCGCATGGGATTCAGTCTTTATTTCATGCCAATACGAGCATCTCACAGAAGTGTAAGAAGCACAGGCGAACTTGCATAAAGACAGCGCATTTTCTATATCTACCAACTCATCCCCATCGCCATCACTAGTAATCACGCTCACCTCTCCACGATCCAACAACTGCTACTTCCTCCACTTGCCATCATCCTCGAAAAACTCTCCTCAAAATTTCGTATTGTAGGCCGTCTCGCAAACCGCTAACACTTCCGCCTCAGACCTACACGCTGCCTCAGGAAAGCCATTCTCGATTTTCTAAACTAATTTCTGTGCGGGCAGTCATAAGCACTATTCCAGAACTGCCCGCGGCGCTATAAGGAGATGTGGTTGTCGTTGGGGCAGGTAGTGGTCGTCCATCCCACTGCGAGTCGTGAATGATACATACCGTCATCGCCTAAAGGTTTTTAGCTTCTGCTTTGATTGATGCAGAGAAATGAACCAGTATACTCTGTAGTAAAATTTTGTGTTTTTATATAATGATCAACCTAGTTTTTAGAGCAGCCACGAGCTTGAAATTTCGGAGGGGAAGCAAGACATCGAGTCTATCCCAGGAGCCGTTGGGCCCCCGCAACGAACATGCGGTTCGATTTCCACTCAATGAGAGGAAAACCCACCCAGGCCACTCAATAAGTAGGTTATACACCACTCATTACGTTTCTTTCCGCTTAAGAGTAAGCTTTGTCCTCCATATTGAGTAGAACTAACTAAAAGTATCTTCCTTGCTGGAGATTTGACTTGTAATATCTCAAATCTTCGTAGAATCTGACTGAAGTTGCTACATGCTAGGTGAGTTAATCTAGGTTGGGTGGGTCTATGAACGCCGCGCCCCTGGCTACATATAATGCCAGCTCCCCTCCTTCGTCCATAACTCTGCTCCCCACGCCATCATCTCTATTATCTCTATCGCTATATATCACTATCCTCATCAGTCAAGTATCTCTATCGTATCTAGGCCCAATTATAAACTAATCACAATGCAGAGTACTCAGTTAGGAATGAGGCGGACAGGGTAGGGCAGAACAGGACAGGACGGGCAGGTAAGGGCCGTGAGAGCAAATCTATTGTTCAGGGGCTATGAAGGATCCAAGGGGAGCCGACGGATTGCTCAGTATACCTGAGTAGCATCCCAGAATACAGCAATTGGTACAGTATGAGCGAGGTAGAGTGAAGCAGTCAGGCCCCGGCATAAGTTGCGAGAATGTTTACTTATGAGTCTGGAATTCTTAGAACATATGCCGCCTCCGTGGTCCATGATGCATAGTGTATTCGCGTCGAAGCAATGCGGTGGTGTTGCTCCTCCCCCCCCGCGCCACGCCAGGCATTCTCCGATGCAAGACTGCGGACACATACATGTTCCCTCATATCTTTGTCTTTTATGGGATCGATCGGCACACATACCTTTCTGATGCGGGCACATACTTGGAATCCCAGCTGGGGCCGAGCATGAACACCGCGCACTTCGCACCGATAAATCGCGACACTCGACCGCCAAAATAGTACGCATGAAAGTCAGCAGTTGTCAATTGAGACATTCAAGTCTTGTCGAAATTGCTGAAATCCGACGTGATCTGGTTGCCCTAATTATCGCATTAAAAGCTTGGGGCTCTGCATCGCATCGCATCGTGGTTGTGGTGGTCCACATCCTTATCGATAAACCCCCACGCACGGACCTCTTCACGAAGATTAAGCCTCAAGATTCAACCAGATGCTTTGCAGCGACTGCATGCAACAAACAACTGCCTAATAAAATTGCAGGGTCCATCCTTGTCAAGTTGAGTGAGGTCTTTCCAATCGCATCAATTTGGTGCGATTTGGTCGCGATTTGGTGGAGAAATAGTTGAGAAACATGTATGTGCCTGCATAAAAAGGAAAAGCGCAGGCGCAAGAAGGCCCCCACACATGTAAGATCAGTTAATTGCTCATCACCCTGAGAGTATCGTGTGTGCTTTGGTGTTCTTTCCGTTCTTCCCCGCTTCGGCCACGACTCCACCGAAACTCAATATTTCTTGCTTTCAACGCCAATTTCAATGTTATATGAAATCTTCAAATCTTCAGAGCAATATAATTCAGTAATGGGCTTGTGGTTTAGTACGTAATAATCTAATGCAACATTCACTGCATATAACTAACAATTATCAGGGGGTATAATGTTCGCTTCGCATAACGACATGTGTCTGCGAAAGGTCCTGGGTTCGATTCCCAGCAAGTCCATCATTCTTTTTGCGTTTTTTTGGGCCTTAGATCCCGCGCAGTTCCATTTATGCATGCTATAAAATTCCCTGCTAGAGTGTGGGTAACCAATACCTGGATCTGTGGCCGCCGAAAACTTGGCTGATGTGCGGAATTTTTTTTAGCGAGAACACTAAACGAAAGCGATCAAATAAACCCAGGTTTATAGGGTCAGAGACAGGAGTTCTGTTGTGGAATACCTTGCTGTCCTGAGCGGAACGGGGCATGGCTTCATCCAGGCAGCTGGTGACAGCACATCATAGCTTCCCGGCGCTCTTGGCCAGAGGTACACGGCTGGATTGAGACCTAAAATTAGGAGTTGTTATATTCTGGAACTTATCTGTAAAACCACATTCATTCCGTTGAGCGCACCCTGCACAAGGGTGAGATTGGGTTTGGTATGTCAATCGGCTGGTAACGAAGTTTCAGCGCTCTAAGTTCTTCGTCGGAAGAGAATCCAGAACTTTAACGTGGATGCAGTCAACGGGGTTGAGGTACATAAAATAACACATATCACTTGTAGCGCCACGGGCTGATGGCAAGTCAAGACGCGTAAGTGGATTGCGCTTCAACGTAGTTTCGACACGAGGTACAAAGGAGCCAGGATTTGTCGAGGAATACCTTTACTCGACAGTACTTGACTTATAGCTTCTCCCTGTTCAAAGCTATGGAAATAGAGCAACAATCGTCTATTTAGATACGCTTTATAATAATATGGGTCGAGCTAGGATTCCGCTGGCTGCATTAACAATCTAATTATGGTATTCCTTAAAAATACTAGCTCCTTGGTAGCAGAGCGTGGTAAGATTACCGACGAAGAATGTATTATTAACTCCGCCGCTCAAGAAGATACTGTTATGGAATCTTGTTCCAAGTGCGTCGTCACGATTTCTGCTGCACATCACTGCCCTCACTTCCACAAATGACTGCGGAGGCAGAATTGGAGGCTTTATGTGCATCATCACATACGAAAAGCGATGTCATACTTCCACATCCTAAATAAATTTGGCATATCGAAGTGTCGTAGGTGAGTCCTGCCGTATGTGTCTGGGATGTAGCATTTTGGAATAACTCATGTGTTCGCCGACGGGACACCACGGCAGCCTACTAGCCAGAAGTGGGTGGAAGTTCTAAAAAATAACGAGGAGACCCTTTGCTTCTCATAAGTAAACGTTCATATAACTGATACGGGGGGGTAGAACATTCTCACAACCTCTCAGACACGCCCCAATAATCTTGCCGGAAATGTCGCATTCTCAAGGCACAGCGACTTGGGATAGCGAGCGACGTGGGCTGCCACATTCGCTTTAGAGCCGCGGTCTGTGTCGTGTGCGAGAAGAGAGATCCCTGGCTGAACTCGTCAGAAGATCGCACTGACACGGAAATAGTACCAGGTAAATGATCGACGGACATGCCGGATCAATTCAATCGGTACTCAGCATTGCTATGCCAGCACGCACGGCAACTCCCCAGCAGACCTCCATACAAGAAATTCTATGATCATCAAATTTCGCCACCGTCGCTATTAAAACCAACCTTTTCTTTGGGTTACTGCGACCGAGAATCTCGTGGTGTGCGTTGTTCTTCCTCGAACCACCGCACAAGGCAGCAGACTCAATGGAAAAACCTGATCTCAGCCAGGCGGTCCCAGTAAACCAGGACCGATCGCATGAAAGCGAAGGGGGCGATACAACTTAATGACCAGCCTCCGAGTCGCGGCTTAACTGAATGAGCCAGCAACTGGTCATCGAAGATCGTGACCTATTTCACGAGGTTAACGACGATGGTAAAGCAATCAGGGAATCGGGTATAGAAGTCTTTCTTCTGCCCATCGAACCAATCCATCAGGGTGTTGGGCTTCTTGATCCAGCTCAAATCATGCTTTGCATTCGGATTTGTCATGCGTATGAGCTTGCACAGCTCTTCGTTTGATGCGAAGACTTTCTGCGACCGTCTGCCTTGATAGCAAGCCGGGAGCAGATATCAGAATCCGTTCCTCGAGGTTGTCCATTCAATTGAGCAGGAATTCACGACAGCACACCCCTGATTCAAAATCTCGAAATACTAATGATGTTCATATTAAGTTCAGGTTTTCATTTCCCTCGAGTTCTAACATTTGTCCTCGAGTTCCCCATCCCCTTCATTCTCAAACCGACCATCAGAAGTGAGCACCATCCATTCCTCGCCCAATGATATCATGCTCTCATTTGCATCATCTCCATCATCTACTTCTTACTCGTCGTACTCTCTGCATGTTCTGCAAGCACATGCTCCGGGTTACTCGGCAGCCCATCCTTCGTATCATCACTGTTCTGCTGCGCATTCTGCGTCTTTGAGGGTGCGCCGCCTTGCTCGTTGGCCTTGGACGTCATGCTACCAGACTGGTCGTGAGTTTGGTGTTCCGGCTCCGGGGACTGGCGGCCGGTGTTGGGGGCGGACATTTTGATGGAGGGAGTGGTGGGTTGGTTGGTTGGTTGTTTTTGTGGACTGAGGAGGTTAGGTGGGAGATTTAGGAGTGGGAATGCAGGCGAGGGAGGTGAGGGAGGGAGGGGCGATTTCGGTGTACAGGAGCTATCGATTGATTGAGAGCGATGAGCGAGAGAAGCGTACGTACGTTGTGTGGATGTGTGTGGGTAAGTAGAAGCTGCCCATTATTAACATTCAACTCAGTCTCCAACGCCTCTCAGAACTTTACCTTTTGATTCAAATTGGTGTTTCGAGGTCAATGAAACTTCTCTCGTCGACGCGCCTCCCGCGCTTTTGACTGTAGCAACTGCCCCACGACGACGTCATTCTTGTATCAGCCTTGGCATTGCATCCGCATCGGGCATATACGTGCAGCCAGCGATTAAGCGCCTACGTCAACTGCGATAAAGTCGCGCCATACGGAGCTTTTGCCTGGCTTATGAATCCTGCTGATGCATAAATTGGAGGGTTGTTCATCCGTGCTAGCCTTGGGCTGAAAAGCTCCTATTTCACGGACGCTTTCTGTTTCACGACGATAATGTTGCCCGAGGACTCGGGCTGTAGGAACAGTGCTACCGGGAGGCATTCCCTGAATGCTGATATGGTATGGTATCCCTCGAATACAGACATAGTTATACAGCCTTTTAGCACCCATAATGCACCCAACCATGACCAACCCAACCCAATCCCAAGAACTCCATCCATGATGCCATTCTAACTCATCTTCCCTATCTCCACATCCCCATCTCCTAAATCATCGTCGTCATCCCAGCCACTCCCCCTTATCCTCTTCCCGACCCACAGCCCCAACACCGTCAAAGCACTCGCCGCGAGAAACCATCCCTCGAACCACCTCTCCGTGAACGCGGGCTCGAGCGGTGCGCCTAGAGCATCCGAAATCGCGCTCTTCATCTCGGTGGGCAGATTACTGCGCAGCAAGAGCGCCGAGCTGATCACATACGTCGCGGAGATCTGCGAGATGAGGAGTGCCAGGTTGGCGCGGGCGTGTTGCAGGATTCCTGGGACAACGCGCGCAAAGAGCAAAAAGGTTTGTAGGACGCTATTGAAAGATAGCAGCAGCATGAGCCCGGAGAGCAAGAATGAGATAATCCGGCTCCATGCCACGCGGTCCAGACTCGGGTCCCAGTACTTTGCCAGAATGGCGAGGAAGTTGTTGATCGGGTCACTGTTGGAGAAACTCGTGTTCGGCGCCGAGAAGCGGCGCAACGTGGTGAATATTGTCGCTGCGATGCGGTAGGAGCAGTAGAGCGAAAAGACAAAGCTAAAGAGATTCAGCAAGCGGCCGTATACCGTGTGTGAGCGTAGCTGAAACTGTCGCCGGTTTTGGAGAACCATCATCGAGTTTTGGAGCGACGTTCGCATGGTCTCGAGGCCTTGAATCTCGAGCTGGAGAGTGCTGCGCTCTTGGACATCCGGGTTCCCGCGAATGCTCCCCATGACACGCGTCACAAATCCTTCTTGTGGGGTATCGGACATCTTCCGTTGTAGGGCACGGAGACGGCTCTCCTTCGTCAAGAGCATGTCGTTCGTGGCTTCCAAACCGGCCTGCTTCCGCGCAATATCAGACTCGGTGACCTGTTCTGGTTAGGTTGACCCCCAAACTCCAGTGAGAGACCTACAATACGATACTTGACTCCAAAGCTTTGCCACATAGAGCTAATCGCCGCGAATCCCGCCAGCGAGGCCATCAGGCTGATCCCAATTATGCCAATCCGCTCCAAACACCCCTCACTGATGCTGTGGTCC
Organism: Clohesyomyces aquaticus; assembly: GCA_002105025.1. NCBI lineage: Eukaryota > Fungi > Ascomycota > Dothideomycetes > Pleosporales > Lindgomycetaceae > Clohesyomyces > Clohesyomyces aquaticus. The sequence continues at coordinate 174,848 of MCFA01000010.1, read as the reverse complement.
CGAACATACGACTCTTCGTGCAGATATGACCCCAAAAGCCCTCTCCCTAGATACCAGAACCCCGTCAGCCAAACCACCATTCCCGTCCCCTCCAACACCCATGCTATCCGCCGGTGCTTTCCAAAGCCCCATCCCGCGCCAGAGAGCACCGAATGTATTTCCAACGCCGGAGTGACTACCACCAAAAGGAAGAGGAGGAACGGGACCGTAAACTTCAGCGCAAGGGTGCGGGTGGCACGGTTGACCGTATTCGAAATCTCGCAGAGAATGAGCTCGACGAGGACGGCGGAGAGGGCAATGTTCGTCGAGAAGGTGATGCTTGCGAGTCTGCGCGATGAAATCCGTACATGTTGGAGAATCGAGCCTCTCTCGCGCAACGCAAATGCTGATGGCAGTCCCGCATCCGGGCGGTCTTTGAGGTGCGCGCGGCCCGAGAGCAGGGGAAAGAGCTTGTGGGATACGGCGACGGCGACGATTAGGAACGTAAGGACAAAAGGCAATGCCGACATTGCCAAAGCAGACGGTCGCCGTTTGACCGCCCAGTCCGGAACGCATTCATCGCAGTCGGCCGAGGAAAGCATAGGGCTGGTAATGTCGAAGCTTCAAAGTCGGAATATCTCATTCACTCCCGCGGCGGCCTTGGCGTCGTGGATCGTAGTTCAGCTCCCATCGGCTCTGCAGCTGCTCAAGGGTCATGTCAGTGCCTGTGATGAAGAGGATGCGTGTTCATCAAAAGGAACACGCGGATTGTGTTTCGCAACACCGAGCCAAGCCATGTACCACCCCGCGCCACCTCCGGACGTCATGTCAGTGCGCATGGACCAGGCCGGCGTTTGGGGTACATGGATGCAGCCAGAAATAGACATCCTGAACTCGTATAAGTCGTAGAATTATTGCTCGACAGACACATCGAACAAATTCGGTATAATGCTAACTACAGTACCAATACCCGAAACACTCGCGTGATCTACCATGAATGGAACCCCCACACTCTTGTCCAAGTACCACGTCACCGGAAGCAGTCTGCTCAATATTGATCATCAGGTCGGAAAAGTGGGCAGAGCCATCCTTTCGCCTTTCCAAAACTTCTCATGCAAACTGCCGAACAGACAAGAAGGGGGGCGTCAATTCTATTCCGCTGTAGGGCTCGTTGCCGCTCCTGGTTTCGTTTCCACATCTCCCACTTGCTTCGCGATCCGTGTCTCTGCAACAGCGCTTGCTTCCGGCTGTGTAGTCGCCACTCCTCCCTGGTCCTCTTCGTCGCTGCTGCTGATATCACTAATATCAGGACTATCCAAATTCCCCAGATCCGGACTCTTCATCACAACACCTGGACTCTTTAAATCATCTATGGCGGACGTAGACTCCGCGTCAGGACTACCCGCAGGCTCATCTTCGGCAGCGTGAACTTGACTCAGTGGACTTGGCTCAATCCCCTGAGGCACTCCAATGGCAGCGGCTACGGCTGCGGCTTCATCTTCAGAGGCGGGTGCTTCCTCTTCTGCAATGAAACTCGTCGAAAGGGTAGGATCTAGCAGACCCTGAGCACCACTCTTTTCCAACAGGTCCTTGTACGCATGGCGAGAAGGGTCCAGGGCACGCTTGTGTCTCGACTTGTCTCGCTTCGACGACGGACGCACCACAATAACAGGAACCGGCGAGTGTTGCAGACAGTACTTCGAGACAGACCCAGGGAGCAGGCCTTGGAAGCCGCCAAGACTTCGACCTCTTGTTCCAACGACCAGAATCGCTGGTTCGTACAGGTTAATCTGTGACAGCGTTAGTCGCGCCCTACCAAACATATAGTCCATATAATACCATTTCGTCAATCACTTTGTTGACTTTTCCCACGGCAAACTCCAAGATCAAGCTAATGGCCTTGTTCTCGTGGTTCTTGTTCTGAATCTGCTTCATCAGAGCTTCAGCCTCCGACCGATATCGTCCCTTCTCCACGCTGGGATCTCCAGCAATCGTAGAGTCCTTTTCGACAACCCTCAGACAGACAATTTCGTCGCCATCGTCGACAAGCTCGTCAATCAGCCATTGCAAGGCATAGTCCGAGTATTCATTGTCGTCGCAGCCGCACAAAAAGGTCCGCGAGCGCTTAGTGTATTCGTAGTCCTTGTGCTTCGCAATCAGGGTAAACGAATTCTCCTCGATGAAGTCGGCTGGCTTGTCGAACGTATCGAACGACACCCGGTTTTGAAAGACACTGTCAAGCCTGTCAGCATGCGGTGAAACGTCATGGTGGACAACAATGAGGAACATCAGCAACCACGCCTATTGCTCGCTCGGGGAGCCACCCGCAATCTGTGAGGCATACTCCGACATGGTGAATCGCCATAGGCGTCGGCGCGTGAGGGTCTGGAAACAGGATGTGAGGGGACGGGGTTAGAATGGGCAGCGTGAGGGGTAGCAGAGAGATATCGTCACTCACGGTGGAGGCGGAGGAGAGGACAATCGGCGCTTGTCGCGGCCGGGTTTTGGGCTTCCTTTGGGTGCCGTCGTATGAGCATGCGGCAGGAACTGTATGGACGGGCGGCGTGCATCCTGTGTCTCTCCGGTGGCCGCTGGCAGCAGCAGAGGGCTCACCGTCTGGCGAGGCGCGGGTGCTTGGACCGCTGGAGAACCGTTTCGTGGTGCTGCCGACGTGGGGGAGACACTCATCCTGGTCTTTGGACAGATTTAGAGGCACGAGGGCGTCCGGTGAGCCCCTCTGCAGACGAATAACAACTGCACTCTCTTCCGCTTGCCAAATCCTTGCGCCAGACGTGTACTCTCACAGGCGATAGGGACGTGGTACGCTCGTGACTATATGCCTTGGCGCGGGGGGAGCTGTCGTGGGCGCTGCTGTGAGTGAGCGCAGGCGGGCAGCGAGAGGCGGCGCCGGCGACTGTGGTTGCGCTGGGACCCAAGAGCTTGCAGAGTCTCAGTCGGGCTGGGGACTGGCAAGTGTAAAAGAGCAAAAGGGCGTCGAGGCAGGCACATCCAAATCTGGGGCACCGCAGACTTGGCTTGATGCCATGTCGCGCCTGGGTGGGTTTGCTTGACAAGGTTCCAAGGCCAAACCGCCGCCAAACCACGGTGGAGGGCAGAGCCTTCGTGGGGAACGGGCTGCCACGCGCGCCGATGGGGCGTTCTGGGAAGCAGAGATGGGACTTGCAGGTCAAGAGCGCCACAACACCATTGCAGCCATATCGCCTTGTGTCTTCTTCCATAGGTTGGATGCAGGGTTGGCCATGCCCGGATGCGAAGCCGCCAAGGGTCACGTGCATCGACACCAAGCCAGCACATCAAAGCTTAGACAAGCTGGAAAAGGCCATTCATTAAACTCAAATCTGTCCGCTGAAAGCCGTCTATATACCCATCAACCGTCAAGCGCCCTACGCGAGCGACTTGGCCTCGCCCTCCTTCAGCTTGCCGGCTTCAACGAGTCGCTGCACCTCGTCCTTGAAGACCTGCGTAATCTCGCCGCCGTTCTTCTTGCCACTGAGCTTCGCAGTCAACGCCGCCAGCTCTTCATTGTCAATCTTCAAGATGATGTGATCGACGTCGTTCAGCGCAGCGTCGATCTGAGAGGCCGGAGCATCTCCGCCGCTGTGAAAGTAGTTGGCGTCTTTGACGGCACCCCTCACCACTCTCTTGTTCTTCTTGGCGGCATTCTTCGCAGCTTCCTTGGCCTTCTTCGCGACCTCTCGGTTGGCCTTGTCTGCCGCCTCCTGCTCGGCCTTGGCCTTGGCCTCGAGCTCTTTTTGCTTCGCTGCCTCTTCAGCAAGACGCTTCTGCTCTGCCTCCTTCTCGAGTCGGCGCTTGTTCTTCTGAGCATTCTCCGCCTGGCGGAACTGCTTGATGCGCTCATCAAGAGCCAGGGCGTCATCGACAAGCTTCCTCAGGCGGGCAGTATCCTCCGTCTTCTTCTTTCGACGGGCGTTCTGGTTCTTGCGTTCGACGTGGCGCTTTTGGTCACGGTTCTCATTGTCGTCCGGAACATCCTCATCGAGATATTCAAAAGTCCTCCAACTGTCAAAGTTGTACCAAAAGTTGTAGAAATGCTCCACATCCTCCTTGGTGCTCTTCTCGTTCCCGAGCTTGGGAACGGGCTGGGTCTTGGAGAAGCGACCCTCCGCCTCGAAAACTCTGCCCCAGAGCTTGTAGAAGTTGCCTTTTTGCGTCTCTTTCTTCGTCGGCGGCTCGACGTCGGCGGCCTCGTCGACGGAATCGTATTGGCGTCGTCTGACTGGGTCCGAGAGAACTTCCGTAGCCTTTTGAATGCACTTGAAGAACTGGTCGTCCTGGGCCTGGCCGGCAGCGGCCTTCTTGTCGGGGTGATGTTTCAGCACCTTCTTGCGGTGGGCCTTCTTGATCTGGTCTTCAGTGGCCCTCCATCGGTACTTGGTGATTCCGAGCACGGCGTAGTGATCTTGGTTCTGCAAAGTGTGAGCATTGAAATTTAAGCAACTACCACGGCAAGTCTCACCTTCCAGTCCTTGGCCTCGCGCTGCAGCATCAGAGGATCTTCGGGCTCGCTAATCTCTCCAGCATCGTCATCTTCGACCTTCTTGACATTGGACTGGGCCTGGATGCGGTCGTCCTCGGAGAAAGTGCGCTTATGTCGCTTCTGTGAGGGAATCGTGGTTAGCGCGCTGACAGCAGCAAACATGATAGAGTAAACCTACTCTGCGCGCATGCGCAAGGAAGTGCGGGCCAACAGGCTCGATGTTCCGGTCGGTTGCGTGACTGAGGTGTCCGATAGCCTTGAAATCTTTCTCGCCAGCCCAGCCTTCCGGCAGGACCGGTAGAGGGAGAGAAACTTGCACAGAAGCCATTATTGGGTAAAGTTGGCGTTGAGTTTGGGGAGTGAGCAGCGTGGCAGCGAGGCCTGAACGAGAAATATTTTCGATGTCAGGTCGGGCCGGAGTTTCTCCGACCTCCGCGGATCCCTGCGCCGCGCCGCGTCCCCAGAAACGTCGCAGAATAGCGGACGGCTGGTTGTCAAGTGGACACTTGCACAATAGACATGGCAACCCGCTAGATATCCACCAAGCCAATTCTTAATTCGGAATCGCATGATATACCGTGAACATGTTTCAGGGTCTCCAGGTATTGATATCCCCTCAACGGCCCGCTTGCAGTGCTGACAGGGGATTCCGCAGCGCATCAAGGGTGCTCTTGAGAGAGGAATAGCAGAGGAACAAGCCAGACAGAAGGCCACGACCCAGCAGTCGCCTGCCAGATCAGGCTCAGCTCCCCGGCGATCGAGTTCGCGAAACCTGTCACCTTCGAAGCGACCGGCGAGATCCAAGGATGGAGACAGCAGCAAGGCAGCACCCAGCGGAAAGGGCCCCGATCCTTCAGAGTTTGACCCCGACTTTGTCATAGGGGAAGAGGAAGAGCTCAGCCGGGCAGGAACCCCTCGCCCAAAGGACAAGGCCGATGGCTCAGACACACCACCAAACAACAATGGCAAGGAAAAGGAAGGCGAGGGAGCGGCTGTAGCAGACGGGGACAAGCCAGCTGTCCAGGCCGAAATAACACCAGAGATACGGACGCGACTTCGGAAGCTGGAGAAGCTCGAACCAAAGTATTCAGGTAAGCATCTCGACCAGAAATCTGGTTGCCGACTAATTTGTGTGCAGAGTTGCTTCGCTCCTACCGGATTGCGCACGCCCGAGTAGGCGCGATCGAAGCGTTCGAAGCCTCCCTCCGCGAAAACACCCCGCTTACCTCGATAACCGAGCCTGCTGCGTTCGTTGAATACCTTGGACAGCTCAATGTTAAGAGCGACATGCTCATGGAGGAACTCAAGCGCGTGTCAAGAGAGCGAGACGGGCTCAACAAGAAACTCGACGAATCCGAAAAGCGGGCCAATGATGCCTCGGAGCAAGTGGAGAAGTTGCAGGCGCAAGCAGCAGCCAGCCAAGACGTCCCCAAAGACGACTCTACCCAGACAGAGTCCGTTGCTCCATCATCCGCATCCAAGCTATCCAAGGATACGGAAAATACCGAGGACACCGAAGAGTTCTTTTCGTACGACAGTGAGCTCCCGAGGCTGCAATCGCAGCTCCAAGAAAGCCAGGACAAAGTGAGCGAATTGGAAGAGCAGAATACAACCCTGAAGAGCGAGCTTTCGGTTGCTCAGGAATCCGCAGAATCCGTCATGAAGAACTTGGAGACTGCGACCAACAACCTCCACACGCTCAAGGATATGCACGACCGTTCACAAAAGGAGGCCAGTGGGCGCCAACAGGCTCTCGATTCCACCATCGTTGACCTAAAGTCCAAACTCGAAAGCGCAGAAACGGAGCTGGCGAAAAAGCAGGAGGTGCACGATCAGCATGCAAAGGAAATCACAGAGCTCAAAGAAAAAGTCGAAGCTACCACGAAAGAGTTGGAAGAAATGCATGCTGCGCGCGGTGAAGAAATCCTGGAAACCCACCAAGAGGAGGAGCTCCGAAGCCAGATTGGAAAGCTCGAAGCAGCCCTCTCCGAGCTTCGCGAGACTCAGACCCGAAGCGAGAAGCGCAACGAGACACTCAACAGTCTGCTCACCAACCTGCGCTCTCAGCTCAAAGAGGCTGAAACCAAGAGGGATGCATTCTCGGGCGATCTGGACGAAGCTAGAAAACAGCTTGAAGCGGCCAATGCAAAAGAACCGAGCCCGCCTACACCATCTTCCGAGCCTCAAGTTTCAGTCACCGGTCCCACCAGAGGAGAATCTGCCGCTGCCAAGAAGAGAAAGAATCGCAACAGAAAGAAGGGCGGCAAAGGCACCGATGCCACTTCCGAAGCAACACCCAGCGAAGTCGGCAGCGCCAGCGGCCTACTAAGCCCTCGTGATGCCGAGTTCTCTCACTCGCAATCGGACGAGGCGCAAAAGACGATATCCGAGCTCAAAACTGAACTTGAAACCAAGGTAGCCATTATTGTGAGGATCGAAGTGGAGGTCGCTGAGAAAGAAGCGTCCCTAGACAGTCTTCGTAGCAAGTTGAAAGACCAGGATGAGTTGAAGGAGGAGATAGAGACTCTCAGAGATGAGCTTTCAAACTACGGGCTGGAACACGTTGAAGCCAAGGACAAGATCAAAGAGCTAAACGCAGAGAAGCTGGCGCTCCAGGAAAGCGTTGCCTCCCTCGAAAAGGAGATTACAGAGCTTCGCACAAGCAAATCTTCGCACGAAAGCTCGGAACAGGAGAAGAAGGCGCTGACAGCGGAATTTGAAGAACTGAAGAGCAAGGTCGACTCTCTGCAGACCGATCTCTCGGTTGCCAATCAGCTTGCCACATCGCGATTCAAAGAGCTGACGGACATGAGAGATATCCTCCAAAAGGCACAGCCAGAGCTAATGTCACTACGCAGCGAAGTCGCCGAATTGCGCGCCACCAAAGACGAGCTCACTGCGAAATCCGCAGACGTTCGCCGCTTGGAAACCCGCGAAAAGGACCTCAAGTCTGAAATTGCCACCTATCGATCCCAGGTGGCCGACAAGGACGGTGACATTCGGACGCTCAATGAAAAGATCAAACAGGAGATTAGCCAGAGACTTGCCCTTGAGGAGACGAACCGAAAGATCCAGAAAGACTTGCAAAAGTCAGATAGCGACCGCAACGATGCCATTGACAGCCGTGACAGGCTGTCAAAGGATTTGACCAAGGCAAAGGAAGATCTCAAATCCTCCCAGAATACCCTCCGGGACCTGGAGCAGGAAGTGTCCAAACTAAAACGAGAAGCTGCGAGCTTGAGGGATGAGATTCAGCTGAAATCGGCCCAGTACGCTAGCGCTCAAGATCTCATGAACAGCATGCAAGACCAGACACAAGAGATTGGCACTCAGATGAAAGAGGTGCGGGCACGCAGTGAGAGCCTGGAGGAGGAACTCGCCGATGCCCATCGCCTGCTGAGCGAGCGGAGCCGGGAGGCAGAAACCATGAGGAGACTGCTCGCCGATGCGCAAGGAAGAGCCGACTCGAGAGTGAGGGAAATGCAAGAGCGGCTGGATCTCGCCATTGAAGAGAGGGAGAGAGCGGAAGAGCAAGCCAGCAGTTTTGGCCGGCGCCGAGCTCGCGAGCTCGAGGAGCTCAAGCAAAAGATCCGTGATGCTGAGCGAGCCATGACACGGGCTGTGGAGGACAAAGACGATCTCGCAGCATCTGAACGGGAGCTCCGCAGACAGAGAGACGACCTCGAACGTCGCGCTGCTCAAGCCAACGAAGAGGTCGCCGAGGTCAAACTCGCCATGGGTGAGCTTCGTGATGCCTTGGACGATAGCGAAAAGCAGGCTCGGGATTTGGAGAAGGAGAAAGCCGACCTGCGTCGCGCGTTTGACGAGACCCAAGGCCGTTTGGAGAAACTGCAAAGGTCTAGCAAGGTAGGAGGTTCCCCTGATATAGCAGAGTGTCGTATCTAACTCTCCGCAGGCAATGTCGGAGGAGCTTCGGGCCATGCAAACTTCAAAGACTAGGGCTCTCGACACCAACGTGCAATCGTCCAGGACGTCGCTCGAGTCTTCTCCCTCTCGATCTCGAATCGCTTCTCCTGCGCCCAAGTCTCTGGCAGCTTCTGCACAAGCCGGAGAAGCATCTCCAGGGGTCGATTACGTGTACCTGAAGAACGTTTTGCTACAGTTCCTCGAGCAGAGAGACAAGAAGTACCAGCAGCAGCTGATCCCGGTGCTGGGCATGCTACTTCATTTCGACAAGTATGTTAATCCAGTACTCAAACGTAAGCATATGCTGACTATGAACAGAAAGGATGAACAGAAGTGGATGGCAGCGGTGTCTGCCAAATAGACGATATCGATGTCTTCATGGCCCCGCTTGTTGATAAGGAGAGTTGTACTCGCGTTTTTCGTTTTGTATTCGTTCTCGTGTTGGGCAGCATTTGCATAGCGGTTGGTACTGGGCTTTTCAAAATGTATAATACCGTGATTCCTTGGCATGGCTGAAGGCGGCGACCTCGTCGTCTCGAGACATGGGGTTCTTTGTCGGTTTCACAGGTGCGTGGTACGGAGCCCCTGGCCATTACAGAGGGCATGCAGGTGTCGGCAGAAGGGCTTGAGGTATTTCCAGCCACGGATATTGCTCACATGGAGGACAGGGAATGTATGGATATTTATGGAAGCGGGCGGATCGGGCAGTTTGATGCGCAGCTGGAGCGCAGATATGATATCTCACACAAAGCAATTGCTTTGCTTATAATGAAGTGCATGGCTTGCTCTGGGCGGCTGAGGGATGTGAGTGCGTAGCGGACCTGATGTGGTGGTGGGAGTGAATTGGCGGTTGCATTGGGCGGTGATCTCGCCCCCGAACCCTCAGTAATTAGAGGCCCTTCCGACGGCACCTGATGGCCCAAACAGGAACGAGCTGCGGGCAAGACGGGCAGAGCGCCGGCCAATGCCAGAGCTACAGCGGACAAGTGCCATGTCCAAGCACAAATGTAGTCTGCCACGGCGAGCCACCGATGCCAAAACAGAGCCAGCGGCCGGCGGGGCGGCGCTGGCCCAGGTCGTTTCACGTCGCCGTTGTTGCATCATCGTCTGTCAGTGGCCCCGTTGCTCGCCGGCCTGCTCTTGCCTTGGTGGGCTCAGCTTACCGCCTCGAGCAGGATCCCAGCGAAGGCTCAGTAACCCACCGAGTCTGCATCGCCAGAACCTTCATTATTTCATTCTTGTTCTTGTTCTTCGTCGCTGCATCTTCCGCGCTGCAAACCTGCCCCCCCTCCCCCTCCCCGTGCCCGCTCTCGCGCCTCTGTCGTCGAATCCCGCAAACTGCGTCCAGTGCAGCACCCACCCCGCCCAGAGCCGCCCCTCCGCACCAGCAGAGCGTCCGTGAGCGCAGTGCCAGTGCCGTCGACAAACACAGCCACAGGAGCCAATCAGACGAGTGCGTGCCAGGACAGGGCCCCAGAGACGAGCGGCTAAGCCGATCTCCAGCAATTGAGAAATCGTCGCATCTTGCTCCCAGCGACCTGCATACCACGGCCACTCGCGCGTGGCCTTGCATCTGCTTCCCTCGATCGCCTTCTCGCTCTGCAGTATCCCATGAGCGCAGGCCGACGCGTCCCGGTCTCCTGATCGACCGCTCTCCCTGCAGCCAGCCCACGTCGCTTTCGCAGTCCCGGCGCCGTCAAGCCCGTGGCGGGGAAGCTGTCAACGTCCAGCATGAATGGTACCGATATCAAGAAGGCCGCCATCAACAAGGCAAAACAGGTTGCGCAGGCCGCCAACGGGAATGGCGGTAAGAAGCGGAGAAAGGGCCAGGACCTGAAGCCCATCATCACTACAGAGCAACAAAAGAGCCAGGACGCTTCACCTGCCACGCCCAGCGCGGGCACTTTTCACTATACGTGAGTCTCCAGTGACCTCCCCCTGCCCTCTGTTCTCCCCGCCGCCCGCACAAAACCCCCGTCGCTGCCACACCCGCCAACTCAGACGTGCTCAAGCTGACCATGGCGTTGCGCAGCGTGCAAAACACGGCCTCCCCCCTCTCACACCACAAGGTCAATTATGCGAACCAGTTAAGCCACTCCCCCTCGTCCTCGTCGTCATCGGTCGACGAGGCAGAGAACACAGCCGACGAAGAGGACTCGGAGGACTACTGCAAGGGCGGCTACCACCCGGTCTCGGTCGGCGAGGAGTACAAAGACGGCAAATACACCGTCGTGCGCAAGCTAGGGTGGGGTCACTTCTCCACCGTCTGGCTGTCCAAAGACAACACCACCGGCAAACACGTCGCTCTCAAGGTCGTCCGATCCGCTGCCCACTACACCGAAACCGCCCTCGACGAGATCAAGCTCCTCAAAAAGGTTGTCGAGGCGAACAAAGACCACCCCGGCCGCCAACATGTCGTCAGTCTGCTCGATTCCTTCAACCACAAAGGCCCCAACGGCGTCCATGTGTGCATGGTGTTCGAAGTTCTCGGCGAGAACCTGCTGGGCTTGATTAAGCGATGGAACCATCGGGGGATACCCATGCCACTGGTCAAGCAGATCACGAAACAAGTGTTGCTGGGCCTGGACTACCTCCACCGGGAATGCGGCATCATCCACACCGATCTCAAGCCCGAGAACGTACTCATTGAAATTGGGGACGTCGAGCAGATCGTCAAAACCTACGTCAATGATGAGCCGAAGAAGAAGTCCGACGATGACCACAGCAGAAACGGCCGGCGGCGAAGGAGGACGCTGATCACCGGAAGCCAGCCACTACCCAGTCCCCTCAACGCTACTTTTAACCACGCCGATCTTGCAAACTTTCCCGGTAGTTCCAGTCTTAACAAGATTGTGAACGAGAGTGCAGGTAAAGATTCCCCTATAACTGGCCTTAGCCCACCTCCAAAAGACGGTTTTGTAATGAGCGGTGCTTTAGGCACTTCTGCACCGCCAGCGGGCCTTTCGATGGCAGAACGACTCGGTATCAAGAACGCCTCGACCGAGGACGAAGTTCAGAAACAACGGGAAAAGACGGCGTAAGTTTACTAATTCTGTACATGACGCGTGTTTCATAGGCTAATTCTATTCAGCGATCTTTTGACCAAAGAAGTCTCCGGCATTAGTCTCGACAAAAACAGCACCCCTTCAAATCCAACCACCTCACCGGATAAGGCCGCCGAGGATATTGTAGTTGAAAAGATCTCAGTCAAGATTGCTGATCTTGGCAACGCTTGCTGGGTGGGACACCACTTCACCAACGACATCCAAACTAGACAGTACAGGTCGCCGGAGGTTATTTTGGGCAGTAAATGGGGTGCCAGCACTGACGTCTGGAGTATGGCCGCAATGGTATGTCTGGTCGCAACCATCCCATGCGAATCATGTGCCTCGACTAACATAACATCTTGTAGGTCTTCGAGCTCATCACCGGCGACTACCTTTTCGACCCTCAATCCGGCACCAAGTACGGCAAAGACGACGACCACATCGCCCAGATCATCGAACTCCTCGGCCCGTTTCCCAAATCCCTCTGCATGTCCGGCAAATGGTCGCAGGAAATTTTCAACCGAAAGGGTGAGCTGCGCAACATCCACCGGTTACGCCACTGGGCACTCCCCGACGTCCTACACGAGAAATACCACTACCCAGTCGACGATGCGAAGAGAATCGCCGGGTTCTTGTTGCCCATGTTGGAGCTCATGCCCGTGGATCGGGCGAATGCGGGTGGCATGACGGGTCACGAGTTCTTGGACAAGACCAAGGGTATGGATGACGTCAAGTTAAATATCCCTGTGGGCAGCAAAGGGGATGGAATCGAGGGATGGGCGACTGAGGTCAAGAAAACTCGGTAACGTGATTCGCCATCTTGCGATGACTCCTATTGAGCAATGAGAAACGACAGTTTACGGCTACTAGGGAGATCCTGAATGATGAATCGGAATCGGCTGCTGCGTCGGATCAGATGCATGAGGAGCGGTATCTGGAGTTGGAGCTGGAGCAGGAGCTTCTGCTGGAGCAACCGAAGGAAGAGGGCGTGAATATGGATAAGGGCACGGAGATGGAGGAGTGTCTTGACGACGGGAATGAGATAGAGGCGTCTTGTTGGTTGCTTGTCCGATGGGCGCTCTTGGGTCTCGTGCCGGTCCTGATTGCTTGCTATGTCTCTCCTTATATGGTGCGTTCATCATACACATGAATGATAGATCGCTGTCTTTTGCTTTGTAGCGTGTGCAATTGGGTGGGTGGGCAGGCTGAATGTGGGGGTTTGTATGGATGGATGGGTGGATGGGTTAACGGGGTTTTAGGTGGGTGTCCTACTTACTCTGTTGGTTTGGTGTTCCCAATGTTCAAACGCATCCCGAATGACTTTGTGTTCAGTCCGACGTTGTGAGTGTCGTGTTCTGTTGGGGTTCTTGATGATAGATGACCGTTTCCAATATGCGTCTGCAAACTTCCCCAATTTCAGTCTTCTTCCTTTTTTCTCCTTGCCTTGTCCATTCTTGTTTCGTATTGTGGAGGGCTGCCACACTAGTCCGCCCGCACATCTAATCTCACAGTGTCCCGTTTGAAACCACTACGCGCCATCCCCCCAACCCTATATCCAAGACCAGCAACACCCAGCTCCTCACTCCAGACTCGCTAATCTTCAGTCACCAAACAATCACGCGCCAGCCCCACAATCCCTCACTCGGTCCCGACTCTTCTCCGAAGTTCTGACTAAACGGACGTATATAAACATACTCGCCCTCGCGCTTGAACTGTTCATCTCCACTCCGCTATACTCCACTATCTCTTCCAACTGCTGGACTAAAATATTTCCGCAAGGTTGCGATGTGGCCCGCGGCTGGCGGAATAAACCTATAATTAACCGTCCAATGTGCTGAGCTGTCTAAAAAGGGAAGAAAATCGTTTGCATGGTGGTGTGTGTGGACTGGCGGACTAGGAAATGAAGTAGAGGACATCGTTATGGTGCTGGGATAAAAGACTCTGTGAGAAGAGAAATGTGCTGTTCTGTCGAAAATGACACAACGGCAAAGATGCTGGAATAAAAACGACAAGAAAGAAGCTGACGTGTTGTCCAGTTGAAAAAAGACACAACGGCAAAGACATAGGAGTGTGGGCGGACATCTTGGAAGAAATCACTGCATCAATAAGGTCATGGTGCTGGGATAAAACAACTCGAAAGTCAAGACATGTCTGGAAATAAAAGAGTGAGCGAAACGCAATATGGCTGTCTATCTCTCTGGCCTGATCTACCTAGGTGGTTGGCAATGAAAAATCTCAAGAAACCTATGAATGGCAGGGAAGAATAAAGTTCAAAACCTTAGTCTCCATGTCTGTGAATAAATATCATCATGGATGAGTTGATGGTTGTCTGTCTGACTGGTCTGGACACCTAAGACCAAAAGATCCGAAGCCCTCCTTGGATGCCCGGAGGGTATAAAGCTCGAAGTATTTTTCTTGATGTTTGGGATCAGAATCTGCAATCTGGAATAAAAATCTCCCAATGCCAGGAATGTTCTGGCTCTGCACCAAAAAGCGGTTTCGAGAAATGTATGGAGAGATTCTGAAGCCTGGAGTTGTACAAAATTGTTGCTCTCCAGGTCTATGGAGAGCGTCTCTGGAGGCCTCTAAAAACATACGTGCGACTTGCAATGGATTTCCGTGCTGAGTGGACGAAAATCACCTCAGTATAGCCCGATGTCTGGGAATAAAGCAATAGTCAAAAAGCTTCATGGACTGCCGGCTCGAATAAAGCCACGCGGTCAATACCCAATATCTGGATATTAATACCCATTTGAGAAGTTCCATAGCCTGGACTAAAAACGCGACCAGGAAGACGTCATGTGCTGGAGCTGGGAATAAAATCGGGAAACCAAGTCCATATGCTCTGGACTGAAGGAGACCTCGATAAAAGGAATGTGCCGGAGCTGGGAGTAAAATCGACATCAAGGGTTCAAAGGCTCTGGACTGAAAATTTCTACTATGGCCTTGAATCTGCTGGAATCCAGCTGCGTCTGGGCCAAAAACGCTATCTGAGCCTTTAAATGAGAGAGTGTGTGTGGTCCAAAATGGGCTCTTGACGGAAGAAGAGTTCTGTGCTCTGTGCTGTATTAAAAGTCATCAATAATACGCTTGTGGCTGGGGAATAAAAGATGCGAGCAAGGCCTATATGTCCTGGACTAAAAAATCTGCAACAACTGCTTGATGTTCTGGTTCTGGATCTGCACTAGAAAGGCTATCCGACTGCCGAAATGTGGAGAGAGGAAGAGCTCTAAAAGCAGAGGACTAGACGACCATGGGTTTCGTGTTCCGTGCTGCACCGAAAACGACGGAGAAAACGACGATCAGGTGTCCTGAACTTAAGAAGATGATCCCGCATGTCATGTTCCGGCTCTAGATTTGGACCAAAAACTTGAATTCAACAGTCAAATGTCCTAGATCCGGACTAAAAGCGACGCCCAACCTGGATATGGGAGAGAAGAGTGTACTAAACCAAAAGTACGTCTACTTAATGTGTGCTGCGCTCTATACTGGACTAAGAAAATGCAACAGTACAGAAGAATGTCTGGGAATAAAATTGAAGACGAAGCTGAAGATGTTCCTGAACTAGAAACAGGCTCCTTACAGGCATGTGTTCTTTGTTCTGTGCATGATTAAAATTGAGAAAAGAGATCATAATAGAGAGTTCCCGGCTCTAAAATTCCACAGTGCCGGATTCGATGTGCAGCTTCTGCGCTGGACTGGCTGGAGTAAAAACAACTTCAATGTTGAGTTTATGGAGAGGCGGTGGGAGAGTTTCTGGCTCTGAAAATTCGTAACGCCCTGTCTGATGGAGTCTCCGGCTTTGAAGTTCGGCCTCCCTCGACATGGTTATCTGGCTCTAGAAAGACATGGTTGATTACCTCACGCGCGGTTTTTTGGCTGGATTGGCTGCAATAAAAAACACTCGTACGACTACATGGAGAGATGGGGAGCGAGCCTGGCCTTAAAAAGCAACTTCGGAGTCCATAATGTGCGGTCTTTTGCGCTGGACTTGAACTGGCGGGAATAATTATACCTCCGCTCTCTTATGTCTATCTTGGGGGGAAAAAGCTGCATGAACTCGTCACGTTTCTGGACTACACCAGGCAGAATTCGTCGATAAGCCCTGAGTTGGGAATAAAAGATGAACAAAGACGCGAATAGAGAGAGGGCACTGTTCTAAAAAAAAAAAAAAAAAAACCGAAGTTGATGTGTGGCTTGCTTCAGAAGTGCCATCAGAAGAACAACATGCTGCGCACCAAGATTGGCAAGCTCCTATATCATAGAGAAGGTTCTTCTATTTCTATCTCTCTAAAACAATTGATGGAAGATGCCATGTTCGTTCTAGACCGCCTTAGACTCAAATAAATCACACGCTGGTGCACACCATGCTGGGAGAATGAGCTTCGTCGCCATCCTTACGTATGCCCTGGGAAAGAAAAGAGATCCTGGAACTCAAAGTCGTAGCAACTAAAATCCGTCAAGGCTATCGATATGAAGAGAGGGTCTCTGCCTAATCTCATTCTCTTAAATTAAGTGGGAATAAACAGTTACGGGCTCAAAGTCATGGGGAGAATCTTGTCTCTAAAAATGCAGAGAAGAAGAAGAAGAAGAGAAGAAGAAGAAGAAGAAGAAGAAGAAGAAGGAGGAGAAGAAGAAGAAGAAGAAGAAGAAGAAGAAGAAGAAGAAGAAGAAGAAGAAGAAGAAGAATATTTGTGTCTTCTGCTGCTAGAGCAAGAAACATCAAGTCAGTTACGCGATTAAAAAATCATCTGCCAACACAAATGTATGGGACTTAAAACCGCGATCCTAACTTCCATGGAGAGAGAGCTTGTCTCTAAAAATCTTCAGCCAGTCAGGAATGTCTGGTTCTGCTGTTCGGGGGAATAAATACCGCAAGAATTATCCGAATGTCCTGAAACGAAGACTAGGCCTTAAAAACGAATGTTTTGGACTAAAATACTAATCATATGCGGTCACGAGAGAAAAAGAGCCTCTACCTATAATAGCGCTATCCCGAGAAACGATGCGTGCGTCTGGGGGCAGCCGGAATAAAATCGACCTTCAACTTGGTAATGGAGAGAGCCTCTGCCTTGTCTATAAAACGATATCTGAGGACCTGTATGTGTTTCTTCTCTGTGGCCGGAGTAAAAGGCAGGCTAGCCCGAGCCATGCCCCGGACTAAAGTCAGCCATGGAATTCCCAATGGAAAGGGAGAGAGATTCTGGAGTCTAACAAGATGTTATCCTCATACCATGTCTTCGCTCTGTGCTGTCTTGCGACGGGAATAAAATCTGGACAGCTCAGAGCTATGCCCCGGACCGAATAACACAGACTTCGAGGACCGTGATGGAGAGAGCGTCTTCTTGGCTCTTAAAGAATATTTTAAGATGCCCAATATTTCGCCTGGTGCTGGTCGGAATAAAAGAAATGCATAAGAATATCATGTCTGGACCAAAAGAATCTGTGAAGAGTATGCTATGGGGAGAGAGGGATCTTAAAACAACCGTCTCCGGATCCACGCCCGTGTTCTGTGCCGGCTGGCCAGAAAAGACCCATCAATCCACCAAAACCATGTTCTCTCGGCAGAATAAAACAGACTTCCAAAACCGCGATGGAGAAGACATCTGCTCACCTCCAAATACCACGAAGCCTGGATGCCATGTCAGCGCACTGCGCGTGCTGTCTTGCGGGAATAAAACCAGTGATCAAAGTGCTTAAGCGGGAGGATCAAATATGGCCTCGAAGGTTTCAATGAGAGGGTGTGTTTTGATGTGTCTGTAATAGAAAGAACCATGGTGGCGGGAATGGGTGGCTGGGTTTGTTGTTTTGGTGGTGGTAGTAGTGAGCATCATCATCGTGAATGTAGACATTCCATTGGGAAGAAACATAACCATATGCTTTGCTAGTAGAACGGAGACTGTGATGCCGAGCCATCCAGACCGAGACTGAGGTTGTGTGTGGTATATAAAACCGGACTGTGCAATCATGTCAAGACCTCAAGACCTCACGTTTCCCCCTGAGGTCAGAGTCAGACAGTTCGACGAAACAAAAAAGTTCCTTGAAAAAGGCGCATGGTCCCGTGCTGGACTTCGTCTCGGAATCACCTATGAAGTGTTGGTGTATGTGATGAGTGGTCGTGGGAGGTGTTTTATTATGTTTGCGAGGCAGCGGACGATGATGATGGGCATCATGAGAAGAAGGAAGCCTGTATTAGACATACCCCGTGCAGGGGGGCACTTGAAGGTACCCAGGGAGGTTGGGGTGTTTTAGAGACTAGCCAAGGAATTCACAGTCCGGTGCTGCATTCACGAAGGAAAGGAGACTTTACCGTGGCATTGGGTACAAATATGTGTCCCAGAAAAGAGAGACCATGGCCGAACGACAGTGAAATGACGAAGGATGTGTGATGCGACAAATTCGGCCCATAGAATTACTTGAACGGCCTTTCGTTGGCAGTGGAAAAACCAGTCCAGAGACTGATATGTATTATTTAGACAGTAGTGCAGAACCATAAAGGAAGAGAGAAAAGAAGAAGCCAAAATCGGACTTTATGCCCATCCGTCAGGCACTCATATACCTCATTTACTTTATGAGAGTACCCATACCTCCTCTCAGACCATCTTGCAACCCTTCTCCCCACTCCCCCGTCCCTCCCACCCCTCCACCTCCTCATTCTCCCAATCCAGTCGAGGCACAGGCGAAGGCGCAGGGACAGACTTGGACCCTATCCGGGCCGGGCTATCCAATTACTCCTTAGGGAGCCGATTCCCCGCGCCCCCCGAACTCCCCACAAACGCCCCATTCACATGTACTAGCGTCCCCGGCACCAGATTCGAGACCCTCAACGGCATGTTCCGCAGCGACCCCGAACCCGAACCCCAAGAGAAGCGTTTCGAGCGCGAGAACGGTGACGGAATAGGGAATTCCTGGACCGTAGTAGTCGTGCGTGATCCATTGGAGGATCTCTGTCAGAAGGCTGATCGTTCGCGTTCGTGTAAGATGGCAAGACACTTAGTCCCTGGTCCGTGACAATCGTTATACGTTCCATGCTCGGCCGTTTGGGCCGTGGAGGTACGGGAGGTCGTTTTGGAGTCTAAACTGCGGAATTTCGATGTGCAGGTGATGTCTCTGGGCCAGATTGTCGCTGGTTTGGTGAGTTTTTGGCGAAGCTGAACGTGGATGGCGAATGTGGATGGCGTTGTTCCATTGCTGAACGAACCAAGACCACAGTATCGACCGGGAATACTATAGCCACTATTATGGAGAAGTCCTTCACGAAGGATGAGTGAGAACATACATCCACCTTTCTCCCCAAAAAGCGACGCATCCAGCAACGGCTCTGTGCAACGCGGCATTGTCTCGTGGCAAATATTCCTAGCGTCATCCTAAGAAGACCGCAACCCCGTGAATTTGTATTTCTGTACTCATCTGGAATGTCGATTTCTGTGACAGCTGAGCCCCAATCGAATTGCTGATCATGCTGGCGTATTCAGCACGTTGCCTTGGCCATCCCTTGTTCTACCACGCCGATCAAGCTTGGTCGCGTGGCAGATATGAATGAACGGTAGCACGTCTTCGTGAGCTCGTGTCTTTGTTCCAACGCATGGCGTTGTCCACAGCCTCTTTCCGAAGTCGCATGGCCAGCTTTCTCGCGGGAGATCGCCACGGTCTGGGTATGTGCATGAAAGCATCAAAGAAAAAGAATGACGGGTGGGACTTGTCTAGTAGATAGGAATACGATCTGACTTGAAACAGGAAAACAAAGATCTAAAGGTAGATACCTACTGCATGGAATAAGGAAGTCGCAGCCGAATCTAGCATTACAGTCTTGTGGCCAAGGAGTCGAGCCACTGTGTTGGTATCTTTGTATCCTAGACACCCTTAAACTCCGACAATTTTCTTAAACCGGAACTCCAGTGAATCCTATCTTTGGTTTTGCACGACAACCATCCACACTCTCAGTCTGCCATTGCTCCTTCCATTCCAACTCCTCCAGCTTCGCTCGCAGAAACGCCTCTCGGGTAGCAGGTGTCATCTTGTCCAGGTCTTGCTTTTCGAGACCCGGTAGACCGTTCGGGCCAACGTCACAGAAGTCTCCATCTGGACCGGGAATGCCAAGACCGGCGAATGGAGGGCTTTGTACATAGGTATCAACAATGAGATAGTTTTGGCGAACTACCTCGGGCACTTCAGGGTCGTCCTGAACGTACTCCCACCGCGCGTGTGTTGGTTGGGTAATCTTCGGGTAGTGCATCAGATTCGTGTGCGGCTCATACACCCCTTGCATATTCGCTTTTCGTAAAGCAGAAAGGGAGGAATTAAAACGACTAGAAGATATTAGTGTGACCCCAAGCATCATGATTTAGAGAATTTACCTTGCAGCGCGGCCGTGCTCGAACTGCCAATTCGCGGAAGTGATGTTCACCTTTCTCTTCCCGGGGACAGGTTTGCCATTTGCTGTTGGTACGCTTGGCGCCCCGGTGTGATAGACACTGCTGGCTCCGTGCCACGCTACGTATTGGTTCTTGTTGTAGGCTTCTCCAGGCGGCGGAAGCTTGTCGTTGGGGTCTGCGAATTCTCCCTCCATATCGCCCCTCTCCCTTGCAGCCGTAACATAGTAATCATCAATGATCCGTTTGCCGCCAATAATGATTCGTGCACCAAACTCTCTGAACACGGAGCGCGCAGTGACAACACCGATAGCACGACCCTTGTAGGAATGTGGGATGATTTCGCGATCAATCAAATCCCTCTTCTCGGAGTCATCGATGATGATCTTGTAGAGTTGCATGTGTTTCGTGAAGAACAGATAGCTGTCCCTGAATCCAGTACAACGGGCGGGTTCTGTTGACAACATGTACAGCCTTTCGCCTCTTCCGGTGATCTTGAACACGCGCACCCGATAGTCTCGGCCCCCTTGCAGATTACCCATCTTGTCGACCTTCTCTTCTCCTTCGGCATCCTCGGGCAGGTCCACCTCATCGTTGATGACATCCATCATGTTCCCTTCCTTGTCAATCGGAACTCGCGTGGTGTGCGATGGACCGCCTCGAGCTCTACCGCGGAATCCACCTCCACCAGCAGGTCTCCCACGCTTGCGCTTCACGGGGGTACCCCCCTCGGATGTGTTGTCTGGCTCGATGACGTTCCAGTCCGGAGGGCGATTCTTTGGCGGACGGCCAAGCCGCTTTTTGCGAGGAAAGGGTTGGACTACCGGGGGGGATGAAGGCTCAGAGGGCGCTTTCTCTTCGTCGCTCTCTTGCGCGGGTGACTCTGCGTCTGCATCTTCTTCTTGCGGTGGCGTGTGGGCGCGGGAGTCAGGGACATCAAGCATCTCTTCGTCCGAGTCTTGTTGTGGGGTAGCGCTTCTTACGGGTGTGCTGCGACGAGCCGCAGCTCGTGAAGGACGTCCACGCGCCATAACGGATTGGTGGGGGGTTCGGGATCTTGTGCGCACAGGGACTTATTAGCGGAGCCCGATTCGTTTCGGCGCGCAAATCTGCGTTGTCATTGACGTGAATGAAGATGTGGTCGTGGTGATGGAAAAGTGTCGCATTCAACGTTGCGGACGCGAAGCTCCCGACGTGTCGACAGAAGCGGGAGAGCACGGTCCAAGCGCTACCACGTGATCTGATTTCTAACATGAACCCCTTGCTTAAAGTCCTCCAATTCATCACCTCACTTTCTTGCAAACGTCGTACAGTGCGACTCCCAATAGTCAACTAGATTATCAAGGTCGTGTTATATCGCCACAGGAGCCATCAGCGGATAGTTCCTCGTGGTTGACTTGACAAGGACTCAAGAGCTCTTTCTGATCCTCTGTACCGCAACTATGTTCTAGGACTTGGTAACAAGTCATTACAACTGCCTCTCACGGCCCGAGGCGTGCCTCATCATTTCCTCTTATTATTTTTCTTGGCGTGGTCAATTCTTAGTAGTCGTCCCGACGGAGTCGCAACCTTTCCGTCAACAAAACATTCTAGATCGAGTCCGGAGACCTGAAGTCACTTCCACCGCATTTGGTTTCGGCAGAACTCAGCTCGATTCTGCTCCCTCCCCAAGACTCAGCTGATTCACCTCGGCAGTATCCACGGTCAATCATGAGTCTGAAACGCTTTGCGATTCGGACGAAGAAGAGCCTCTCGGGACTCTATTCTCCTAACATCGCTACGGACCACTCGTTGTTGAGTCCGGTCCAGTTTATAGAGACCTAACCAGCTGACTCTCATCCAGGCCGGAGAAAGAGGAGAATTTCCAACCGAAAACTTCTCCAGATGTATCTCCAGGATTCGATGAGTTCGGTTTCCACCGTGGGACATCTTCCCCAAGCAGAGACAGCCCCTCCAAACGCTTCCGATTCATCGGATCTCTCCGGAAGTATCGATCCGAGAACGGCAACAACAACAATAACCACAAGACCGACGACAACGAAACATCCTTTACACCAACAAAACCATTGATACAAACAGAGGTCAGTTGTGACTACCTTGTCCAGAGGTAGCAACCAGTATCTAGCTTCTAGCTCTGCCTTTAGTAGGCACAATGCTGACCAGCGAACATAGACACCGCAAAGAAAATCTCGTCCTGCTCTCAAGTTCGAGGGTACCCCGCTTGACCAGCCAATGTTCGAGCCCGGACGCAACGTGTCAAGCTCTTCCGAATCAGAGGTCTATCACTCATCTCCTATCGCGGTCCCATCCTCCGCGAAGCAGATTATCCCCAATATCTCCTCGAACACGCCGCCCAATGATGCCGTTTTCCGGGTTGGGACGGTTCCAGAATCGCCAGCTCCTTTACAAAAGGCATCAGTGCAAGAGTCGATTATCAGCCAC
The DNA here is from genome assembly GCA_002105025.1 of Clohesyomyces aquaticus. NCBI lineage: Eukaryota > Fungi > Ascomycota > Dothideomycetes > Pleosporales > Lindgomycetaceae > Clohesyomyces > Clohesyomyces aquaticus. The sequence goes on along the minus strand of MCFA01000010.1, from coordinate 152,562 downwards.
CGTCGCCCGGGTCCCATTCCCAAGCTCCACAACTTTGGTCAACTATCGAAGGCAACGCGTGATCCGAACCTGACACCGATGCCCGGATCCAATTTACCACTTGAGGAGCCGTGTCATTCTGACAAAAAAGTACCATGCGAGACAATTGCCCCAGGCAGAATGCGGCTTAACTACAGCTACTTTCCTCCTTCTCCCGACCCAATGGTCGATAGCCCAAGAATCGATTCTATCAATAACAGTATTCAGGTGCCGAAATCTGCAGACAAAGTCCGTGGCACAGTGAATGGCAGAATCTCGCAGCTGCCAGAGGACATTCCGCTCCCCGACCCGGATGGCGAGTCCTTCGTCCTTGACGAAGAGATGCGTAGATCCCTACAGAACAGTACCGATTGCGCATCGGCATATCTTGCAGTTCATGGGCCAGAAAGCGTAGGGGATGACAATACTATGTGTAATCGCCGTCGAAACACCTGGGGTAGACATACTGGCCTGTACGACGGATCTGGATACGACGAAGTTGAGGAATCTATCGCCCACGAAGCGTTCTCTCCCCCTCCACGTATGGTAAACGGCCTGGTCAAGAGTGCTCAAGAGTGCATGATATCTTCTGGAGAGTCGGCAGAACTTGACCTGGATAAGACGGGTACAATGACAGGTACTCCGAAACCAAGGATGCGGCGACCTACGACGGGGCTCCTCAACATCAACGCTGATGATCCCGCTGCTGGCGCCCCCGCTCGCTCAGAAATTGAGACGGTGCCAGTCCTCGACACTGCCTCGGACCTCGATCGTGAGGAGCACTTGCAAGATATCATAAGCGCATACGGGCGGTGCCCAATGTTCTTCGATGACGAGATCGCGGAGGAGCCAACATATGGCTCATCAGGAAGTCCATCTCAGCACACCGAGGAATCTGGAGACAGCGTGGAGGGCGATGTCGCCTTGTCAGACCGAACAATGAATCCAAGTCTCGGAGGCTGAATTGCTGAATCGCCGAATCAGGTGATGCGCGTCTGGGCATGGGTGGCGCGCCGGATAGTTCGTCGCTGGAGAAGACGGGAAGCGTGTAGAGCGGTTGGAGTTATCAATACTGCGTAATTGAGCGGCTCTAGAATAGACAAACAATATCTTTTCTTCTCTCCAAGTGGAGCGAGCAGGAAGTGTGGATCTGTATCACGTCTGTGTGGTCATGCGCCCGCCTTCCTGGGCTGGCTCGGCGGCTGGGCGTTCGCAGTTTCCAGAACTCGAACACCAACAGGCCCTGAAAACCGGGAGGAGTCGTATGACTTTTTGCCGTTGCCTTCAACAAGTTCATACGATGGCAGCTCATTTTCATGCCGGCATTACCAGGGCCTCGTCCTTAAAGCCCCCCTCTCAGCCAGCAACAGCCTCTGCCAACAGGCATTTTAACCCCTTCCCCTCGCTGCCCCGCCCAAGATGAGCAGCAACACAGTTATTCTCGGCAGCGGCATCGTAGGCCTGTCGACGGCCTACTACCTCTCGCAATCCCCCAAGACGCGGCCCGAGAGCATCCACCTGGTCGACTCGTCACCGAAGCTCTTCCATTGTGCCTCTGGTCTGGCCGGTGGCTTCCTCGCTGCCGATTGTAAGTTGGTACTCTGCCGTCGTCGTGCTGGGCGGCGGGCGGAGAGCCCCGCGGTGGAGTAGCACCGCTGCTAACGGCGCCCCTCCAGGGTTTGCACCTTCCGTGGCCCCGCTCGGCGCGCTTTCCTTTCGACTGCACAGGGAACTGGCCGAGCAACACAGTGGCAGCAAGATCTGGGGCTACAGCCTCAGCACCGGCGCATCGCTGAGCCAGGACAGCGAGGCCGCCGTCGACGGCAGCGGAGAGGATTTCTTGCGCAATGGCACCAGTCGCGCGCAGGCAGCGGGCTCTGTACCCTCGATCAACGCCGACGGACCCCTCTGGCTGAAGAAGACGGAGACGGGCAGCCTGGAGATCATAAGCCGCGACAACAGCACCGCTCAGATGTGGGTATGCTCCTCCCTGGGGATGGGGCCGATGTTAACCCCGTAACAGCGACCCTATGCGCTTCTGCGAGTTCCTTCTCGACGAGTGTGTCAGGCGCGGCGTCAAGCTCCACCAGCCTGCGCGAGCCATTTCCGTTTCCAAAGACGCCAACAACCAGCTGAACGGCATCCGCATATCCAAGGACGGCTTGGAGACGGACGGTATGGGAGCTTGCCTTCCCCAAGTCATCACCGACTAATTGGACATAGTACCATGTACTCGCATCATCATCACGGCAGGCGCCTGGTCGCCCAAGATCTTTGCGACTCTGTTCCCGAAAGCTTCCACCCGCATCCCCATCGCTCCGTTGGCCGGCCACTCTCTCCTTTTACGGAATCCATTCTTCAAGGAGGGCCTTCCGGAAACATGCCATGCCGTCTTTGCGACAGATACCCTTGGTTTCTCGCCTGAGCTATTCTCCAGAGTGGGGGGGGAGGTGTACATCGCTGGACTCAATACCACGCAGATTGCATTGCCTGACGTGGCCACGGCAGTCGACGTTAACCCCGAAGCAATGAAGCAGCTGAAGGCATGTGCAGCCGTCATGGTGGCTGCCCCCGAGGATGGATCCGAGTTCAAGGTCATGAGGGAGTCTCTGGTATGTCATCCGAAGGGCGAGCCATGCTACATGTGCTAACAAATTGATAGTGCTTCCGCCCAGTAACGTCCAGCGGCCGTCCTATTGTATCCCGCGTCCCAGATGAGAAGCTCGGCGGTGGCTTCAAGACTTGCGGAGGAGCCATCGGTGGAGTCTATGTCGGGGCTGGCCACGGTGCGTGGGGAATCTCACAGGCTCCAGGAACGGGGCTTTGCATGGCGGAGCTCGTTGAGGGGCTTCCACCTTCGGCGAACATCTCCACGCTGGCACTGCCTTGAGCGCTCTCATCTCATCTTCAAAAGCTTTGCTTTCTGCGGCGTCTGGGGAAGTCATGGTGATTTCGGCAGACGCTGGGCGAATCTGTCCTGCTGATGAAAGATCTCCGACATTATGATCGTGGTTTGATCTGGTCGATACTCGACATTCAGGGAATATGCATATTTGGTGTTTTCGTGGGAAGAGCTTTATAGACTTTAGGAATGCAAATTTGTGTCGGTTAGTCCAGTCGGGGAGGAGTTCGCCAATGTTTGGGTATCTCTATTGACACAGCTTATTTGCTGCCTAAGGATGGCCATTCATTTATCCATGGATTGGGAAAGAGCTGCAGTGGGTCTCAGTATCGGGATAGCATCAATGTGACGTCAAGGCAACCAGATCATCAGACGTATTTAGCTCTCACACAGCATTCCGAGCACCAACACCACACAACATCCTCAATCAAATTCCGCTTCATAAACAGATACTCAAACAACAAAACCAGTCCTTACTCGATCATCAACATGCCACGACAAGGCGACGGGTCATCGGACAACGGTCCGATCGAGGCCTCCAACATCATCCACGGCAACAGCGGCGATGTAAGTTGACAAATTTTGCCTCTGGCCCGCGTTGTTTAGTGTTGAGTTCTGTTTCTTATTTATTATGTTGTCTTGTCTTGTATTTTGCCTTGTCCTTCATGCGAACGCCTCTATTTCGGTCCCGAAGGAAGGAAGATGTGGACCCTGCGACGGCGTGTCAGCCATGTCTAAGGCCAACCAACCTATCCAACCAACCCATCATGAGGCCCGCACGCGCCTTGAAACAACGAAACAGAGGTTCTGTGTGTCTGTGCCTCCCCTCGTGGTCCAAGCTGGCTGGCTATCTTATCTTTGCGAATATCGGCATTTGCATTGGAATCCTTCCTTCCATTGCCACGCTGAAGGCTGGCCTGGCTTACCCCACCACTTCCTGGCATTTTCGGTGCAGTGCAGTGCAGTGCAGTGCATGATATCATATCATGGCTGGTGTCAGTGCGGTGCGGTGCGGCGGCGGGGTTCGGTTGGGTTGGGTCTGAGCCTGAGGATAAGGATGGAGGATTGAGGCTCTGGATGTTCTCAGGATTGAGGAATGCGGGAGGTATGGCAGCGAGCGAGCGTTGACCGATGAAGAGGGTGATGTGGAAGAGCCCAAACTCGCATCCGGAGTCCTGAATTTTGAGGATTTAGATGAGGATTCAGGCAGGCAGGAGTTTCTTCCTCCCGCTCTCTCGCCTCCCTCATCCCTTATCCGAAATCCTTTTCCAAAAATTCTTAACCTCAGGCTGGCAAACTAAGCCTCAATCTGTCTGTTGCAGACGGTTACGGATCCAGGATTCCCGCTCGCTCGATGCTCGCTCGTTCTGCCGCATCCATCATCCGTCATCCTGCCCCTCAACACCAAACAAACCCCCATCCTCCCGCAATCCTACGTTTTTGTTTCTAATTCTTGGCGTTTCTCTCTTTCTTTCCTGATTTCTTTGCCTTGTGTCTTGCTTGCCGTGTTCCTGCATGGACCAGAGGCAGGCGCTCAGGCACTCAGTCCGACGATGAGACGAAACTAACATATGGGACAATAGGACACTTTGCAACACACGAAGAAGGTAGCCGAGATGCCTGAGATTGAGAAGGGAGAGGGTGAGTTGGTCTTTTTCATTTGCCTTCCGGGCTTTTCATTCTCCTGGTGGAGCAGTTGAGCTGCCCTAGCACTATCCTCCAAATAGAGGGGAGGAACAGCAATACGCCCTCTTATACTCTACTCTGCCTTGCGTTGCGTTGGAGCACTTGACCTCGTTCACTTAAGGAACACGGGCCGCCACCATTCCAACTCTACTTTAGCTTTGCTTTTGGACGGAGCAATAAAGAATTTATTCCTGGATAGGAACAAAAGGCTAATGTGATGACTCCAGCTATCGAGGGATTGAATGCCAGCGGCGGGGGAAGCGCTGGAATCGGCAATACGGGACAGGGTGGACATGCGAATGATTCCAACAAGCCTGCAGCGTCGGATCAGGTCTCGAAGTAAAAGATTATGCTTGATGGAGGGATGGAGGATCTTGGACTAGAATGAAATGAAATGTTCGCACCTGCACCAATCAAATGGACTTCAAAGTGTTGATTGAGTATGCCTTAAGTGACCTTCGAGGTGTTGTGACGGGTGATATTACGATTAAGACATGTCAAGCACGAGGAACAAATGGAAGCAAGCAGTGGTTGTTTGAAGAAGGGCTTGTCATTGTACAAACTACATACGGCTAGCCAGTTGAATCTAACCGGCGCCATCGAGCTGCCATGTCACGGAAGCTTGTCACCTCCAGATATCCCTTTCCAAGGATAAGACTCGACCCTCACTTTCAAAACGCTCCTAAAATTGTGTTGAGATGATGTCGTCCATTGATGTTATGACTCCCTCGAACGCCCCTTGTTGTTTAAAGACAATTCATGATGAAGATTTTCCAGGCCAAACGCTTTCCCAAGTTCTTGCTGCCATGAGGCCGATGATACCTTACACGAAGAAAATCCCGTACTCCGACGCCTATTCCGCCCTCTAACCCGATGAGATCGTACCTGCCGATTCGCGTCTGTCCCACTGCGGCCAAGCTTCTGTCTCGAAAACCCCCGTGGCCGAGCGACACAGGTGGCGCGGCTAGACTTCCGCTGCGAGATGCTCGTCGCTAGCAATGAGAGCTGCGCCGGAGTCATTCTGCAAGTCGAAAGGCTTTGCACACGTAAACTGGTCTGAAAGGCCGTAAGGGTTTGTGACAGAAGCGTCGGAGAAGTGAGCCATGGCGAAAAAGTCTGGCTGATCGTCGAGGCTAGAAGTTGGGAACGAGTCGAAGTCGAAGAGCGTGTCCATGTTTGCAGGCTTTTCATCATCGAGAGGAGTTGGCATTGGAAAAGAATAACCAAAGCCAGTGTTGTCTGGAAGGGTGATGGCGGTTGGCTCCGTGAACGGGACGTGGCTGGGTTCGACTGACACTGCAGGTCGCACAATATCTCTGCAGGATATCGTGTCGTGTCGAACTCAGTCGCGCCGCTCTCGGAGTAGGCCGGGGAATCTGGTTGGCATGAATCGTCGCGTGGTGAGGACATGGAGTCCATTGAGACGGGGGAGGGGAACGAGGTGTTGCGAGGACAAATCGTTTCCGATGTCGATGAGGCCATGATGGAGTCGTAGTCCTCGTCGGAGGTGGTCGAGGAGGCGAAGCTCTCGTTGGGGTGACGCTCTTTGAAAGCCCGGAGCTCGGCGGACATTCTCCTCATGGCGTCACGGGTTGCGTTTAACTCGGCCTCCAGCTTGTCCTTCTCGGCCATGAGGAGCTCGACTTCTTGCCGCTTCCTTTCTCGGGAGTTGTGGGCGGCCAGTCGGTTCCGCTTCACGCGCTCAATGCGGCGTTGCTCCTTCTCATCTTCAGTCTTGGCACGCTTACGCGGAGGCAGGGACGTCTTGGGCTCGGGGAGCACCTGGCCCCACGACTTGCGTTTCTTGACGGGCTTCGACTCTGACGAGCAGCCCGGTGCCGGGGAGGGTGAGGGGCCGCTCGATGTGGATGAGGGGGGCGGGAAAGGAGTGGAGTGAGGGAATGGCAGGGACAGATCCTCCATCTTGATGGTGGTTGTTGATGATGGGTCAACCGTCGGTGGCGGGGTGTTGTGATGGTGTTGTTGGGGGAGTTGGTGTGTGGAATGCATCAATGGCTCAGAAGTAAAGGAGTTCTGGTCGAGAAAGTGTTCCGGCCCCATGGTGTTTGACTGCACCGGTGCTGCATTGGATGGGAGGCGGGTTGGCAGGGAATTTGAAGACTGTGGTCGGGGCTGTGTGGGAGAGGACACCTGGCATTTATGTCCACAGGCAGCCGCTGCAGGGGGGCGAGGTCGCTTGCCTGATACGGCGTAGTGCGCCGCAGATAGTGGTCTTAATTTAGGGGTGAATAACGCAAGCTCTGGAAGGAACGAAGGCGCCCGCAAATCCGCTGAGGCCCGCTTGGCCTCCAGCCCGCTAGCCCCTTCCGGCCCACTCGGCGTTTCACGACGGACTTCGCTTGGTGTCACTTGTGCCTCCTCACCCACCGCCAGGGGGGCACTCCGTCACAAGCCCCTCACAAGCCCCTCGCAGCGGTGGATCGAGGATGAGGATTTGCCATTCCTGCGACAAGCCTCTTGTCGTTGTTTCGAGGTGCCTTCTTCCATCGTCGGCCGCTGCAAGGGCTGACCGATTTCCAAACCGGCGCGAGTCGGGCGACTGACGTTCTTGACATGACGACCTCAGCAGCAGCTCCGCCGCGGGCCCTCACACCGTCTCCCACTTCCTCAGCTGGTCGCACGAAAAGCAACTCCGCTGAGATCAGCACACCCAATTAGGCCCTGGGACGAGCACCGTGGCATGCGAGTCCCGCATGTTTTTTCTGCAGTCACGCATTCCAAAGCTGCCCCTTCGATATTTTATTTTTAATCTATCACTCCACGCACCATAGCCCGACATGATGCATCGGCAGGCAAATAAAGTAAGAGCGACCTTCTTCGCAGCAGCAGACGACCTTCTCGAACAGTTTTCTGGATCGGCCCCAGACTTCTTTCATCTAATTTTCCAGGCTATTGCAACGGCTACGGGCTCCTGCGCAATCTCCCCGCATCGAGACTTCATTTAGCACACGGGAATATTAATGAGGCTACTACCGGGAGATTTGCGCTTTTCTGGGGTAACTACCCTGCCATCGAAGCCTGTGGAAGAAGAAGCATTCAAATGTACCTTTTAGCCTCCGCCGTGCCGCTGCACCGTACCGATTTGTGTCATTGTCACATGGCGCGCCCATTTTACCTTCTGTGGGCCAGTGTCCAAGGGTATTTGGGTACTTGCAAAGTACGAGCAATTCTACGTGAACTTGCCCTTGAACGTCGATATTCAATACTGCAGCTTTGAACCGGGGGCCGGAGACACGAGACCCGACGTACGAGCCTGACTCTTTTTCCTTCTCCTGCACGCAGACTGACTGGAAACCCGGTGTGTGTGGACCCGGCTTTGTAGCTAGGCACTGTTATATGACCTCGCAACACACCCTGTTTCGCAGCGGAAACAATAATTTCTAACCTCTGTCTGGTGCGAGCCGGTTTGGGAACAGAGCCGACGGATGTCCATGTTTATGTTCCTCCGTTGCCACCGGGTGTCCAATAGTCGTATCCGACCGACCTGGTCCTGCGTAATCGTATCTGGTACAAGGCGTGTCAGACCACGGCTGTTTGTCGGTTCGTAGAACGCACTCGAATTTCAATTTCTTTGTTGTGGTGGTGGTGATGGTGGTGGTGGGCGTACGCGGCCGAATCAGGCAGCACGATTCGACTGGACCGCACGACTTCAGCCTGGAGGCTTTTGTGGGTTCTTTGAGAATTTTTACTTATTGATCGCACAAGCAATGCGTCGTCATCGATCGCCTCTGGAATTTCTTTATCTCTTTTTCATCGGTCGTCCAAGCATTGATCGCCTGCTACGAGCCAAAACTACTGCGCTAAAGGCAGCAAGATTCGACTAGCTCGGATATCCCTTTGAATCGCGCATGTCAAATTGTTGAGGATAATAAGCACCGCGCATGTGATATTTCGACATCATGACCTTGGCTGCATATCGAATTTCCATCCACTGGAATTTGCTTCCCCGCAATTCGGTTGATATGATACGACGACATGCAAGGCAACAGAATGCGGATGCAACCGAACCTTCATTCCCGCACCCCCTTGAAAGCCACCTAGGGTTAGGACAATACTTCCCCCTCATTCCTTGAAGAAAGTAATGGAATCGTTCTATCAGGTACCAGAACCGCACGGAAAGGCTGGGCGAAGGCAGCACACAACCCCACGTAGAGTGACTCAAAGCACAGAAAAGACCGAATGCCCCCTTTCTAGAGACCCAGAGACTAGAATATTGAAAAGAGTCACGGCCCAATGTAACAGAACAAAATTATACCAAAGGACCCGCTGGGCGAGCCGTAGAACAATTACCCCCCAGTGTTGAGGTCTCGCAACATAGGACGCAAACCAACAAAACTCAACTTCAAGGTCGATGGCTACGAGACTAAGATGCGACTAAGGGTGGAAGTTCTACGAATAACAACTATAAGCCCGGTATTAATGAACGTTGCTCTCGTAAACCAAAGGATTGGTCTTGTTCTGGTCACTTACATTGCATTCACTCACTATCTCAGCAAAACTAGAAAGCAATCGAGAGGACAGGGTCGAAATCAAGGCACTCAGAAGGTGTAATGAAAGCAACATGTCGGAGGCACAAGACTTCGAGCATTCGTTCCTCTGCAGACCACCGAATCTAGTCAACCCCAACAAGCAAACGCAGTAACAGAAACATTCCAACACGCCTTCAACATCCCCTGCCACCCACCACTCAATTCCTCCCCAACCCCCCCGTCGGCACCTCACTCAACCCCTCCCCCTCCAAAACGCCCACATCTCTCTCATAAGCCCTATACTTCCTCCCAAACCACTCCTCCGCCCGGACCTCCTCACCCCCAACCCCCCTCACCACCGTATCATCACTTGCCCTCAGAAAATACACACTCGTGAACTTATCCTCATCCTGTAACTCCTCTGTCGGCACGACGCGGTGGATGGGCGAGTTGAGCTTGTGGGAGGAGAGATAGCGCAGCGTGTCACCGATGTTGATGATTGCGTGGGAGGGGAGGGGGGCAACAAATTGCCAACTTTGGGGGGAGGTGGAAGTTGGGCATACTGGGGAGAAGGCTTGGAGTCCCCATTGTGAGCACAGGATTAGGGTAATTGTGCCGATGTCAGTGTGTTGGCGGTGCCCGCCGTCGACGGGCTGATCGGTAGGATTGAGGTTGAGGTTTTGCTGCTTTGAGTAGCGCAGGACTTCAAAACTGGTTTTGGAGGGTTTGGAAGTGTCGTGTGCGAGCTCGAAGCGTTGGTCAGGGGGCAAATTGAGGTCAGTGGATAGGGCAGAGAGGATTTTCATGGCGGCCGTGTTGAGCTCGGAGATGAAACGTGTGTAGAGTGCGATATTGTCGCGGAGGTAGGGGAGCAGGGCGCTGGGATTGTGGAAGAGGTCGTCGCGGAGGGTGCGGATGTTCTCGTAGCCGTCGCGTGTGCCCGAGGACAGTCCGGCGTGTTCTTTCGCGGGCTTGTAGCCCATCTTTCCGAGGCCGTTGTAGTGCTTCATTTTTGATGAGATAGGTTGGTCGTACCATTTCTTGGTTAGCTCTAGGACAGTTTGCCAGTCTTGCAGTATTTGACGGCCGTGTGAGTCGTCGGTTAGGTCGAGGTAGAAGAAGCCTCGCGAGATGCTGGCTTCTAAGAGCTTCTGAGAAGTGACAGGATCACCCTCCCTTATGCTCTTGTAGTTGATAATGGCTAATTCTGCAAGCTCTCTTTTTGGGTAGTGGACTTGATTCCTAGAATGGGGGTCTGAGTTGCTCATGTTGGGAGGTTGTCGATCAATGCAGATTCAGCGGCTATAGTCGAAGAAATTGGCGATGCTTCTTTAAGAAATTTATTCATATCCTCGATATGGGATGGACAGACTCCATGATGGTGTTGACCCCACAATCATGCCATGAGAGGTGGCCTACTGACCTTGCCGTCTCCGTTCGCCCCATGAAGGTGTTCTCGGTGAAGGGTTCGCTCAAAACGTAATAGAAAGCTGGTATGCCGCGTCCGAAGTGGGGGATTTAAGATGTCTCGCTTTCTGTTTCCTCTCTTAGAGGTGTCGTGGATCCAGTTGACGGTCTGCGCCTGCAGTACACATTAGCTAAGCTATGGCTTGCAGATGAAGTCGCCAATGAGCTGGAAGGTCACACAGCCTTGTCCAAGACGCAAACATAGACCCAATCAGACACCGCTCACAAACTTTAAGTCCGATTGCCCTCTTCTGTGCAGGGTCAGCGAAAAGAAAAACTTCCGGTCAATACATGTCGCGGCCCCTTGCTACGGCCAGCTGACCCTTTGACTGAGTGAGCTTGACTGTAGTGGAGACAGTCCAGCACTTCTGAGACGTGCGGAAAAGTCACCTCAGCTGCAGTTTACATGCAGAAAATCTGACGCAACCCACACACTAAGGGTCTATTTTTAGCGTGTGTGGTACACCGACTGGGAGAAGGACGTATGCAAGCGTACGGGTGCGAGAAGGCAAGGAGCTAGTTGTCCCTACTGTCACTGTATAACCGATGCAAACAAATTGAGAATGGTGAAAGTTGTATTTAGGATATGAAGATCCTCTCCAAGACCGAACCCAACAGGATGCAATAGTGATGTCTTTTCCAAGGCCGCCCCTACAGAGCTTCAAAATATTGGCATCCCAGATCAGACGCCACTCCGCACTGGCTACCCAAAAGAGCGAATTTATGGTCAAGAACCGAGAAAAAAATGCCATTCAGCTGTTTTCAAAAAGCCGTATCCAGGAGATATTCCTCCGGTTCGGTGTCGGCCTAGAGCCAATGCCTTATGTTGCGGCGGCCCAAGTATTTCCGATGAGAGTGAACAATTATGTGCTTGAGAACCTGATCGACTGGCAAGCCCCCCAATGACATGAAGGGAATAAAGACTGACTGGAGAGAAGGTCGAGAGTTCCCAACGACCCTATTTTCCAGCTTGTCTTTCCGCAGCCCGAAATGCTGTCGGAAATGCATCTGAAACTACTGTTGGATGAGCTTAAAAAACCGGACACCTCGAGAGTAGACCTGCGTAAGATTGCAGAGATGATCCGCTGTACCCTAAATGCGCACCCAGCTGGTCAGAAAGACGAAAATGTTCCTCGAATGAACGGACATCCTGTTCCTGGACTTCAACACAAGTACCGAGAAACCATTTTGTTCTTTCCTATGGAGGTAAGGCAGCACTACCAGTTCTAGAATCTTACTGATGAGTTTAGGGGCAATTTTGTCATTCGTATTGCACATACTGCTTCCGGTGGGCGCAGTTCACCTCCGTCGGCTCTGAGCAGCAGTTCAAATCGAAAAGCAGGGTCTCTTTAGTAGAATACCTTGAGAAGCATCCCTTCGTCACGGATGTTCTGTTCACCGGCGGGGATCCAATGGTTATGTCGTCCAGCATATTGAGAGGATACATTGAGCCATTGCTGAAGGACACTCGGGCCAGAATGCTTGCGACTGTTCGAATAGGGAGTAAATCGCTAGCGTATTGGCCGTATCGCTACACCACAGATCCGGATGCAAAGGATATCCTCGATCTGTTCACCGAGATAGTTGCTTCAGGGAAGCACTTGGCTTTCCAGGCACATTTCAGCCATCCGAGAGAACTACAAACACCAGCGGTCCAAGAAGCGATAAGACTGATTAACATGACCGGGGCGCAGATTAGATGCCAGGCTCCATTGATACGGCATGTCAACAATGCTGCCGAAACTTGGAGGGAGATGTGGGCGTTGCAGACGCGGCTGGGGATAATCCCATATTACATGTATGCTGATCTACAAGTGGTTCCGTTGGGGCTCCTTGGGTGTCGCTAACCTGATGAGACAGGTTCGTTGAACGTGATACGGGGCCTCGCGACTACTTTGCGGTTCCCCTCGCGGAAGCCTACGATATATTTAGTGATGCATACAAGGCACTTCCGGGTACTGCTCGCACTGTCCGGGGACCGTCAATGTCAGCGTCTCCGGGAAAAGTGTCCGTAGTGGGTATTGAACGGATTGGTGGAGAGCGTGTGTTCGTGCTCAAGTTCTTCCAAGGTCGAAATCCAGAGTGGACAAAACGAGTCTTCTTTGCCGCATTCAATCCGAATGCTGTATGGCTAGATGAGTTGAAACCGGCGTTTGGACAAGAGAAGTGGTTCTTTGAAGACGCCTATCGCGAGATAGCTAGTCAAGCACGTGTGGGGGCCTCCGGGCAATTGTCGTTCGGGGTCTAAAAAAATCCCAAGCGCAAGTCAAGGTTGGCTTCGGAGTATTTTATGAGACTGGAGCGTCTTTCCATACGAAAATATGCATCAGATCATTCGACGTAGAGACAGTGGTTGAGATGAAGTCGACTCTGTCGGCCCACTTTTCTCCTGGTCTGGAATACTAAAAGCGCACTAGACGACCCAAGGTTAGCGCGTCCTGTTATCTCAAATCCATTTGACGTTAACCGTTGCCATCCCCATCAACTCCAACGAAATGTGAGACTACAATTTTTCTTCGGGCAAACCTGAAAAGAGCCGTGTCATCTCGACTTGCAGCCAACACAACTTCAAGCCCGGCTGAAGACGCGTGCCACGTAACGACAATTGAGGGATATACGACAACTAAGAGATGTGGAGGACAAGGCAGGGGGCCATCCCGCGTCAGCTCTCATGTGATCTCACAGTTCAGCCTTCGCACACGCTGATTCACATCAAGCCGTGGGGTGTCCATGCGGGGAAGCTTGGCACGAATAGCGAGACCTCTGCACTTGAGAATGAGCGATGAGCCTTCCTCCCAGAAGACTCCCGACTGCTTTCACCCTCTACTTCCCAGAATGGATGTACAACAACCAAGCTCGCAGGCCCTCGAAACCACGGAAGCTTCCGAGGATGAATATTCTGAACGCCAATCATTCTCAACAGAGAGTACCTTCGAACAAAATACACAACCTCATGGTAGCCTCACCCTCGTCAACGGCCTGGCTCTTGTCATAAGCTTGCAGATTGGCGCGGGCATATTTTCAGCACCAAGTCAAGTAAGCCAATTTGTAACTGCCCCCGGATATGGTGTATTGGCATGGTTTCTCGCTGGCCTGCTTGTTTGGACCGGGGCTGCATCTTTCATTGAACTCGGCCTCCAGATCCCCGAGAATGGCGGGGTCCAGGAGTACCTGCGATGTTGCTATGGCGAGTTTATGGGCTTCATGTTTACCTGGAACTGGATTGCCATTCGTAAGCCGGCCGCTGTCGCCATCATCGCTACTGTATTCGCAGATTATTTGTGCCATACTTTCTCGGGAAGCGAGAGTGCGTCACGTCTACTCGTCAAATGCTTTGGGGTGTTGGGAATAGCTGTAATCACCTTCATGAATTGCTTGGGAGCAACCACTGGAGCTAAGGCCGCGAATGTCTTCCTCGTACTGAAACTCGGGACTGTGGCCTCTATTATACTCATTGGCTCGTTCAACATCCTGTTCATCAAACAAAATGGTACCTCGGCTGCCGAACAGGGATGGTTCCAACCAGATCCTCTAGACGGCCAGTTTGATGGATTATGGTCCTGGTTCGGTGGATTCGTTACCGCGACGTTTGGCGCCTTGTTCTGCTATGGCGGCTGGGAGACAGTACGTTTTGAGGTTCGCTAGAATTTCTCCCTCTGTCCTCTAACAGAAATGTCTAGATTGGTTTTGTACTCGGTGACATGAAGAATCCTAAGAAGGATCTCCCCCTCGTGAGCAACGGAGCTATGTTGGTTGTTATCATCAGTTTCGTGCTATTGAACATTACGCTCTACCTTTGCTTACCTATGGCCATCATAAGAGACAATTACACCGTTGTCGTGGTTAGTATGCTCCACCCTGCGCGCCGAGAGTGCTAATATGGGTAGAAATTTGCGGAAGAGACTATCGGCCGTTGGGCTAGTTACTTCTTCTCTATCATCATAGCGATCTCGGCTTTGGGCGCCGTCAACGCCAATGTCTTCGCTACAGCCAAACTATGTGTTGCTGCCAGCCATCGGCACTACTTCCCCCGGATTCTCGCCAACATGCATTGCAATACCATGAAAGAAGAGGATGAGTATTTGGAGACAGTCTTGAGCTCAGTTCCAAATTGGTGTCGAGCTCTAATATGTGGTTTCGCTAAGAGAACGGCTTCTCTCCGATGGCAGAAAAAAGTGCCAATGTCCGTGTTGATCGCTCCTCCCTAGATCGGCGCCTCTAAGACTGACGATATTGGTAGCTTCGCGATGATAATGAATGGATTGATCGCCTCCTTTTATGTAATGATAGGCAGCTTCAATAGCCTCGTCACGTTCATAGGTATGAAGTCATACTCTCAATCAAAAGTCAAAATCCCCCTTTTGACCAGCGTCCAGGAATAGCTGAGTACTTCTTCTGGTTCTTCGCCGTTTTGGGGGTTTTCGTTCTACGTCGGCGACCCAATCCCGAAAGAGAAAGTCCAACTTATCGAACATGGGCTGGAAACCCTATAATCTTCGCGGTTGTGAGTGGGATGCTAATACTCCGGGGCGTTCTGTCAGATCCTTTACAGGGACTCATGATCTTTGGTGTGGGTACAACTGGACTGGTAATATTCTACAAGACGTTTGGAAGAGCAGGTTTCCAAAGCATCAATTAAGACGCCTTTGAATAATTGCATGGAGCTCACTGTTGCGGCTGGCTCCACTGAATGAGCCTGGTCATTTCACGAAATCGCTCGTATGAACGAATCCATACATCTAATGACAACCTTGCGCATGCTACGGAAAAAGTTTAAGAGTCAGCAGCTACATGTCAAGGACGATGTAGCATCAATGTTTCTTTCTGTATATCACACGCTGCCTAACGTATCCTGAAATGCGCTAGCCGATTACCACTTGCAGGTTCAATTTCCGCGACGAGTCTCAGTAAACACCACCAGATCTCTACAAACTTTCCTAAACCCCTCTAATTTCTTTCCCTAAAGCCGCTGCTTTTTCATCTGTGGCCGTTGCAACATGTTAGTTTGTTAATGTTGACCATGCCAGAGTTTGCGAACCCAACGCTTTAAGCGGTATTTCGGATCACAACGTTTCCGGGCCTTCGAACGCGAAATTCGCATCTGCATCCCGGGAAAAGCAATATAATAATCTACACGCTGTGATGCGTCTGGGGGCTCTACATCGGAGCCCTCGTCAAAGCACCGAGTTCGCAGGGAGTCAGTATCTTCGTCACCGTCTTTTCCTTCATGCACGGGAACAGGCACGAGACGCGTATCACCGACCCGGGACCGTTGACCGTCCACGGGAATGCGGTGTTCTTGATTTCTGCCGTTTATACACGCAGTAATGCGCTCATATTCGAGGCCGGGGTTGTTTTGAAGAAGATTCCATTGTATTGATCTATTGCGAGATGATGAATCCATCTCAAACGCTTCAAGATGTTCTGGATCAGCGTCATCTATCAAGTCACAGGCATGCCCTCCTGGGGGACCTTGGTATTCCCGATCCATAATGTACGAGCCTCCGAATTCGGGCTGTAGGACTGCTTGGCTACTGTGAGGATTATTTAGATGTATCATCATGTTTGCGGTGGGATATATATCAACGGAAGGCATTGCTTCTGTCCGTGCGTCTGCAAGAGCGTACGAATGTGATTCGGGTCCCAAGTGTTGCAGTCCTTGTCCGCGGCTAGACGTGTCCGTATATCGGTGGTCATTGATGCAATCCACCTGGGTCGGTCGACGAAGATCGCCATCCCCATATACTGCATTTGTAGCAGAAACTTGGACTCCTGTGCCCCCGCGCGTGTGTGCATGTGTAGGAAGATAGGGTCGCGAGATGTTCTCATCTGGCTGTTGGGATATCCGGCCCGGATCTCCAGCATTCCCAGTCAAATCAATTCGAGTTCGGGAACCCTCCGTTCGTTGATAATATCCATCATGAACAAGTGGATCGAAAGCCACATACGGCGAGGCACGGAACCTAGAGTTCAAAATGGAGTTGAGGCTAGATTTAATAGGCATGCTTATCAGTGATCGGTGTAGTTGGTGGCTTCCGGTATCGGATGACCCTCTCTATCCACTTTTGGGGTTGGTGGTGGGCTTTTATGCTAGTGATAGTATGGAATGCACGATGTAACCGCACAATGCCCACTCGAAATTCCTAACTCTAACCTACCCACTCATACCTCTCAACCCTCTAATCCGGCACCCTACAATCTACGTTGTGCATACACAACCGGTACTCCAAAACGCCAAAGTCTCCAATCATAACTCCCATCCCAAATCCCATCACTACAATCCTGCACAATACAAATCTCCATATAACTCCCGTTCTCCTCTCAACCTTACAGCCCGTACCACCATGTAATCTACAACTACCACCCCTAAATTGAACCTAAACACAGCCCCACCTAAACCCACCTCTTTAACCCACTCTACTTGAAAACCCACATCTCTAATGGCCATACCCTTTGAACTAGAAGAGTGGGCCAAGCAATACTATGTCGACCGCTATAGACGAACCGGATCGACGTGGGATAAAGAACAGGGGTTATGCGTGTATGCTGTGCCAGTCGCTACTGTGGACATAGACGCCAAAATCGGAGACGAAGACGAAGATGAAGATGAAGACGTAGTTCAAAACATCGAACACTCGTCTGAATTCGAAGCTATTTCGTACTACGAGGATGCCGAGATTAAAAGCCAAGATATGTCTGAATCCACAGTTGGGGACGATGTTAGTGGTAGTGTTAACGGTGACGGCGACTGTACGGATGGACCATACTCCTCTTCCGCCTATTCCAGCCCTAATCACGGTCCTAACATCCCCAACTTCTCCCTCTCTCTTGGTTTCAATGCGCAGTCGTTCTCGGCTGGGACTACCTCCCAGACTCAGCATGCACCACGCGACACGTCCGCGCCGAGCACAAGTCATGCTTCGTCAAATGCAGATCTCGACCCATACTCTGCACTATTCAGCGACGTACCCTCAGACGTCCTCTTAGTCGTCTTTCAAGCAGGGAACTTCGCGCGAGATTATCGTTTACAGAACCCGAGTCGTGGGGTGCGGCAACAGCAACCGGAACGTAGGGACTCGGGTGCTTACACTGACACTTCCGCTCACGCTTTCGAGACAGAGGAAGCACCAGAACGGGGCGAAGATGTAGAAGTACGGGAAGAAGCAGACCCAGCACCTCGTGCTCGCGCTCACCATGAGATTGGCATCGAGAACAATGGAGCAGAACAGGGTCGAGCGGCTTCACCCCCAGATCCACAGCCACAGCCACAGCCACACTCCCATCCCCATCCACATCGTGATCCAGTCCCCGAAAACTCACCTCTCGCTCAGAGGCCGCATAGCAATCCTAACTCACCCTCCGTGCGAGTCGGGCAGATTATGACCTTCCATGTACCCGAGGAAGTGGCACCGCGGGCTTGGGATAGTTGACTGCGACCGCTGGCGCCTCACAACCCGACTCACCGCTCTGGGGTTTGAATTCTCAACCTGGAGACGCGACGATAGGGAGTTGAGGGTAAGAGAGGGAGTACATGACCGGCCGACTAGCGACTTGTATGGAGTAGGATAAGAGGAGCTGTAGTGAGTAGACGTGTAATGTAGAAATCTTGCAAACAAGAAGTGATCTCAAATACAACTCTCATCCAGTCTTCAAACCCTCATTCGGTGATGTGCGTGATATGCCTACTCGTAAGCAACCGCTTCCCCCCGCCCCTAATCCCATCCTCTCAACAACCCATCTATTAGCAAATACACAAGCAAATAGCAAAAATATCAACCAAAACAGAAGATCACGAATCCATTCATTTCCTCCTCATAAATCATATCATGCTACCTCTGATACATAGGTACTTTTCTCTCCCACTCGTCTGCCCGCTCGCTCGCCTGCATCTAGAAGCTATCACAGGCAGTGAGTAAGCCGTCCGATCCGACTCTTGTCCCAAAACCCGATGGGGGTAAAACGCCAAGTCCTTACCAAAATCTCTAGTGGTGACGTGGAGAAAGTGTATAAGATGAAGGATATATTTATCGACATCAATCAGCACCTGCATAAGTAATTAGCTTTACAGTCTCAGTTGAGTGAACAGGGACAAGGGTACGAACATTCGGTAAACTCCCTCGCCCTCCGCCTGTCTATGCATATCATCCGTATTGAGCTTGTATGAGATCTTGATATCTAGATCACGATGGTTCTTCTCGCTGGGCTTGTTGCTCAGCACGCCCGTGATGGTCTCACCATCCTCAACCGTCAACGCGTCTTGTAGGTAGAACACTGTTTGCTTCCAGTGCGTGTACTTTGTGTGCGGGCCGGTGGAGAAGCGGATGGGCTTGTGGCAGGCGGAGAATTCGATGTCGAACCAGGCGATTAGGGCGTGGACGAAATCGCTTCGCTTGGCCGTGATAGTGTAAGGGAGCGTGAAGGCCAGGTCTTTCGGCTGTACCGTGTAGAGATCGAATGTGATGACGGCAGCGGGGTCGGTGACGACGGCCTTGAAGTCGACGGTGTCGACCAGCGGCTCGGTCATGGCGGTCTTCTTGAGCGGTGTGTAGTCGAAGCCCCAAACGTTGTCCCAGACTAGAGGGCGCATTAGCAGGCTGTTCCAGGCCACGCGCACTCCGAACTACTCGGTCTTGCTTCGGCGAGATGGATCGGTAGCGCAGAGGAAAACAGGGCGGTACTCACAGCCAATCTTCTCCTCCTTGTACTCGCCGTCCTCAATACCGGCCATGAAGATGGTAGCCTTGTCCGGGAAGATGAGGCCGTCCTTATTGAGGTACTTGTCGCGCGCGTAAAGCACAGTATCCAACATGGACTCGTACAGCAGGAAGTACCCCATCCACTCGGAGATGATGATGTCGACCTTGTCGTAAGGCAGCACCACCTCCTCCATCTTGCCCTGAAGCAGCGTAATCTTGCTCGTCATGCCGTTGCACTCGACGATTTCCTTGGCCTTCTCGATAATAGTGGACATGTCGACGCCGATGACATGCTTAGCGCCGGCCTTCACGGCGAACCTAGTTGCGGCTCCATCAGTGTTTGCTCGTGTGTCGTGGGGATGGGTGCCTGGAGGGGGTTGCAAACATGCTGAGGATGGCTGTACCGCATCCGACGTCCAGGACAACCTTGTCCTTGAACAGGTGTCCGTTCTGGTAGATTGAGTCCCTGTAAGACCTTGTTCGCACTTCATCTTTCTGGAAAGAGGGAAACAAAATTAGTCGGCGCTCGTTTGCGGAGGCAGTTCGGGGCTACACACCAGCATTTCCTCGTGGATTCCTTGAGCGCGCATTAGTATGTTTCTCGACAGCAGGAGCCCGCAAACCAACCATGATGGTTATAACTGTGCGCTGCGCGTCAGCAAATGTGTATATAAGCCAGGCCTCGTCTGGCGCGTGGGCATGGCATGGGCGAACCTGTTGAAGTAATGCGCTTCCGAATGCGCCATGGCAGCAAGCGGATCGTTGGCCTTCAGCTCGGGCTGCGCCGAGGCGGCGTTGCTATCCATGATAGCGCAAGAGGGGGTGGGGAAGAGAAAGTTATGGAGAAGATGTCGAGCAGCGGGCGATTGCTACAACCAGACGTCTGAGGCCCCGGAAATTTATTTCAGCAAGTGCACGGGCCCGCCATAATTGGACCCCCGCTAACGTGGGCGTGGGCTGCGCACTAACATCACGCTAGCCTGATGCGGCAATGCACCTTATGGCATGGTTGCGTCGCAAACATCCTGCTTGGGGGCAATGATAGCTACTCGTTACACCGAAATCACATACGAAAGCAATGAATAAGCGAGTGTGAAAGAGCGTGACAGAGAAAGCCCATCCCAGTAAACCAATTTCCGGAGGCCCTCAAGGGAAGTACACTGAAGAGAGGGGTATCGTTGCATAGACAAACCATCCTCCCTCATCCCGTCATTATGCTCCGTGTCGCATAGGCCGTGTTCGTTACATTCGTCATCGTCGTCATGCTGTGTTTTGCTATCGCTGCGTCGTGTCTCATTATCGCGTTCTAATGCGGTGGAAAGTCTCCATGAAGCACTTTGCGTCTAAGCCATGTCAGTGGTATTTCTGCAGGTTGATTCCGAACAAGACGCACCTTCTGCGGAGGTGAATGTCAACTGGTATTTACCGCTGGTACCGTGTGGAACAGTGTAGCCCGGGCAGAAGACGTATGGATGCATTGCCTGAAGCTGGACAGTCTTCGACCCAACCCGCTTCATCCAGTTCCGATTGCCAATATACTGAGTTACAAAGGCCGTCCAGATTGGTATGGTTTTCAGAGGCCCTCTTCGGGCAGTAGCTTCAAAGCGGACGCATCCAGAGTCTCGGTCTCGGAAGATGCGGAACGCATGCAGATAATTGTCGTCCTGGATTTCGCTGCCAATGGTTAGTGCCATCATCGCAATAGAGGAGATTGAGGCCACATACCCGCCAAATTCCTCTTTCTCCCCAGGCGCGAATATATCCTCCAAGCCCGGTGGAGTCGTGACAAAATCCTGACGTTTCATCGCAACCACGCTGCAGTAGAAGAGAACCATCCCTAGCACCAATCAGTACCAGACACCAATAATATCGAGTGCACGGACATACTTTCATAAATGGGGAACCGTAAGTTGGCCCATAGGTCATACCCTCCGTCTTGTCTGTTAATCCGACAGAACTGGAGACAAGACTCCGTGCGCATAACTTTCAGGCCTGTCAGAGGGAAGCAGCAAGTCATTCCTCGCCCAGTATCATTTTCGAAGAGTATTCGTGCTCTGTTGTCTTCAGCTCTCCAGTAAAGACTGACAGAGACCTTGGTAGCCTCGAAAGGACTGGTTCAAGTTAACAACTGAGCGTAGACAGATAAGGCGACACTCACAGCTCGAGAACCTTTTGAAAACCATCAGCATCAAGCAAAGTAAGCGCCTTGGGATCGTCTCGGCCGAGGCATTTCGTCCTGGAGCATATCAGAATCGCTAACCCAGAAATCTTGGCAAGACTTACGGTTGGCCGGAGGTTTGGAATGGAGAGATAGAATGTCTGCCATCGAAAATCTTGGTGGCCCAGTGCCTTGTGCCGCTACTGGACCCATCGGAATGCACCGTATCATTCTGAGATGAGACGGTCGAATAGGTCGGCGAGCGAGGAATCTCAGGTACTGGTGGTGGGATATATGGCACTTCTCCGTACATAGGAGAGCGCGGTGCCCGGGGTGGGAGAGGCGGAGGCGGAGGATGATGAGTGTAGTGTGGATATGTCTGATAGCTTCGTATGACGGGCCGAGCAGTGACAGGGGAAGGGATTCCGGGCGTGCGTGGGCCTTTGGGAAGGTACTCAGTGAATGAAAGCAAATTGAGCGAGGAAAAAATAACGAATCGTGGGGAAAATGCAGAAATTCTGGAATGAACATACCATGATTCACAGACAGCCTATCGAAGTAGCCTTCTAGAGGCTCCTGTATCTCCAAAAGCCTCGATAATCGGCTGTGGATGATGGCGAGATCATCGTCCACACGGTCGCTAATCGAAAGTCAATTCAACCCAACTATCACGTCCCAGGTCAAATTCTCACCCTTTCAAGATATCAAACATGGCTTGCAGGTAGACCCTATAAAATTCGAGCCGCTTCGGCAAGGATATGCCTTGGTCTTGCATTTCGGCACAAGCGTCCTCCCACATGCGGTCGTAAGGTGGGGTACCTGGAAATGCTCCCGGATGCTGTCGAATGTTCCTTCTGGACTTGCTGAACATGTCGCGGACATGGTCGAGAGTATGCCCCAAGCTAGGAATGCAGACATCGAGATCGTCACAGATAAGTCCCGCCTGTCTTCCATAGTGGGATAGGTCCAGGGCATCGTGGAGGCGGTGGAGAGCGCTGCTGATGGCGTAAAGCTCGGCGATATCCGCAGCTATGTCTCCTGTATACTGCGGTGCCTCCTCGAGGATGGATTCGAGGCTGGACGCCGTGTCCCTGGCCTCTTTTGCGTAGTCCAAGAGCTTCCAGTCCATGTTGAATCGCGTGACTTGGGGATCTTCAGCGGGAGCGAAGCGGCAGCGCCGCACACCTGCTCTTACAAACCAAAATAGACTCGATAAACAATGGAAGAGAACCGGTCGGTGACGGGGTCTTGATAGCGAGTGTGTCCGGTGTTCAAGCGGCCTTGCGTGCCTCGGAGGGAGGGTCCTGACGTGTTCCAGCAGGTCGCGACAAGGAAACCAATAGATTGTGCCGACGAAAACCACTTATAAATCTGCACCTTACCCGTCGCCGTCCCTTCTCTTTGTTCGCTGTCCGGTATGTTGGACTTTTGGCCCCCAAACCAAGTCGACCTGCTCTTCTTTTAGACTCGCTCTCATGCAGTCGAGTCGTAATGTCAACTAAATATGTAATTCCTGCAGGGTCTCGCGAATGCCAGCAAGGTGAAGCCGAGCAGCAAGACCGTCGTGCGGCACAGTCATCCGCGCATGCAAGGTAACGAGATTTTTCCCACAAAACTTTGACGAAGATGAAGATCGAGAGATCTGGTTAGTCGGCGATCGTAGCGACTCTGCTCGGCACATCTTTCGATGCCAATGACGGGGTTTCTGCCTAAACCTGTCATCCCGGACAACATCATCTAGTCCTCAAATGTGAGCAAAGAGTCTCAAATTGACCACAAAGGTGGAGAGGCTGCTCAATGGCTGGATCGAGACACATTGACCGAGTTTTTGCTGCACGCCAATCAACCATGAATGGCCGGCGGGATGGATGAGGATGAGGTGCGTCATGCAATAATGTCCAGGCAGCATCCTTCGATTGCGGCCGAAGATTTCACCGGTGCTCGTGTTATCAAAAAGCATCGCAAATTTTGGAAAGGAGTTGTTAGAAATCTTCAAATAGGCCGGTTGGACAAGAGGGCTTTATATTGAACTGCTTGTCGAAAAGTAAGGCTGCGATGCTGCGCCTCACTTTTCTGCGCCACCCACTAGTCCCCATCGTAACCTCCCTCATTATCTTATTCTTGGGCAGTGGAATATCAAAGGAGTCTGGGGAGAGATGCTCCTTGGCTAGGTTCTGGCTGCCCCATTCTCCCACTCGGCTGGTCGGCTTTCACAGTTGCTGCCTTCGGGATCGTCTCATTTTCTCGTAACCTACGACGACACAGGGCAACGACACGGTATCGCATGTGAATGTAAGACACGTGGTGACGAATTACTTGCCAAGTGCTTTCAGCCTCTCATCGACGAGTTTCGATACCATCTTCTCCAGTATAGCGAACTCCCCATTGGCCGCGCCCTCGAAGTACCCTGCAACGCTCTTCTCCACGTATTTGCCAACCTGATCGACCTCCACATTGACATCCTCGCCGGGCTTCTTGCCTGCTGTCACCACCTTCTCTTGAGTGTAGGCAATCAACATAACCTCCCACCAACCGTCCGCGCCATCTCGCACTTTGGTGACCGTCAGACTTGCACCGTCGATGGTCACGTATCCCTTCTCAACAATGTATCTGAGGACGGCCGGATCTCGCGGTTTGAAGCGGAACGTCAGGGCATTGCCGTCGGGAGTTACGGATTGAATCGTTGCGATGGTATCAACGTGGCCTTGGACGAAATGACCGCCCATACGCGTCGATGCAGCCACAGCGCGCTCCAAGTTGACCTGCGAGCCCTTCTTGAGAGAACCTAGATTGGTCCGTCGAAGCGTCTCGGGAGCGCAACCGACTTTGAACCATGATTTGTCGAATTCCGTTATCGTAAGACATGTTCCTGTGGTCAAGTCAGATTACCATCACTCTCTCCTTATGATGAATCTCACCATTTACACTAATGCTGTCTCCCAACTGGGCGTCTCCGAGGATGGTGTCCGCATCAGAAATCGTCAACGAGGTGCCGCCACCTCCGCTCGATGTCTGGTCGAGCTCCTCGAGCGCCGCAACAGCTAGCCATCGTCAGCGTAGCCGGCAGTCGTGATCGCGAGAGTGTCTTACTGCCCAGTGTCTCAACGAGGCCTGTAAACATGATTGGGGTTCGGTGATGTTCGGGTGGGGGAAGGAAGAGCTCGAAGTTGCCTCGGTGAGGGGGGCTCTTGGAACAAAATCGCGGGGCAAATCCGCTCTTCATTACCACTACACCTTTACCTCCCGATCCTTACCAACAATATCAAAATTGGCAAATACCATGCTTGGATTATCAAGAAAGGCTTTTCAGACGTCGTTACGTGCTACCCAATACAATTGGCTTTCGGGAGGCTACAGGAGAGGGTTTGCAGCATCCATCACAACCGGCGATGCGTCAAAACTACCTCTGGCTGGTATTAAAGTCTTGGACATGACCAGAGTCCTTGCCGGAGTAGGCACCCGAGCTATAGCCATACTCTAATAGGATACTAATCATCGTTAGCCTTACTGCACTCAGATATTGGGCGACCTAGGGTACGCGATGGACAGCCCTGTACGAACCACCTCCTCGAGGTTGGCCAGTTGATGAATCTTCAATTGACTGAAACATAGAGCTGAGGTTCTGAAGATTGAGCATCCGATACGAGGAGGTAAGTTCCCTCCCTGTGCAGACGATTTCATTGGAACATAAACCTGATTGGATGCTGTAGATGACACCAGGGCATGGGGACCGCCATATGCCAAACCTATACGTGGAGAGAACACCGACGGCCCAGGAGAAAGCGCGTATTATCTCGCCGTATGTCAATTCTTTGGCAAAGATAACCGCCTTGTGTTGCTCACTGTCCACAGGTGAACAGAAACAAGAAGTCATTAGGGCTGTCTTTCGCCCATCCCGCTGGAGTTGACATCCTCCATCGGTTAGTCAAGGAATGCGATGTTCTCGTAGAAAACTACTTGCCAGGCTCGCTAGGAAAGTACGCCATGGACTATCCAACCGTATCCAACATAAATCCAGGGCTCGTATACGCGAGCATCACCGGATACGGTCAGACTGGACCTTATCGAGACCGAGCTGGTTATGATGTTATGGTCGAAGCGTATGTCTCCAGACTCCCGATGTACGGAGACTCTAACCATCGACAGCGAAATGGGCTTGATGCACATCACTGGGGCCAGGGATGGGCCTCCAGTCAAAGTGGGTGTTGCAGTAACAGACCTCACCACCGGTCTGTACACCTCGAACGCCATCATGGCAGCACTCCTCGGCCGCATCAAGTCTGGTAAAGGCCAACATATCGATGTTGCTCTCAGCGATTGTCAAGTTGCCACGCTTGCGAATATTGCCAGCTCTGCCCTCATCAGTGGCCAAAAGGACTCTGGAAGATGGGGCACCTCACACCGTAAGCGACTTTGCCCAAGACTATAGGAGTTGACTGAGATTTGCAGCGTCGATTGTGCCATACAAGGCATTCAAAACCGCGGACGGCGACATCTTGATGGGCGGTGGAAATGATCGACTATATGGCATTTTGTGCACCAAGATCGGCAAGCCAGAATGGATTACCGATGGCCGCTTCAAGACCAACGCCCTAAGGGTGAAGAATCGAGATCTGCTGGAAGACATGATCGAGTCGTTGACGCGGCAGAAGACGACCCAGGAATGGCTCGAGATTCTGGAGGGATGTGGAATGCCATACGCAGCCATCAACGATGTTCAAGCCACTCTCAATCATGAGCACGGTAAGCTCTATTTTTTGTTATCCTGGTAGTACCGGTCTTGCTAACCCATGCATCAGTGCTCGCTCGCAATATGGTCAAGGAGGTTGAGCATCCGAATTGTGGTCCAATTAAGCTGGTCAACACCCCAGTGAAGTACTCGTATTCAGAACCGGGGATTCGCATGCCTCCTCCTACCCTGGGACAGCATACGGATGAGATCTTGAAAGATACGCTGGGAATGAGTGACGCTGATATCAATGGTCTTCGAGAGGAGGGCGTTGTAGCTTAGTCTGTCAACTTGTAGAGACAAGTACTGTATCAATCCAGAAGGGTATTGCACTATTGGAATCCACAAGCGGTACTGTGGTCTGAGAGGCATTCCTAAGAAATGTCTCTACAATTCTCCGATAGGTCAAGTTAGTAATCGTATGCACGGACCAGTGCATAGCTCGCGGAAGTCGAGATGCTCGATATGGCGACATCTTCTGCCCATTACGCTCTCGCTCGTGCCCATTGAGCCCACGCCGTAGCTCTACTCCGCGAAATCCGTGTCGCGGCGAAAATCCGGACACCATGAGCGCACCAAATGCCCCAGCGGGCCAATGCTCCGCGGGCAATTCTAGCTCCAAACCCCCGACCACGACACCCGACCTGACCACCGCGCCCGCGCAATCATCCACTTCGGCGCTGCCTGGCTGGACTTCGCAAACAGCAGCTGCGGCACCAAGCACGGGAGCCCCGCCCGCAAGCTTTCCGCAATTCTCAGCGTCTACGGCTGAAATTCTAAAGCGATTGCAGGCAAATGCGGGTAATCAGACTTCGACGGGTGGAACCAGCTCCGCAGCTTTCGAGGCGAAGAAGGCAGAGGTCATGAAGAACTACGTGACGAGCGACAACCTACCCACGCCGCCGCCTATAGCGGGTACGGGGCGGCGGGGCAGGGGTGGGCGGATTGGGACCCCGAGCGGATTGAAGACTGAGCTTGGAGGGGGAACGCCCGGCGCGGGGTCCACGCCGACGTCGGGGAGAGGGTCTGGGAGAGGGCGCGGAAGGGGACGAGGTGGTGGCCGCGGCGGCAAGCGGAAGAGGGCCGAGAGCTACGAGAGCGATGTAAGTCGGACGGGAGCTCCGCAGGCTTGGTGAATCTCGCATTGACCCCCAGGTGTAGGACCACGATTCCGACATTTCTACTTCATACACACCACTCCCGACCAAGACCAAATCTGGCCGCAATGTCAACAAGCCGACTGCTTTCGTACCAACAATCCCGGAGCCGAGCCCAGGAGTCAAGCGACGGAAATCCACAAAGACTATCCTCGCCGCGCAGTGCAAGACCTGCCACCGAGGCACCGATCCGGGCAACAATCGCATCGTCTTCTGCGACGTATGCAGCACTGCATATCACCAATACTGCCACGATCCGCCAATCGACAACGAGGTTGTAACTGTGCTGGAGAAGGAATGGCTATGCGGACCCTGTGAGCGTGCCAAGCAGACTGTCGTCGAAGGCGTCGAAGGCTTGACAGCCGTAGAAGGCCTTTCCATAGAAGAAGTGCGTCCCTCTCTTCTACACATACCAACCCCCATACTAACACTCGCCCAGAAACGAATCTACCTCTCCACCCTCCCCTCCCCCCGTCTCGTCGCCCTCCTTCTGCACGCCACAATCCGCCACCCCGAGCTCCCCATCTTCCCACCCAACATCCGGGATCTGCTCCCCGAACTGCCCCGACCCAACAGCACCACTCAAAGGTCCGCTACAAATACAAATCCCACCGCACCATCATCCTTCCAACCCCCAACCCCCCAGAACACGACCGCCGTCCCTCCATCCATTACCTCTCCTACCAACGGCCTCGGGTCCACAGGCGGGACCCCGCGCTCGCAAAACATAGCGACCGACTCCTCAGACATGGATCCCGCAGAAGCGCAGCTGCTAGGCGAGATACGCTCGCACACCGTCGTAGAACATGCTCCCATCCTCACTGGAAATGCTAACATGAGTTCCTCCAGTCTGTTAAAACCCCAGGCCCAACCCCAAAATCACCCACAAAATCAACCCCACCCCTTCCCCACAACGGCAACACCGACAGCAACAGTCACAGCGACGGGAACAATCGACCCGATAACGCAAATTGACGAACTTGATGATGGTTATGACACGGACCCGCCAGCTCATTACCCTAAAGCAGGAAACGGGCTTGCGCGGACTCTGAGACCGGAAAGCGAGGATTTGCAGTGGTTGGTGGACGATAATTTTGAGGTGTTTAGCCATGGGTGGAAGGGCGATGGGACGGGGGTTGGTGCTGATGCGAATATGAATGGGTCGTTGTGAACGGAGTCTGTCCACACTGTTCAGACGGGAAAGATACTACCGCAAAAGTGGACGTGGAGACTGTAAGCAGGTTGAGATTATGGGTTTCTGATATGGTGTGGAGTGCATGGATGTATGGACTCTGTTTGGGTATAGCAACGGATCCGGCATGGGACGGTATTCAGATCATGGTGGCCGTCTGTCTGTCTGTCTGTCTGGATGTTTTTTCTCACTTCTCTCTGCCCCCTTCGATACGCACGGGGAGAGGCTTTTACGTGGCATATCAAACCTTCTCAGGATAATCGGCATAGCAGGCATTGTCTGAAGCATAGCAAGAAGCATCAGAGTGCGTTAAAACATCTCACTGGGTGACTCGGGCGTGAGCTGGAGATGAGCTGGTGGGAATAGAGGGGGCAGATACTATATCTCGTGGCAGTACGAGTGAAGTAGTAGTAGCTCAGCAACACTGCCCAGCGAGCCTACCAGCGCATCTCGACCTTTCAAATTGCATCGCTAGTGTTATATGAGTATGCTCGGGAGGCTGAGGCAATCCGATTTCACGTCAGTGGAGATGAGTTGGTGGGAATGGAGATTGTTGATACCGCACGAATACACTCTATTTCAGCGCAGTATAGGCAAGGCAACAGCTTGAGAAACCCTCCCAAGCAAGCAGCCTAGCCTATCTTATCCTATTTAATTGAATAGCTAATTTCATATCAATATTCTCGGGAAGTCGCGCCAAGCCCATCTCAAGTAAGCTGGCCGTAGTATGTACCTCAATGACTTCACATAAACATCACATAAACACCGAGATGTGTCATTTTACGATTTATATATTTGATCTAGCACTCGAAACCAAATTCCAGAAGCCAATATCCAGCAAGATGCAATCCCAAAGCTCAAAGTGTCGTCTATGCGACGGGGTATACCCATATCATAACTCCGCAGCTCCCAACCATGCAATAGCAAACACCGTTTTTCTTCCATCTCGCAAACCAGCATTCAAAATGAATCCGTCCTGACATCAAGAGCGCAAGACCAACCTCGAAACCTAATAATCATCGTCCCCGTCCTCACCCCCAAAACCCTCCTCCTCATCATAATACCCCCCCTGCTCCTCCTCATACTCCAACTCCTCCTCCACAATCTCCCCCTCCGCATCCACTTCCTCATCTTCCTCCTCCTCCTCATTCCAGTCATCCGGCGTCTCCACCTGCGTCCACTCACTGTTTTCCCCAGTCTTCTCCGGCGTCTGCACCTGGCTTCCTTCCTTACTCTGACTCACACTCTTCTCCCCACTTCCACGCTTCCTCTGCGCCGGATACACCTCATTCAAGCGATCATAATTGATAAACTCCGAGAAGGTATTCTTGACGCCTCTTTTCTCCAGCATCGTCTTCACCGCATCAGCGGGCGTGGCTGCGGGGCGGCCGGCGAGAAGACTCCCATCGCCCATACGCGTAGACTTGCGTATTTGTTTCTTCTTCGGTTTGCCGGAAGCTTCTTCGAGGGCTTTTTCGAGATTCTTCTTCTGCTGCGTGCGCAGCCACTCCAGGTTCTCTGTCACCCACATGCGTTCCTTGACCCGGCTCTCCTCCTCACTGAGCAAGCAATCCTTGACATCCGGGTCCTCGTCGAATTCGTCATCATCCAGGTCCTCAGATGTGCTGATTCCGGCGTCGGGTTGGTGTTTGTCGGCGAGGAGTTTGGCGGTCGAGAGGGACTTCAGGAGCAGAGGGTGGTTTTCATTGTCCTCGAATTCTTTGAAGATTTCCTCCCACTCTTCGAGGCGTTGTAAGATTTCTTCTTCGATTTCTGCTTCGATTTCGAGGTCTTCTTCGGGAATGATGATGGGTTCTCGTTTCTTGGGTGGGCGGCCGCGGCGTTTTGGCGGGACTACGTAGTCGTCTCCTTCTGCCATTTCGACCAAGACCTCGACATGATCGGCGTCCTCTGGGTTGGCTAGAGCCTCTGCGGCGGCGAGGTCAATCATCCCAGAATCGTCTCCGTCCTCGGTGGGCCGTGTATTATTCGGGGTCGCCACCTGTGGAGCATTACCATTTGCATGCTTGCGCCGCTTCGAGGTCCGGGTTGCTATGGCAGGCTGCTGAGTGCTCGGTCCAGCGCCTGACTGCTCGGCGGAGTCTTCTTCTTGTTCGTCGTCGTTCATTTCAGATCGCCTCCGCTTCAGCAACGCCTTCTTCTGCTCTTTCTCTTGGCGTTTGTAGATGGCTGGGGGCAGTGTCTTGACCTTGAGCTTCTGTCCGATGTCCCGGAATTGGTCTACTGTCAACTTGGAGCTCTGTGTTCGCTTGAACTCGAGTAGACGTTGAGAAATAGTTGCATCGCAAACCCTAACCACGTACACGACCTCGCGTACCGTGCGTCGGAAGTTGTTCATGCGGGCAGCGAGGATGATGCAGGCGCCGCAAAGGCCCGCAGGTGATCGGCCTTGAACCATCCAGTCTCGGTTCATCCGCTTCAAGATGGCAGCGGCGTCTTGGGCGACCTGGTGTGAGTCGGAACCGAACTCGAGCTTCTCGCAGAACTTGAGCATCAAGGGTTCGACCTCTTGGATTGCTTGTGTGGCGTGGATGGAGGGGTCTTCGATCATGAGCTGCTTCAAGAGCTGTTTGTACGTGTCTCCAAGGGTCCAGACATTGACTTGGATCTTCTCGGCGAAGTCCATGAGCAGGATGGTGTTGGACTGGCGCTTTCGACAGATGAGGTAGATGGCGACGGCGGCAACATTGCGGACGCGACGGCCTTGGATGAAGCCGTGGTTGAAGGCCAATTTGTACACGGAAAAGGCCTGTTCGGAAATGGCTTGCTGCAGGTTGAGGGCGGCGCAGAGCTTGAAGATCTCTTGCTTTCCGATCCGCTCGGCGAGCTCGCGGCTGGCGAGACCCTCGAGACCGCGGACGGCGCCTCCCATAGTATTCGCATAGCGTTGGTTCTCTCCGATGAAGCCACCTTGGACGACAGCGGCGCCGGCAGAGTTTTCGCCGAAAGTGACTTCGGCTACAATGTCATTGCCGCCCAGAACTTGACCGCAGTTGTAGCAAATCTGCGAGCTGCCGTCGTTGGATACATTGGGCTCGTCGCAGCAGTCCGGCGGCGGAGGTGCCTGCC
This sequence comes from Clohesyomyces aquaticus, assembly GCA_002105025.1. Lineage (NCBI taxonomy): Eukaryota > Fungi > Ascomycota > Dothideomycetes > Pleosporales > Lindgomycetaceae > Clohesyomyces > Clohesyomyces aquaticus. The sequence continues at coordinate 120,977 of MCFA01000010.1, read as the reverse complement.
TCGGAGGCGCGGGAGCCGGGGATTTGGAGGAGGCTGCCTTTCCGGGGCCTGCGGGCTTGTTTGGCGGCGGGCGGTTCAAGCTTTCGAGACGTTCGAGGCGCTGCGGGCGCGCGCGGGGCGTTGCCAGCGGGCCTGGCGCCATGTCAGAAGGGTTGTGAAGGCGGCTTCACGCGTAGAGAAGAACGAGTAGACGCGGCGAAGGGCATTCGTGGGTTCGAGGGTTCGAGGGTTCGAGGGTTTGTGGGTTCGTGGTGGGTTCGAGGGTTCGTGGGTTCGAGGTTTTGTGTTTAGTCAAAGCAGCGCCTGAGAGCTGCGGCCGGGGACCTCGCCGTGCTCGCTTTTTTGGCGGGGCGCCTGCAAGATCGCGGCTTGGCACCCGAAGTAGGCCCGGCGCTTCTGATTGGCTGCCGAGGCAGACCTCGTTCTCTCAGCTGCAAGCTGCGGTCCAGCACTCGAGCTTCCCTCGAGCTTCCCCTCGAGCTTGTCATCGACCGGACCCAGCCTGGGAAAGCCTCGCGCATGGAGCTTGCGTGCTTGCTTATTCTCTCGCCTCTCTCACTCATAGCTGCATTCCCACACCATAAAATCGCTCTCCGACGGACCAAGAGCCTAAATGCCGGCCAGGCACCTAACTTATCCAGACAATCCTCCCGACGGCCGTTCCTGCACACTGGCTGCTTGCGCCATGCAAGAGATGTCTGCAGCCTCTCGCTCGTCATCACCTCTGGGCCTTGATTGGCTCGTCCCACGATTCCAATCTTAGCACACGGAACTGTCCCCTTTGCTGGGCCCTGTTCGCGTCCCCAGCCGTCCGACAAAAAGTACCCCGAGCCCTGAGCCCCCACCTCACCTCCTCCCAACCTCAGCTCCACCTCACCCCTTTGCCCATCCCACTCCTATCCCACACACTCCCACTCCAGAAATGTCGACCCGCAAGAGAAAGCAGGAAGCCGAGGAGGAGGAAGAGCTCCAGGCCCTCCCGTCCGACGAGAGCGACGAGGAAGAGGAGTAAGTCCAGCAAGAACCCCTTCTTGACGTCATGCCATTGCACCTTTTCCCGTCGCAAACGTGTCCAAACCTTCTCATTACGGTCGCCTTGTGTTCCTCGTTTGCATTGACGTGTCCGAATTTCTCTATCGAGCTTCGTTGTCGCTGCGCAGCCGCTTTAGCGCGCCTGTCAGCCTCGTCCGACACTGGCAGCCTTGGTGCCATCATGTCCGTTTCGTGTGTCGCTCGTGCATCAATTGTGTTCCTCAGACGGAGGATTTCCATCTTCGAGCTTGAAACTGTTGATGAACGTGATACCGTGGGCGAAGCTCGCGGTCCGAGATCCTGCCCTTGAGGCTGACAGCTGCGCCGTGCAGGTACGAAGAGTCTGGCTCCGAGGCCTCGTTCGATGATGAGGACGACTCTGAGGTAGAGCAGGCCCCGCGTAAGTCGAGTCGCTTGAGCCTGTCCCAATGCGCGTGCTCACATCTGGCGCAGCGCCAAGGAAGAAGACCAGGATGACCAAGCCCAAAGACGATGAGGAAGATGAGGAAGAGGAGCCCGAGGAGGATGATGAGGAAGCGCCCGAGGAGGATGCGAGCGAGGACGAGGATGCCAACGGCGCGACAAAGAAGGCTCCTCCTGGGGCAGAGAAGTCGCGGAAGGTCAAGACAACCGCTGCCTCGGAGCCCGTGCCTGTCGTTGCTGATGGCGACGATGACGACGACGATGAGGAGTAACACGTTCCTGTCCGCTTGGTACATGCGCTAGAACAATAAGATATATGCTTTCTTCCTAATTACCCCCTTTACTCTTTATCCCTATCACAAAACACTGCGGCGAAAAGTACATCCGTGTGCGGAACAGGAGGACTACAGTACATCCACACAATAGGCATTGACAAACATATCACGAAAGCTAATGCCTCAGCACAGAAACTGTAAACGCCATATTCACATAGACAGAGACTGTTTGGAACCCATATGGTGTTGGCGACCCGGATTCTGCACTTCATGGCGAAACGTCGTGCCGACATTTAAAATGCATGTTTTTTCGATTACAAAGAGTAACACCAGCAACTCCAAGGCGTCTGAGAGTACTGTGGGAGTTTTATGTTGCCAAAAATATGCTACAATTTCGTATGGTCCTCGTGCAGGCATGCTGTGCTGAGGAGTGCAAGAAAGAAAACAGCATACATGATGCCCGCTTCGATGTAAGACCCAGGCAAACATATCCCCAGGGAAGCCAGAAGCTGGGTCGAAAGTGTGGGGAGAATATATCTCGCTGGCCCTCGTGCGATGTAGGATGACGCAGTGAGGCGGCAGGTCGCCAGGAGCCATTGCTATCCGCATAGCATCGCATCTTCGGCCTCCCATTCCTCTCCGTCCTCACATTTCGCCAAAACGGCAGTATCCCGTCGTTAAGCCCACTCTTTCTTCCATCCAGATCAGTCCGTCACTGCTAAATCAGTCTCAGGGCCTCGCTCACCAACTCGCTTGCTCGCGTGCCCCTCGGTTTGCTCACCCGAGCAATAAATGACCGCCACTCCGTTGCCAAATCTCCTGTCTTTCCTCGGCAACTAAAACCCCCCAAAAACAATTCTAAGTAGCCTACCTATACAATGTTAACCATTTTCTCCCCTCGTATCAAATAACTCGTTCCCGCGCGAGTCCCTACCAAGTAGGATCTTCCACATCACACCACCCGCCAGTCTCCTCCGCTCCCGCGGTTCCCATAACTCGGTGCTGAGAGTGGGGTCTCGAAACGTTACCCCGTCATGGAGTCGGTAATTAGTAAAATCACAGGGCCGAGGGTCCGAGAGATGTTAGTTCGCAAAAAACCCCGTCTTTCTGCCTTTCGGGCAAAGAGGTCGAAAGTCTACCCGACAAACAGACAAATTAACGGCATAATCCTGACCTTTTTTAGGGTGACGGACGGGAGTTTTCTGGACCACTTAAAGCGAGGGCGGCGATAGGAAACTGATTCCCAGACGAGCAGTTAACCAGCAACTCTAGTGAGTCTGGGAGTTGGGGATACCAGAGGAGTTTGTTTTTAGGGAAGCTACTAATAAGCGGCGTCTGGTAACTCTAAAGTGCAGTGGGGTCTTTTTTTGCGGGTTTCAAGGAAGAGATTTTTTGCACCGCGAAGGAAGTAGACATATAATAGCAGAAACGCGTGGGCGGCAATGTAAAAGCCAACTGTCCTACAAAAGCATTACATTTAACTTACACGTGCTTCTATACTAGACCAATAGCATGCTCTCCTCTAGACACAGCCCACTCACGACGCACATGAACGCGCACTACAAACTTGACATGGCGCTTGCACTTACTGGTCTTGCGATAAATTTTCTGCTCTTGGTCTCTACTTTTCGCGGCACGACGGGGGTTTATCCTGCTTGGGACCCGGATAGCGTCTCTATCGCGTACGCTCAGTGCGGCGTGTGCGGGCTCGTGGTATGCTACAATCGAAGTCAAGAAAAAGTCGAATGACTAACGAATCCTAAGGTGTTTGGGCATGTACATTCCTAGCTAAATTCTTGGTGGTGTCGAGCTCGGGGCGCCGAGAAGAGAGCACTGCGATCCTTGGACGGGAACATGAGCCGTGTAGTGTTTACCTCGTCCCTGCTTGCCAGCGCAGTTACTCTTGGTCCCATGTCCTCTGGCATTGGTGCCGATACACGCGACGAAACAGGAACGAGTACACCTAAAGAAACAAGAACGAGGACCCTCGACAAAATACTATGAGCACATTTGACAGACAAGGGCAAGGACGGGGCGGCGAAACAGGAGAGAGGACGCTCGCCGAAATGAGAACGATGACGCTTGACGAGACGAGAAAGAGAGCGTTCGACGAAGCAGTAAGGAGCCTTCGCGTTAACGAGTGAATGCTCTTACGAGGAATTGCTCTTATATCCCCAGGAATCGATGTCGAGCTCGCGCAGTAGAAGACGACGCTGATAGCAACGCGCCAGCGCTCTATAAGAGTACTGTTTGCGGTATGTAGCGATTTCGCTGTTGGGGCCTGACTACGAATATAGCAGGGTTTTTTTCGCTAGTATAGGGCGGTGTTGAACTGGACATGTTTTGTAGCAAAGCGAATTTCGCGGGTGGCGTATCTAGTTTACAATGATATGTTTCAAGAGGGATACGTCTGCTCTTGGATGGCCGGAAATCTACCTCGTGTAATCTATAAAAGGAATTGATGTGTTAGCCGTAGCTTGCTAGTTTCTATGGTCAATGCCTTGAGTCTAGCCGTTAAAATATAGCATGTTCCCAACAGGCGCTCGCTCTTCCAGTGAGGGTATACTTAATCCGAGAGACTGGGAAGAGAAGCAAAATATTTCCCTCAATGCAGTGGGAGAAACTTTTCCGCGGCTAGGAATCCGACCCTAGCAAACCTCGTATTACTTCTAAGTTTTCTCCAGCGAAGTCGGGAGTATGCGCCGCGAAAGACCGTAGGGATATGGCGTTGCATGTTGAAGAAATTTGATCCTCGTCCATACTTTTGTGGTTTATCCACACTGACCAATTTCTCGCAGCATGAACGTTCGCGATCCCTTGCTTCCATCAGCCCGTTTGGTGAAGTCAATTGATATCAAGCATCTTCGAGGACCCCGTCAAACTGATCTAGAATTCGATTTCGCGATATCGCGGAAGCAAAATCCCACAATCGGCACGAGGGACCGCGGAGCCGTGGCCGAGATAGTATGCATGCCGGCCGTTTTTGACTGCTTCGTGGCGTACGGGATGACATTTTAAGGGGCAATGGCTGGCAGACGGGCGGCAAGGGAAGGTTGCCGGTTGCGCGCCGCTGACTGATGCATGATGTCTGCTCTGCAATCTGATGACGAAGATGCAGTGACGGTAATTCCTTCTTTTGGCACTGACGAAGGCCTCAAGGGAAGATAATTGGTGGAATTGATCCCAAGTTTTGAGCGCGCCAAAGTCGGAGGGTTTGGTGTTGTCTGTTATCTATATCTTGGTCAGTGGAAATGTGATGATGGGTAATGTGATTGAGGCGCCATTGATGGGGTGTCGACTTGTCTTGCTCCCTGCAATGGTACGACAATTGCAGCCACGGATTGCAAGCACGCGAAGACATTGGTTCGGTTTGGGCGTTGTGAAGTGAACTTAGCTTGGATCAGGACAGTGATGATTGATGTTGGGAGAAGCGTGGCCATGATGTAGATGAGCAAGCACTAGTGATTTTGATAGTGCAGATGGACTGACCAAACAGACGGTTAGCCATGGTATGGAGGCTCCTCTGACGTACTACTAGATGACTGGAACGGTTCATGCATGAAGAAGCTCTTCACTCCTCTGCGCGACAAACCATGGGTCCCAGCGATTGGCCAATTCGAGACACACATACTTTCCAGCTCCAGTCACACTCGAGGCTGTGCTCGGAACAGATCTTTGCGGTGAAGATCATATCGACTCATCTCGCGGAAATCCGTCCTGTTGCTGTAGGTACGCATCGCATCGTCGTACTATTCGTCGTACTCGGGAACCCGTGCATATTTGTGCACCAGGCCATCGGACAGGGTGCGGTGAGGCTCTATCTAAGCCTCGCACAAAGGTCGGCGGTGAGCAAGACAATTTGGAGTGGGGAAACACCCTTGCACCTTAACGTAGCGATGGAACCGTAGGGCTGTGTGCACGGCCTGCGAGCTAACCCGTTTTCAGCATCTGTAGACGGAATGGACGCCAAGCCAGGCACGTTTATATGCAGAACAGAGCCGAGTCAAACCCCAGTTGAATTGCATATGCTCCTCTGGGTAAGCGCCGCCCTGGGGGTGACCGGCGGAAAGTAGGTGGGGAAATCTGGGCTTCGGTTGCTTTGGTGATGCGATACCGCGAGTTCTCCAGTGCGCAGTGTCGCATGATGAAGAAACAGGCGGACGCGGGGTGAATTCTAGTAACCTGATACGCGTCGCAGTGCTTTGCAGTTATATGCAAGGTGGTTTCGAAGTGCCCGTGCCGACTTGTTGGCCTGATGTCTTGTGAGCAGGACCTGGCAGACGTATCGTGCTTTTCCGCGCTTTGTCCTGGACATACGCACGAGAGACACTGCCTGGTACTGTAGACAAGCTTACGTGTTTGTCATCTGCCCCAAGCCTTATACGCGGTGGAGGATGCGATTGGCCCGCCTCCCAATATGGGTCATTTGTCAGGCTGGGTTTTTTAGCATCCGCAACCATGGAGACGAATGACAGCTGCAGGGCGCACCCAGGAGTTTGTAATCCCATCGCAGATACATGCCCTCTGTCAACCTCGAAGACGTGATGATGCTGGGGAATCAGGTGCGGGGTTTGTGGCTTTCCTGATATCGTGATCAGCTTCTCGTTATCTGGTCTCGACCTCGGGCCCGTGACAATTCGTCTCGTCGGAACCGTAATGCTTGTTCGTCGTCTCGTCGTGGTACGGTCGTACAGCCGGGCAGAAAGCGGAGGTTGAGGAGTGATTAATCACCGACTAGCCGCGTCTCGCTCTCCCACATTCGTTCGTCCGAGAGACGCGAACATGGGAAGAGTCACCCGCCGGGGACCATCCGACCATGGGAACTGCCTGAGATGTTGGCCCGGCTCCGGGATTCAGCAGTTTGCGATGCCGCGGGCGCAGGCAGTGCAGCAGTGCCGCTGCGACGAACTGCACTGATGCCGACGGCGACGCGACGACAGCAACGAGGCCGGCTTCCTGTTCTTGCCCGAATAGGAGCTGCCTCAGGAAATGCAGCGCAACAAGCGTGCTCAGCCAGCCTTGTCGAGGAGTCACAGCGACCCATCTGCAAAGACACAGTCGCATCGCTAGCCTCAAAGGGGCGAGGTTAGCGAGTACCCGCCAGCAGGACGACGGACAACCCGCAATCCGGGCGGTGACACGAATCTCGCGGAACTTCAGGTGGCTCCTTTCAGCGGTCAGCGTCGAACACGGAGTGCTTGGATGTGATTCGCCCCGAGCGGGAGGCTGATCTGTGAGACGCCTTTTGACACTGCCAACTGGACACCTCACCCCCCAAGGCAGCCAGCATCGTTTCCACGACGCACACGTAGGGAGAGACGCACTCAGTGCAACGCCCGCCCTCCACATTGCGAGACTGAGAGTGCGGTGATTTTATGTGCGGTGATGCAATCTCCTCGCAGGCACTGCTGAGCAATCTGAGCAATTTCACAAATCCAAGGGCACGATGAGCGAGCAATTCGTGATGAATCATAACGGCATGAGTCTATCTCCACGGTGACTCTGTAAAAGCCGAGTGGACAGAATCGGCCGAATTGTGCGCGCCCGGCGTTTTGTCATAATGCGAAGCGCACGGGTCGAAGCGGAGGAACGCCAACTGATGCGCACGCCGAGCGACGCACCCCTGGTCCCATGCTTGCCATGGCGGTGAGCACCAGCTTCCCACGGCTCCGATTAAGTCCATGCCCAGCGGAGCATGCGTGGTCATCGTGAACATAATAAGAGCACCCGCCCTCTGTTTCATGGGCCTCATCTTCCAAGCTTCAGACCATCCAACAGCCACTCGACAAAGCCAGACATCACTCGACGTCGACTTCCTGATATCACGCCTTGAACAGTCTTTGCCTTGGAATATCCATCGCATCATCCATCGGAACCACCCTTGCCCCGATCATCCAATAGGACGCCACTACCGAACAGGTACGTGAAGCCTCGCTCTGGCCCACAGTCATAAACATCCTTACTGACTCACCTGCCAGGCAACCTTTTTGTTCTTCACAATGCCTTCCCACCTTCGTCTACAAACATCCTTCGAGCCCATCTCAGCCGAGACTACTCGCTCCTACTTTGTCTCTTCACCACCACAGAAGAAGCAGAAGATGTCTCTCACCCAGACCTACTACATTGCCGCCTCTGCCCGCTCCAAGCTGGGCAAGGAGGCCTGCCGAGCCGACCACGACCTCCGCCTCCTGGTTGGCCATGCCAACCTTCTCGACTCTCTGATGCTCGAGCTTGCCGACGCCGAGAAGAAGCAGGAGGAGTGGTTCAACAACACCGTCCGCAAGGCCTCCAAGGCCGAAGAGCCCCGACACATCCAATGGGCCGACTCAATCGCAGAGGAAGTTGAAGAGGAGGACGACTCAGACTCAGAATCGGAGTCTGACTTCTACGACGAGGATGGTGACTTCGACATGGTTGCTGCCCCACGACGAATCGTTCAGGCACCCGTCCAGATCACCACCATCGAGGTTGACGAGGAGGATGACGAGGAGTTCTACGACGATTTGGAGGACGATGCAGACCTCGCTCTTACTCGCGTGCCATCACAATCACCACCCGAGCTTGTCCACGACGAGGAATCAGACGACGAATCACCACCGACCTCGCCGCCTCAGCCGACCATGCAATTCTCAGAAAAAGAGGCGATGCTCACAACATCATTTTACGACAAAGTCGACCAGCATTCCCTATTTCAGGACAACTACTTCTCGACCGAAAGGACCGCTCCGCTCATAGCAACTTGCTAGGCCAACCCCGACCTTCCAATTTGTCTTTTGCATTGAGCACTTTAGCGAGCGAGTCTTTTCAGCATGGCGTCACGGATCATGATATCACATTTACTTTTCATTGTGGGAATTTGCATTGGAATCCATACCGCGACCAAGAAGTCGCGACGAAGGAATCTTTACTCTACTCTGCTGGATCTGGATGGGAGCAAGGAAATGAAGATCAGGATGATGGATGGAATGGATTACAAAGGTTCGAGATCTCCCATTCAGGTCGAGACTCCCCTTGATTAGCTAGGAAATTCAAACAAATGATCATTTCATCAAATGAGCGGTTCCCTTTGCTGTGCACGCCTGCATGTGACTTTCACTGACTTTCCACTTTTTTTTTGCTGATATGAGCTGACCGCTTTTTGGGGGTTCTAGCCGAATCGCGCTCGCGCACCCCTGCTCGTGCATCGCCCATCACCGCTCACAAGGCTGATGGGCGGGCGGGGCTCTGCAAGTTGCTCTTCACCGGCCCCGAGCACCAGACCGGAGCGCAAAATCACACCTCAATATCGCACGCGAAACGTATCGCTCGCAACCTTCGTATAACACAGCCTTGTTGTTGCGTGGGCTCCTCCAAGCGACGTCGACGACCACGTAGGCCTCCCAGTTCCAAGGCAGATCCTTTGCTCGGTGCCTTGGAAGGCCACGAAAGCCGCAAGCGTCATGCTCGCGCTTTCAATCGTGCCGCGCCGTGCCGGGGATCTTGGGTGGGGTTGGATGAAAGCGAAGACTGCCCAGGTGCCTTGTTGTTCGGCGTCCTCGTGGTCCAGCAGAGTACTGCACCGAGCTCGGAGATCTCGGGCGCGGGCATCTCTTCCCTCCGGCGATGGAAAGACGGAATGCGCTGCATCTCCTGTCTGGCTTTGATCGGAGACACGGCGGGTTCCCATGACTTCCAAGCCCGACGGAGCGATAACGGAATTGCATGGACTGGAATCCACGGATCAAACAAGCAATCAATCAATCAGTCACGCCGTGCAGGCATGCGGCCAGATTACTTTCTCACGAGCCCACACCCACCACCTGTTTCGAGCGGGCATCGCATTGCACTGCACAGTAATCACAATCTGTCCACGAGAGTGCGGAGTTAGGTGCGATGCATGCCTCCTTCACGCATGGTTGGCCAAATAAGATGGATGCCTGGAAACAGGCAGGTGAGGTGGGGTGGTTGGAGAGTCAAATGAGGCCCCAAGGTTTCAACACAGAGCGTTGTCTCGTTTCGTTTCGCGCCGGCCTCGTGCTAGGTAAGGCCAACTCCTCAATTCTCGCTGCCCGAAAGACCCTGCCTGCAAAGCGTGAAACAAGCTGCTGGTTGGCGGCGAGTGTGAAGTTGATGCGCGAGATGGAAAGGGGACAGACGTGTTTGGTTTCGCTATGCGTGCAGAGTCCCATCAATCGCACTCCTCTCATCTCATCGATCGCATTGACTGCCTCCACACCGATGATGAAGCGTGACAGGGCGCCCCCCTCAGGCAGATAGAGGTGTTTGATGTTGTGATAGGTTGCTTGTTTCAAGGTGTTTGCTTGGAAAGGACGTCACGTTCTAGATGCTTTATTTCTTGATTTGGTTATCTTAGTCACTTTTGACATGAGGTTGAAGAAGGTGCACTGGATGTAGCTTCCTGTCTTGCCTCCTTGCGTAAAGCTTGGCGAGCATGAAGCAACGACACTTCGACACAACTACCAAACCAAGATCCCGATCACTCGGTGACAATAGCAGAAGTTCATTCCAACCGGATTGATTTCCCAAATAGTTCGTCTTTCACTAGTCCCCTACGTTTCCACATCCAAAATCACTACCTTCTGGTTCCACTAATCAGATATCATGAGTCTGGCATCTGACAATATACTCACTTATCCAAGATTGAAGGGCCTGAAATGCCCACGCGAGAAGCTGGAGGAAAGCAGTAGACAGGGCTCTACGGACGTACCAGAACGCGACCCCTCAATGGCCAACAGCGCAACAACTCAAATCGCTATATTGATAACCTACTAACCAGTCTCGAATCTCCAGCATTCCAAGCCACTCATCTTTCGCATCTCGCGCGAAGACTTAAGTCATCAATATAGGCAGGCCTCTACAAGCCACCACAAGTCCCTTCAATCGCTCCCATAACGTTAGCAAGCCACACACTAAGATCTCACATTCCAAGGCGGCCCCCAACCAACCAACAAGCCACTCATCCTCATCTCACATCAACATCTCCCCAAACGCGGAACTCCTGACTCCAATACATAACCCGCATCCTCTTTAGGAAGTCCATTCGCTAGTTTTCGTCCGGATTGCAAATACAGCCTTAATCGACATTTCCAAGCCTCGAAGAATAATCTACCTTACCTTCATCAACACCTCACAACAGTCAGCAAACATCTTACCAATCCAACACGCCAATAACCAGGCATCGACGAATCCCAGTTCAGATACGCAGCAATAACTAATCCAAATCTCCAACCCTCGCGAACGAACCGAAGCAAACCCGGCCGTGCCCCTCCCGCACGCCATCCATCTCAGGCGGTGCTCAAGTTGCAAATCCAACCCCCGCCTAACCCCTTATCGATAACGCCGCGCCAACCCCTCCATCACATCATCACACCAGCAGTAAGTTTAGCGGGCAGAATAATTATCGCCGGTAGGCTAGGCTAGTGCTCGCATCGAATTATCACCGATCAACATCATTCTTATCACCGGACGATATGATGTTCCCTCCCTTTGCTCCGAGCTATCACCTTATTAACACCACGATAACGATACCCTGCCTGACCATTGAATCTTGAACTCAATTCAACCCCGATTCCGAAGATGTCCGAGATGTGTGCGTACCTGCCGTATGTTATCCAGGTCAGGCGATCGCCTGTTCATCGCTACTCCTGCGCGTTTTCCGTGAACTGAGCCGGATCCGAAGAGCACCGCAAACAAGGACAACGGAAAACGCGGGTGCGTTCCAGATATGGCATGGTGTAGTATGGATAGAAGGAAAAAGACCTCAGGCGCTAATGTCGCGATAACGTTAACGGGGTCGGCTTGGCTCGGGAGACCTAACCTTCTCGCAAACATCAACCTTCCTCGCACGAGGCGGACAGTCGGAGACGGGACGGACGGACGGTGCAAACATGCTCTCCTCTCGCTTCGCGGCAGAAAAAAAAAGCTTCAATCTTCACGCCCCGTCCGTTCGCAAGTAGATGCACGTTGCCGAGCGATGTGGATATCCACGGTCATGGGAATGGATATACTTTTTTTCTGCCACGGAAAAGTGGATACAAGCACATTGGATTCTTGGACATGTGCATGCAGCTGTCATGTTGGGCCCATGGCAGAGAATTTTCCGTCTGCGAAGGTTCTGTTTCGCCGGGGAGGTTCTTATCGCCGATGTTCGGCATCGTGAGAATTTTCCCTTGGGTGTCAATGCACTGCGAGGCGAATACTTACTGACGGGGGCCGTTGGAGTGGAGCTCGGCAAGAGGCGGTTCTGTCCGTCGAAGGTTCTTGAAAAGAAGTGGAGTACAGTATAAGCATAGCCTCTAGATTTCACACTGCCAGCTGAGGTTCTGCGATGCAGAGGCAAAAACGGTGGTAGCGGTCTTGGCGTTGGATTTTGACAGTAGGGAGATCCCTGAGTGCGTTGTCGGGTCGTTGGCGGTCTTGACAATGAGGCGAGAAAATATTACATGTTTGCTTTCTCACTTTCGTTCCCTCTGTCTGCGTTGTCTGTTACCGTGCAGCCCCTCGGTGTGCTTCATTCTTCTCCCTCCCCCAATTAGGGAGCCGATCGTGTGCTTTTAGCATTGGCGTTCTCCTATGCAAGTTACTGTTTGGACCTGGACCCGCCAACAGCGCAATGTTGTTGACCGCCTCACTGTGCCACTATATATCTTGGTGCCCAATACTCTCACCGCTCATGGTGTTGGCAGATTGTGCCGCTACTACTACTGCTAGTCAGTCCCGGTAGCCGATGAGGAAGCGAGTTCTGCAGCATGCGATGCACAGTGTTGGGTATGGGTATGGATATGGGGTATGTGGTTCTTTTGATGTTGCATTGATGCTTTTCGTTGAGGAAGCGAGGGTCTCACAAATTCTGTCACAGCCATGCAAGGCATGCTTCCGAGAGTAGTTTGATCTACGCTCTTGACGTTTGAATAAATTCAATGGGTTTGGTCTCTCTGCTTTTCATGTTCGAAAAGCTTCAGTCGACTAGCTTTACTCATTCCCAGGTGGCCGAGCCGTTTGTAATCCTGTACACCCAACGAAGGGAGCCGCCGGATATCCAATTCTATACTGTCCCCCCATCCCACCCCATACTCCGCGTCACCCCCAACCTCTTCATTCCCCACTCTGTCATGACTTTTTATTCGAAAAGAACCGCGTACTTGTCAACAATCCAACTGCATCATCTTCCTTGATCTCCGGGCTTCTCATCCCCGCATCCCTACCCACCACAAAATCCTCCTCTCTCCTCACTACCCCAATCGAAATCCACAACTTCCCCACCTCCTCATCCAAAAGCACTGGATTCCACACTCCTCTCCTCATCCTCTTTAGCAGATCCTCGGTCGTGGTAGTGGTAGGGTCATATCCCGCATCTTTAAACACCGCAGCACACTGTCTCGAAAAGAACTCCGACTCTGTAGATCCTTGCGACGCCAATGCGCCTATGGTGAGCGTCCACAGTAGTAAATCCGTCGCCTTGACCCACCGCGACATCGGACATGCCGACAACGCGGTCCGCAGTTTCCGGACTGTGATCTGTATCATGGCACGGTAATTTTGCTCTAGTGGTTGTGAAGACCGGACTAGGAAGATGAGGAGCCCGAGACATATGCTTTGGTCTAGAGGATCTCTTTCCATCACCCTGTCTTTCTCTTCTCCACTCGGCGGAGTGCTCGCACTCGCACTCGCTGCCCCTGGCTTCGCCTCCTCTACTTCAATGGGTTTCGTATACCAGTCAAAAAGCCGGTACATAAGTAAGCATACATGTTTCTGCAGATCCAGCGGGTCGACGGGACATCTTCGGTCTTCGAACCACGAGCTGATGTCGCCATTGAAGACTACAATGTTAGACACGATGTCCAAGAGCTCGGAATCGAGTTTGAGTTCTCGGAATAGGCGAAGAGTGCGGGCTGAGGAGGGGCGGGATCGGAAAGAGGGGAGGTCGTATTTTTGGGGGGCCCCGGTCGGGTCGAGAAGCGTCGTGTAGGGACGCTGGAAGGAGGCGATGCTGTGGGCGATAGCGTGCCTGCGAATGGAGAGTTAGCGAACAGTGGATGTTATTGCGGCACAGTAACGGGCTGAGAAGTGTAAGCGGATCTTAGTCGACGGATCCTTGAACAACAGATTGGTCTCCTCGGATCAATGCATCCTGCATCCATGTCGGGTGTGTGTTCCCGAGAGAGGGATTTACCCAAGGAACGAATGCACGAAAAGAGAAGGATTCGCTAAGTCAGATAACGGATGTTGTGGGATTGAATGGGGGTAAGAAACAATACAGAAAAGGCATGGAACGGTGTGGAGAGCTCACATTAGTATAAAAACCTGCAAGCACTTGTTCCTACTCAGTGCTGCAAGGCCACCTCGTTGCTGGATCATCGCTTTCAGGCCATTAAGGTGTATTTGCCGCTGTCGTTCATTCCACTCGGCGTCCTCTGCGGGCATCCCTTCTACGGGTGCCAGCGAGCTTTCTTCAAGACAGAGAAGCATGAATACGGCAGTAATGTTGTTGTCGTCAATGCTGGCTTTTGGATTTGATAAACTGTTGTTGATCTCTGATATTGCCTGGCCTTTGTAGTACAAGGAATTCTCCGCTTGTTTTGCGCCCATGGCTTGGAGATGCATTGCACTAGAGGTCACCATGGCATATGTAAACGGGGCGCTGGTCTCATTTCGCAAGGAGTGGTTCACCCATTGGGTGATTGTCGATGTCGATGATTGGTGGAGATCCATGGGTAGTAAATTCGGCGAGATAACTTTCACCCCTACACAATTGCATTCAATACCCATTGGAAGCCCAAGAGCTATCAGGTGGGCTTACAGTGGTTGATTAAGGCACCCATCTTTTCATCCGTCTTAATTGGGAGACAGTCAAATGGGTCTAAAAGGCCAAGAGCGAGGTCATCCCTCCGGGCCAATGCAGTATGTAGCTGGCCGCAGGACTCTCCATCGCAACGTGGGAAACAGCACGTACTGCTGTTACACGACGGCGGTGGCGTTAGATAGGGCTGACTGCTGCGCCCAGATATGCTGCTGCCACGGCTGACTGGTGATCCATCGTTCTGGGAAATCCACGCATTCGGGCTCGGGTCGTACTCCAGCCAGGGTGCATCTGGCACGATCTCACCATTCGCGGGATAGAGGTCAGAGGGCGACCGCTTTGAGCCTGATAGGGCTGGACCGGTTCCCGCGTTGGGACTCTGAGGGCTTTTGCGGGTGCTCCACGGTTTCTGCCGTCGGGCCTGGTGCATAACAAAGGACCGAACGGCTTTGTTGGGTTTTGCATTGGTGCCATGGTCGGTCGAATCAATGAACATGAACTTCATAGGCCGTTTCTGCGATTTCCCGGTGCTGCCAATCTTGTTGGCGTTGGGGAGGTTGCTCGGTGCCGTGTCCATCTTGCGGGCATCGCGACCCGCCGGATCGAGTAGTCGATAGAGCCCTTGGCGGAGTGGAGACTTAAGACAGTGACGGGCGACACAGTGCGGGTGTCGGGCAGCGTATGAGAGCGCGTGTGCAAACCGTCCGCAGTATAAGAAAGTCGAAAGAGGAAGCCCTTAGTGAGACTCCGCAGCGCCATATAACGTGGGCGACGTTTAACCGTGCGACAAGAGCTAGCCCGCATTAGACGGGCTATCGATGCCTGAGACTGGGCTAGGACATCAAGCTGGTTCGAGCTTGACACTCACAAGCCATTCTATAAATATCTCGCCTCCAACGATCTGATAGCCAAAGCGTATATAGAGAACGTGCTATATCATCGCATTTTGAACCTTGGAAGGCTCTTGGGATTCGCTGGACATCTGTCAGAGCCCCATCTGCTGAGAGATTGGCCAGACCGGAGGGATACGAGACGAAATTGCTACCCTGTCCGCCGTCTTTAGACCGGCTTGTTCGGTTGCGGAAGCGGAAGCACGCAAGCTCCGGTCCGCACATCAAGGACGAAGAAACATTCCCCCGGCGGCCGGCGCCGTGCCCACGATCGGCAATCGCTGGCGCAAGTAGCATGAAAGCGGACGTCTGATAAGGACAGGGGATTTTCAAGTCTTGAATCGCGTTCATTGATGAGATATGCCTTCTGCGCTCGTTGTCGACCCCGACTCTCGACTGCGAGACTGGTATTCTATAATCATCGTGCGCTTCTCACCCAGCCAACGACACCAACACTGTATCCGACCAAACCACCTACCCTTTCGCGTTCTTTCTTCGCTTCTTCCTGCCAGATTCTTAGATCCACGATGATTTCCTCATCCCTGACAATGACATCCCCATGTAGTTTCAGGAAAACGCTCATCCACGCTTGCACCAATTCGTAGTCTCTCCTCTCCTTCAACCTCGAGGTAAGCGCGGATATGAATGTTCGTAGTTCCGTATACGGCGCCATGGTGTCCATGGTGCGAATCGCAACGTCGGCAGCAGATGGAGGGAGCGAGGAGAGATGCGAGAGGAGCGGAGTGTACTCTGCCGTCTCGGCTGCCTGGGCAAGATGACGGGTGAACTCGTTGGTCGACGTCGCAACGGACGACTTGGATGTGAGAGCGGAGCTTGCTATCCTCGAGCTTTGCTCTTCACTGGGGAGGGCCAGCGCACCAACCGTGGGAGCAGAAGCAGGATTCTCAGAAACCGAGGGTAGAAAAAAAGGTGCTTTTTCGGGCTTCTTGGGAGCCTCTTTCGGTTTGTTGCGAGCCCGAATGATGTCGAGATGAACAAGAGTTTGCCATCTGGACTTTGGTACGAGACTGAGCGTTGTAATACCCTCCGTCAACTGATCCATCATGGGCACGCTGGTCCCATCCTCGGGGTCCTCTTCAGACTCCACCTCAGCGGCGGCTTCGATGAGGCCCACGCCACCCTCACCAGAAGCTGTGGGTGCGGATATGACACTAACCTCTTGCTCCGATATATGGCGCGTGGAGACGTGAGCAAAGAGTGTCCGGTTTGTCCATATGTGCACTCCAACCTCGCCCTCTTGTGCAGTAGCAAGGTATTCTCCAGTATTTGAGAAAGCAATCGATGTGCATGGCGCGGGCAACTTCATCGCATCGATAAGGTGACCAGTGGGTAGATCCCAGATCCTGATTATGGAGTCGGACGACGCGGATATTATCCAGCGCCCATCGTTGGAGAACGTATAGTCCACGGTTTGAAGTTCGGCATGAGAGATCCCACCCCACAGCTCACGTATGAGCTTCCTGGTTTCAATGTCCACGACCCTTATTGAGCCATCATCACAACTCAATGCAACCAGGTCACTGGGACGATGATATCTTAAGCCCAGTATTTTGGTCATAGGGTACCAATCGATTTCGTGAAGCAGCAGAGTTGTCGCGAAGTCCCAGAACTAGGAGGGTCAGGTGTCAGTTTCGTCATTTCGCTGGGGCGTCAAAGATACTGACTTTGACCTTGCCATCCTCCCCACAACTGATGACTGTTCGGTTGAGGCTGTCCACAGTAATGCCGGTGACTGCGCCTTTGTGTTTCCCTTCTCCTCGTCCGAAGCCATGATTTGAATCAGATTGCGATTTGCCCTCGAGTTGCTGGAGCTTCAAGTTCTTGGCTTGGGAAGGCGTCAATCGAGCTGGAAATCTCTGTCGGTGCTTGCCGGACTGAAGGTTGTACATGTCAATAGAACCACCAGCCGAACCGATCAAGGCAAAGGTCCCACAGGGAGACATGGCTACGCTCTGCTCCGGATTAGCATATTCGAAATTTCACGTGGAAGCGCATGGAGTACTGACCTTGACATCAGTACCATCCCCAGTCTCGAACGCCCACCTGCCTGCGCGTTTGCGGCCCCAAAACCATGTGCGAGCAACTTTGTCACCTTCGTGTCCCGTAACGATGCTTTCCCATCCCGTCATATTTGCTTCTGGCGCTTTCTTGTCGCCAGGTAATTTTGCCGAGTTGGTCCAGATGCCTGTTTTCCCGGGAATGGCTCCTATGCCACCATCGCGGTTGAGTGAGCACGCGAGGCAAGTAATGGGTGGCGCCCTGAGATCCTCCAACGTGGTATGGAATTTAAGATCAGAACCACCGCCATTCAGAAGACCCATCTTCTTCGCTTTCTTTTGAAGCGCGCCTTGACTAAATTCAGTGCTCTGTCCATCTCTTCGCAAACTCCAACCCCAAAGGCTACGATCCCTGCTCCCAGAAAGCAGCCATTTGCCAGCATCATCAGTGCCGTCCGAACCTGGTGGAAGAAAGTGTAGAGTGGAAATCGGCGCGGCGTGACCTCCACGGCAATGCAGAAGCCGGGGGATTGGCGAAAAGGGAGTCTCGTCAAAGATCCAGCTCTTCAAAGAGTTATCTAGACCACTGGAAACAAGAACGGATTGGCCTGGGAGAAACTCGATCTTGCTGACACCACCTCCAACTCCACCACTCGCGGTTGGGGCCGGATTGTGAGCGCTGTGAAGAACTCCCATCTTACGACCTCTGTGGTTCAGGTCCCAGAACGTGATGTCTCCACTGTGAATGCTTGCCGTGGCCATGACACCATCTTCGCGACCATCAGCACCCGCCCCAAGCCCGTCGGTTCTAAAGGATATCGAGGTAATCGGAAGCTTGGTCGAGCCACCGGTGTTCAGACGTAAAATTTCCTTGTCGGCGCGAACATCATGAATGATGAGTGGGCCAGACTCGTATGCAATTGCAAGGAGAGAAAGAGCTGGACTGGGCTGCAGGGCTGTTACAGCTCCAAACGTTGATGATGGCGGAAGAAGGGTGTAGAGCAATTTGGCGGTGTTTAAGTTCCAGATCTCGACAGACCCGTCGCGCTTCCCCATAAAAATCTTGTTCAGGTATGTTGGCATTGTACAGACGCCCCCAGAAAGCGGAGTTGGCGATGCGCCGCGGAGAGTGGTGTAATGCTCCAGGGTCGAGGCTTTCCACACTTCAACGCCGGTTGAGCCGCAGCCCACTATCCATTCGCCGAGCGCAAGGATCTGTGTAATACTCTCCGTCATTTTTCGCGGAGTTTCCAGTTCATCCACCTTCTTGCCTCGCTGAAATACCCATACGCCTCGTTGTGCCTTCTTGCCCTGGCCACCCCATGCCGCAAATACAGATTTTTTCCATGCCAGTGTTGCAGTGATGGTTTCTGGGGTCTGTGGCCGTGTGATGAAAACGATGTTTAAACCCTTTCTCAAGTCGTACGTCTGCAAAGATCGGCCGACGGAGGTGGTGATTTGGAAGGTGGTTTTCCCGAGAGGGAGCGCGGTGAATGGCACGTTGGTGGGAGACACGAGGCCTACGGTCTAAGTCCCAAGTCAGTCTTCAGCTGGTGCTGTGGCTCATGAGTCCAGTTTGCATACCCTAAAAGGCGCGAATATTTTTGGTTGATGAACAACGGGCGCCGTGCGCTTCGCACTGCTGGTTTCGAGCTTCTGTCGTTTCGATACTGTGCCGTTGGAATCGTTCCCCGATATCCTTGGCGCCGGCATCTCGGATATGTGTGAGAAAGCGCGCGGCTTTTAGGTTGATTGGAGATGTAGCGCTATCCACAGGTGGTCGCGATGCGGAAGCTGCGATGGGACAAAAAAATTAGCGGAGATGAGATAAGATAAGATTGAGATTTGATTAACTCGATGGGTCTAGCCGCATGCAACCCCACACTAGTCGTGTGCAAGGAACCACTGGGAACGCCAACATCCTGGCGTGCCTGGTTCGCTGGCATTGCAGACGATTGTTTTTGGTGCCAACGCCCTCTGGTTCGAGCTACCGGGCATATTCCTCGGACTCTGTCGTCTCCCCTGCAGAGACATACAATTTCTTTGACACTTCCAATTGGTTTTTCTCCGACATGCTGCAGTCCGATATCACTTCGGCTGCACAGGGCATAACTACCCGTCCGATGAGCGGTGCGCATTTGGGTTCCCCACGCTCCAGGGGCAAGATGCTATAAAAGTACACTCCAGATCTCCCATAGTTCTTTTCGGAGAATCGTGTGTCGAGCTTGTCCCAGTGTGAACACTGGCCCAGCCAAGTGGGAAATCGTCCTAGCATGGCGTCATACCTCGGAGCCTTTGGCCTTCGCTTGTGAAGAAAAAGCAACAGTGCACCCCCAACCCATCCCGTCAGCGTGGGTGACTTCGGACATATGGAGGGCCTCACCCGCACGATCAGTGCAGACTCCCAGACATCATGGAGCAACGCACACCTTCTGGTCTCCGGGGCCTCGTCCCCAGCCTCGAGCCGAAAGGCGCGGTCCGCAGAGGCCGAGACGAGTGGCTCCGTCGCTGAGCGCTCGTCGGTGTCGATGCCCCCACCAAACCCCAAGTCGATAGCTCTACAGCTTCCCTCGCGACGCGCTTCCAAGGCCTCCGATAGTGCCCTCTTCGAACATGGAGCGCCGTCGACACGCGGGCCCGCCATCATCGGTGAGGCGGACACGACGCCGACGCTCGAGGGCGGGCGCCATTCAAGTCTAGCATCGACGCAGACGCTAATGCTGCCCGAGGCCTACCGCGTACCAAAGACTGAGGGAGAACGGGAGCCGGAGTCGAACCGCATGTCCTTTTCGTCGCTCTACTCGCTAGGGTCTGCCATCTACAACAGCACGCGGGGAATCAGCGGGCCGAGCTCAGTGGCGGAATCAGAACCGGAAGGCACGCACATCCGTACGTGAATGCATTGCTCTGTGAGGTCAGCGTGACTAACGAGGACTGCAGCAAAGATGGAAGGCCCGTCCCAGGGCACCACCACGGCCACCTCGTCTCTCTCAATCACCACATCCAGCCAAAATGGCAGTCTCGGCACGAAGCTCTCGCCTACCCAGCTGCTCTTTCCCAAAGAGCACACAACCGCGACCGGCCTGCCCCCAACCCCCAACGCCGGTCCCATGTACGTTTCTACGTCTCCCCAACTTCCGCCGCCGCCCACCTCCAACCCGGCCTCCATCACAAACCCGCGGCGCTCCCGAAGCCGCACAACAGCCCAGAGGCGCATCAGCGGGAGCACGGCAGCGAGCAGCAGCCCTGGGAGCCGCGACATGCCTCCGCGAGAGCAGAAGAAGCCGACCAAAGGCATCATTGGCGTGTGTGCTCTCGAGTCCAAGGCCCGCAGCAAGCCTGCACGCAACATCTTCGGAAAGCTCGTCGATGACTTCGAGGTCAAGATCTTTGGCGATAAGATCATCCTGGACGAAGCTGTGGAGAATTGGCCCGTCTGTGACTTTTTGATATCTTTCTTCTCGGACGGCTTCCCGCTGGACAAAGCAATCGCCTATGCCCGCCTGCGGAAACCTTTTTGCGTCAACGATCTGCCTATGCAGCAGGTCCTGTGGGATCGCCGTCTTTGCCTACGCATCTTAGACAACCTGAACGTCCCAACTCCCAAGCGCGTCGAGGTTAACCGAGACGGTGGCCCGAAGTTGCAATCTGCAGAGTTTGCAAAAGCTTTGCTCGAGCGAACCGGAGTCAGTCTGCCTGGTCCCAGTGATGGCACCGGCGGTGGCTTTCCTATGCCTCAAAAGGTCGAGCTCCTCGACGATGGCAATACGATTCGTGTCGACGGCGTATCACTTACAAAGCCCTTCGTTGAGAAGCCGGTAAGTGGAGAGGATCACAATATCAGCATATATTACCACAAGAAAGACGGCGGGGGCGGCCGAAGACTGTTCCGAAAGGTCAACAACAAGAGTTCTGAGAAGGATGACTCGCTGGACGTCCCCCGGTCTATCACAGAACCCAACAGCAGCTACCTCTACGAACAATTTTTACAGGTAGAGAACTCCGAGGATGTCAAGGCCTATACCGTTGGGCCCAACTTCTGCCATGCTGAAACAAGAAAATCTCCAGTCGTTGACGGTCTTGTTAAGCGCAACCCGAGCGGAAAGGAAGTGCGTTATGTCACGCAGCTGAATAAAACCGAGGCATCCATGGCTTCTAAGATATCCGAAGGATTCGGCCAGCGAGTTTGTGGATTCGATCTTCTTCGTTGTGGGGACCAGAGCTTCGTCATCGATGTCAACGGATGGAGTTTCGTCAAGGACAATGGAGAGTACTACGATCAGGCAGCCAAGATTCTGAAGGATATGTTTCTCAAGGAGGTCGAGCGCAAGGAGAAGAAGAAAGGCCAAGCCGCATCAATCGATGGACCAGATTTGACAGAGAAACGCGCGACGTCAAGAAAGAGCATAGGTGGCCATCGCGAAGCGCTGAAAGGCATCTTCAAATCTCCTAGTATGTCAAAATTGGCAAACCACCATCCCCATATCCCACTCCCACACCTCCGCTCGGGACATCACTCAAGTAACCTTGCATCGTCTCCAGATGCCTCAATCAGCACCACCCCTCTCACTTCTTCACCCAGCTTTGAGAAGCCATATGCTTCGGCTATGGCGCCGGCTTTAAAATTGGAACCAGACATAACTTTGCCTGCGGCCGCTCGCGACGAGTTTGCTCTTGAGATTGACGGCCCCCACTCGGATGAACAGCTCAGCGTACCCCCACCGGCTTCAAAGGCGCAGTGGAAACTGAAAGGTATTGTGTCCGTCATCCGCCACGCCGATCGAACACCGAAGCAGAAATTCAAATATACTTTCCATACGAAGCCCTTTGTCGATTTGCTCATGGGCCACCAAGAGGAAGTCTTGCTTATTGGCGAAGCTGCTTTGCAAAGTGTAGGCAACGCAGTGAAGCTTGCCATGGAAGAAGGGATCGAGGACCCCAAAAAGCTACGCGAGCTGAATGTATATCTGGCCAAGAAAGGGGCTTGGCCAGGAACGAAGGTGCAGATCAAACCCATGTTCCGGAAGAGGAAAAAGGAGGAGCTCCCACAAGGCGAACCTCATGTCGAAGACACTCTTGAGAAGCGCAAAAACTCAGCCGCCGCCGAGCTTAGTGCGGATTGGACTCAAAAGCGAAGTGACTCAATGTCTGGCGTCACCCTCTCCCGCATTTCCGCGGCAGAGAACAATCTCGTTCTTGACAAGCTGCAGCTGATCATCAAATGGGGAGGCGAACCAACACACTCTGCACGCCACCAAGCACAGGACATGGGCACCAATTTCAGAAACGATTTGCTGCTGATGAACCGGGACGTACTGGACGATGTGTCGATTTTCAGCAGCTCCGAACGCCGTGTGACTACTAGCGCTCAGATATTTGCAGCGTCCTTTCTTGAAAAGGATCAGTTCCCAGCAGAGAATATTCATGTGAGGAAAGACCTTCTGGATGATTCCAACGCAGCCAAGGACGAGATGGACAAGGTCAAGAAGAAGCTGAAAACCCTCTTGCGAGAAGGTGACAAAGCCCCTCCCCAATTTGCTTGGCCGAAGGATGTCCCGGAACCATACATCGTGGTTAGGCAGGTCGTGGAATTGATGAAGTTTCACCAGAGGCTCTTGAATCACAACTACAAGAAAATTGAGTCGGGAGCGGTGTCTTCGCTCAGCGCAATCGCCAGCCCACCTACAGATGCCGCCACGGGACACGCACATTCGCTCTCTCGAGCTACTTCACTCAACCAGATTCAACCTCGGTGGTGTTGTAACGAAGGCCCAGAGCTGTTCAAAGAGCGTTGGGAGAAGCTGTTCAAAGAGTTCAGCGATGCCGACAAAGTCGACCCAAGCAAGATCTCCGAGCTCTATGATACGATGAAGTTTGACGCACTCCACAATCGGAGCTTCCTTGAATGGGTTTTTACGCCTGATGCAAGCTTTCTCGAGGAGAACGCAACAACAGACAAATCGAGACAGTCGTCTACGGACATACAAGGGAAGCCACCCTCCATCCGAATAGAAGCCCAGCCAAAGTCCGAGCAGAGGGAGAACCACCCTGCGGACAAACCTTCTGAACGCGGCAACATCGCACATCGTATGGGCTTCAGGCGCAAATCCGAGATTGTCTTCAAAACCGCACCGCCTCCCTTGTATCCTCACGAATCATACTTCAAGCTCTACACCGGCTTGAGTAACGCTTCGAACAAGGGACAATTGGACGCTCGACTGATCAAACTTCGGGAGATGTACCACCTATGCAAAGTCCTTTTCGACTACATCGGCCCGCAAGAGTACGGCATCGAGTCCAGCGAGAAACTCGAAATAGGCCTCCTGACATCTCTACCTCTATTGAAAGAGATTGTTGAGGATTTGGAAGAGCTTCAAGCTTCCGACGCGCCAAAGTGTTTCTTCTACTTCACCAAAGAGTCACACATCTACACGCTTCTGAACTGCATCCTCGAGGGCGGCATCAAAACGAAAATTGAGCGCAACGCTATTCCGGAGCTGGACTACCTCTCGCAGATTGGATTTGAGCTGTATGAGTCTGAGAACTCGACGTCAGATGATGAACCAAACTCGTTTAATTACAGTATTCGTATAACGCTGTCACCGGGTTGTCATGTTTTTGCTCCGCTGGATGTGTAAGTTCCTGTCACTGTACCCCATGATTCTTTGTTTACTGAAAACGACACAGGCAACTCGACTCTCGACACATGATCGGCTTCTCCCCGCGCCGCAGTCTCACAGCCCACCACGACTGGAAAGAAGTGCTAGAAACCCTCCGTGCAAAGTTCCATACGTACGTCATTCCCTCCATTTCTTCTCCTGACATGCATTGATCAACTTCCCATCATCGTGTTCCATGTTTGGAAAATGACATACTGACTCGTTCCACACAGCGTCAAATTACCAAAATCTTTCGTAGCCATCAATCTCAGCGAGAAGGTGCCGGACGCCTTCTTAGAGCGAGAGCCCAGTTTCAGTGGCAAGGGCAAGGAGGCGGAACAAGTAGCCAATGTGGTCCACGATGTGGTAGATGGGGAAGATCTGGCGGATGTGAGCTTGCCGCCGCCGGCGATGAGTGAATAGAAGGTAGAGGGTAGAGATTAGATGGTAGGGGTCCTGCATTGCATGCATAAAAACAGGTTGGGTGGGCGGCTTTTGTGAGCGATTTGAAAACATCGATATCGATAATGAGCTTAGACTTCACGGCCTGATACAGACATGTGATTAAGGCGTTGGCGGGTTAGTCTTAGTGTTCTTGCTTCATATGCAGATAGAAAATGAGTAGAAAATGGGGGCGTGATTTGGATGCACTTCTCAGCAAGAATAACCCCGATACTGATTTGAAACATATGAGACTGAATTTCAGAGGTAAGTTGACCACACGGGCTAGGTAGGATCATTAGACAAGACCATCCAGGAGCCAAGATCCCAGAGAGTAAAATCCGATCATGAACATTATCGACGCCGAAACAACGCCGGTCATGCACATCAGCCAAAACACACCCCTTACACCATCCAAAGCAAGACGTTTCCAAGACTGGTTCCGGTATCACACGAGCAGCGAGGACTCCTCCCTCCTCCCCGCTCAATCATCATACAGCGTCAACGCCGCCTCCGGATCCTCCCACTTCTTCGCCTTAAGCACCCTCATCTTCTTCACCGGACTCGCGCTCCTCGCCGCCGCCTCCCGTTCCTTATCCTCCAACTTCGCCCTCAGCACCGCATTCTCCCTCTCTAATTCCTCAAGTCTCTCCTTTACCTCCGGATCCGGATCCTCAAACACCTCAACCGTAGACCTCTGCTGCTCGCGCATCTGCTGCTTTGTCGCTTTGATAACAACGTCGATCTTGCGGTCCATATGCATATCATTATTATCCTGTTCCGCGTCCCAGGCGGCCTGCCACCGACGCCGTTCCGCTTCCACCGCGCTCTCCATTTCCGCGAAGCATTCGTCGCGCACGTCTTGTTCGACTTCTTGCATGTGTTCTTCGGCGGCGCGCCAGCTCTGCTCTGCGGCTTTCCGACGCCCAGTTTCTTCCGCGAGGCGGAGAGCGAAGATTTCGATTTCGGAGGTGAGACGAGCGATTTCGGCGGTTGCGGATTCGAGCTCTTCGATTATGGCGGAGGGGGTTGTGCGACCTGAAGAGGCGCTTGTAGGGCGGAGGACGCTGCCGGAGAGGATGGTGGAGGTGGTTGAGGGGATGCGAGGGACGGTGACTTCGCGGGCGAGAGCGGAGTAGCGGAGGATTTGGGAGGTGGCGTTGTAGTCGCCTTTGGGGTCTGCGGTGACGACCATAATGGATTTCTGGGGGTGGTGTTGATGATGTCGAGTGTTGTTAGAGGAGGGGAAAGAGTTGGAGAAGAGTAGCTCGGTGAGCTTGCATTGGCGGAATGGAACGATGTTCTGGGTCGGGGTTAGTTTGTGCTGAGTGATGAGAGGAGAGGATCGAGAGCCTACCTTGCTACCGTCTTGGTTGTCAGATTGCATTTGCATGCATTGGCCGAGATACATGAGGGAACTGTTGATCTTGCCGGCCTCCGCAAGAGTCGCGCCAGCAGTCTTTGCATTGCGGGCTCGCTCTGATCCCGCAAGATCGACAATGGTGAGGGTGCTACTTGACCATGGGTCTTTTCGGTGCGGGTCTCGCTTCTTGACCTCGACACAAAAGAACCCGTGACTCCTGGAACTAACAGCATTGCTGCCAGTACCTGCCACTTTCCTCTCCATCAAGCCTGTTTCTAATACCATCTGAGCTTCTTCCAAGCTGCCGCATATGATCTTGGTCAATCCTGCTACAACCTTCCTGTCCGGGCTCTTCTCCGTGCTCTTGAACAACAAAGCTCGGCGCTTCAAGTTCGAGTTCTTGTTCTTTGTCATACTTCCTGATAGCAGATCGAAGATGCGATCGTTATACACCTCGTACATGGATACAACAATCGCATACTCGGCGGTCGGGTCCGCAGGAAGTTGGATGTCATCGACGCTGGGCGTCTGTGGGAGTGCCGAAGGGCGTGGGATGTTCTTGGACCTGCTCGTCGGATTCGTGATGAAGGAACTACAATCCTTTTGAGGAGGTGAGCCAGCATTCGCAGCTGAGCGAGTAATACGAGATAGATTGCCAGTGACAGGCCGGATGGAATGAATGCCTGCACTTGGCCGACCGAACATAGGAGATTGGAGAGATCGATACAGGTTCTCCGACGCCAATGGGCGAGGAGGTGAGGACAACATTGAATCAGATAAGAGATTCCCTGGGGCATGAGAAGATGGACTTACAGGCATAGGCGTTTGCGCTCTTGAGGGAAATCGCTCGGATTGGTTGTCGCCGTACATCGAGTCCAGAAACGCTGTGGCGGTGAGTAGATGGGCCTCAGAGACATCCGCATGCAGAAGCGATGTGAAAGACGGAGCGCCGTAGAAAGACTGCACGAGATGGTTGCCCGTGCTCCGGAACAACACATCAAGGGCCATTTGAGTGAGGCCCCGCTGGGATTTGGTTCCCAAAATTGTGTGGCTCTGAAGAGCAATTAGCATTCGCTAACTTGTGCAAGTCTTCGTGTCGTGAAATACCTTTCCTGATCCCGTGACGCCCAGAGTTGCTAGCAATCCATCCCTTCCATCGCGGCCCCTCCCGCCCAAGACTCCTTCGATCATGGGGACCACACCGGTGCCCTTGAACAGGTCCGACTGCTGCGCATCCTCTTCAAAGACCCTCGTAAAGGCAAATCGCTCAACTGCCTTTTTTCGGCCATCTGTCGAAGGCGGCTTGATCGTAATATGGGTGGGATTCTCCGACTCGATTTCCTCGACGTTGAGGAAGCGGTCGGATTTCGAGGATGGCCGCAGGCGTAGAAAAACATCGAACAGAGCGCTCGACGGTTTTGGAGGAGGTTCCATTGTCATTTTGTGTGAGTGAAAGAATTAATGCGACTCTGGTGTGGGTGGAATGGTGTACCGGATTTGTAGAGTGGGCCCTGGAGTGGTAGTGCGGCTGTTAGTCAACAAGCGCCAAGACCCGTTGCGTAGGGCAACCACGGGTCGAGGACTCTGACGCGCACAGGAAACCATCATGCATTTCCATCAAAAGACACACGAAGCAATTGTTTTACCCTCCTCCTTGAATGCAGTAAGAGTCGTCACAAACTGTCATCGTTCGTTTTACCCAGCAATTCTGCTCAGGCAGCGTTGTGCGACTTGCTGTATTATAAGCCCGATGGAGCTGACCAGCGCTCCACCATGGTCGTCAAGCATCTATGACCACTTCTTCCCTCGATGGATGACATGAATTATCATTGGAAGCTTCGATTTCGTGAACCTCAATCCGACTTTCACCCATGCGTGGTGTCGTCGGTGCAATCCGCCTTGTGCCCCACACCCCTGCTTTCTGGACGGCTGTGCACTACAACCTCAAGGCAACGACAACTGTCATAGCTCTAGGCTTCGCTTCATACAGCTTTACAACCTCCGTTCCCCCGTAGCTACGCACAACTCATTTCGCTTCAGCTCTGTTCACACGCCCCTTCCGTATTGATCTCATGCGCACAAGATGACCACAACCCGCGATAATCCAGGGTTGTGCGATCAAATGTCGTAATATCTTCCAGAATTTCCTTGGGGACGAATTTGTGGAAAGGCCCTGGCACCCCAATTTCGAATCCGTTCGTCTCCTTGGGGAAGCAGGATGTTGCCTTTGCGCTGAGATCTGGTACCAGCTGTCGACGATGTTGAAACCACCGGAGTCTATACCCGTAACCAAGACGCTGGCGTCGTGACCTCAGCTACGAAACACTTAGAGAAGTGCGGAATTCTATGGCTTTCGTGGATTCAGGAATGATTCCGAGCTCCACTGGTATCTTACATTCAGGGGTCGGACGAAAGAAGAGGATAGGGATTCAAGTCAGTATCTGGGCAATTTCTTACTTTTGCCCCTGCTTCCGGGATATTCCATGCATAGTCCAGGAGGTTCGGCGAAGGCGGAATCGTGACAAAAGTCGAAGAAAGGACCCAAAGATGGACTTGGAGGCTGCTGAGATGTGGCTCATCAGTTGTCTGAACGAGCATAAAATGTGCAGGGTTGGGCAACCCCTGTCGAAGGCAATTCTAAAGCGCTGAACACCCCTTCCGCGACTGATTGAGAAAATGGTTGGTATCGGGCAGCCCAGGTCTAAGGGAATTCTAAATCCCCAAGAACCCCTTCGCGACTGATTGAGATCTGGTACGAGAATTCCTGACAAAAAGCACGTGTTGTGGAACTGGAAGATATATCAGTCGAGCAACAGTATCTCACTCTCAGTCACTGGTAGCGTCATAGCCCACTGTATACTCTACGAAGTGACAACCTCGGGGCCATGAAGGTTGAAATTCCGATTCTGGAGCTCCCGCGAACTTTTCGAGACGCGTTCGACGTTACAACTCGTCTAGGCTACGAATATATTTGGATTAATCCTTTGTACATACTTCAGGGTAACGAGGACGACCGGAAGAAGGAAGCAGCTAGAATGGGGGATACTATGCGTCTGCCGTTCTCAATATCGCAGCCATTGCATCCAGATCATCAGATACGGGCGTCCTCCAAGCTGAAGAGATCGAGATCCCCCGCCTGCCCATCGTGTCGGCTTCTTTCAGGTTCAAGGGAAAACAGCATATGAGGAGCTATCATCTTATCCCAGAGGACTTTTTAAACGCACGAGTGGACAACGCACCGCTCAATAGTCGAGCATGGGTATTTCAGGAGCGTTTTCTTTCGCCTCGTATTCTCCATTTTGCCAGCGATCAACTCTTGTGGGACTGCCAGAAGTTGCAAGCTTCGGCGACCACACCTACTGGACTTCATTTTGGAGTAAAGACTGTTAGGCGAAATAGCATGTCTTCATATGGTCGACTCCTATATACAAAACGCGACCGTGATTCCGGCTATTCCGAGAATGTACCAGACGCATGGTACAAGATCATTGAGACGTACACAAGTGACCGAGCGAATCTGGGGGGTCGTTGTTTCTATGGGCTCTGGAAAGGTAATTTCGTGAGGGATCTTCTCTGGTTTCAGGCAACAGAATACGATCGAAATTTGCCACGCTAGTGACCTATCGAGCGCCTTCGTGGTCATGGCAATGTCTTGATTGTGGCATAATACTCCATATAGTGCCACTTCCTCGATTGGACTCACAACCCAAGGACTGCCCCACATTGGTGTCCGGTTTCACAGAGAAAATTTCTTACTGCTCAAGGCTAAGTTGCGTATTCCAGGTGCAAACCCCCATGAACGGGTTCGACTCAAAACCCTTGAGATGGATTTCTACATTACGTGGGACGATTGGAAAACTGGTGAGCAGACCTTTCTACCCGCGATGGACACGGTTTTGTTTTCCTCTACCTCGCTCGCAGAGCTGTCCCAACAAGGGCCTTCTAGTCGGATGTATTGGATTTATGCACTCTTCTTGACTACTCACCGATGGCGAGTCTGCTTCTAAAGCCATCCCACCGTGGCGGTTCATATCAGAGAATTGGTTATTTCGAGTGGCATCAACGAGATAGCTCTCATCCTCGTCCTTCGGAGGATTTTTTGCAAGACAGGTTTGAAATCGAGAGTGATGAGCGGGTGGCAGATTGTGGTGGGGACTCTAGTAGTTGATATAGAGTAGATATTTTGGCGTCATATATTGACAGGCAGTCGTAGGGTCAATGCCATTTGAATTTCATTTTCGGTCAAGGATGCCTTCAGCATCTCTCATTATTATAGTCACCAGAATGTAGGGCATCGCGATCACTATCCTCGTGAAATGAGACTTCTACATTCCCCAATCTCGTAAAATTACATTCTGTGGTACGGTAAATAATTACATATACACAGATCACAGAGTGGCCGGGTTAAAGAGCCTCGACAACCCTATCCGTTCCACTGCCCTACATATGCTGTATATACGAAAGTGATATGTTGCCGTAATACTGCTATCAGTCGAAGCTCAATCTTACGCTCATAATGTGTCGTTGCATATTCGTCACGATCGACGGGTACACGGGATCGGAGCAGGGAAACTAGTGGTATGCCAGAAATCAAGCATTTGCTGGGGTCGCCGATCGGGCTGTCATCGATAAGCGAGATTTGCATCCCAAGCACATGGAATTTCCACACGTCGAATGCGAGTCTGCGGAGTCTTCCCCGATGGTCGAGGTACAGGGCTAATGGTGTTACTACGACTACA
Source organism: Clohesyomyces aquaticus (assembly GCA_002105025.1). Lineage (NCBI taxonomy): Eukaryota > Fungi > Ascomycota > Dothideomycetes > Pleosporales > Lindgomycetaceae > Clohesyomyces > Clohesyomyces aquaticus. The sequence continues at coordinate 90,338 of MCFA01000010.1, read as the reverse complement.
TGAACAGCGGAGAGAATGGCCTGTTTATGTGCGCCTCTTCATTTCATTTTCCAGCAGCGGCAAGCCGTGTTGATCTGAAACAGGCATGTTTGTCTATCCTTCCGAATCGAGGTGAGTGATGAATGTGGCTTGCCACTTGGCGCGTGCGCACCATGACGTACATCCATTATTGTGATGATTAGCCTAGCCTTTAACAAACAACTATCTCTGTCGTTCCCCTCCTTGCACGAATCTAGTTTATTCAGCAATCGATTCGACATGGCCACTACCGGTGTGGTCTACAAAGATCTCCTTCCCATTCCTCACGAAATCGATCCAGACAAGGAAGAAACAACGACGACGGTAAGAGATACGCCGACTGTGAGCCATGCTTTAGCAATGCAGGAACCAGAGCAGAAGGGCGCTGCTCAGGTTGAGCATGGTGAAGAGGTTGTGAATCTGGGGTGGAACGAGCCTGGGGACGCAGTTGCAAATCCACTTGTTGGTGGTCTCGCAAATGATGACCTTTGGGTTCTGGTCCGACGTTTCAATAAGGTGAGACTGTGTTCATGGGAGGTCGAGTCCAGAAGATTGACCATACTCCCAGCAAATGTACCATGTCAAGGAAATCCCAAATCCACCCCCGGGCGGTTTGGACCTCAACATAGCCGACGAAGAAGAGTTCTCGCCGGACAAACTGAGAAGCAATATCGAACGGTTATACATGACGATTGCAAGTACCGCCTACAAAGAAAAATAGAAGCTGCCGCTGACTGTAGCTCAGGGGATCGGTATGATGGCCTTTGGCAAACACATTGTTCGACTTCGATCCTGGCGCGAAACGAGACGGACAGGTGCATTCTGCACGGCCTACTTTATCGCATGGATCTTCGATCTTCTGATGCCGCTATTTGCAGTTATGATGATCACGCTCATTGCCTACCAGCCATCGCGGGCTGTCATGTTTCCTCCCGCTCCCATTGCTCTGGTCGACAGCAAAACAGGCGGAGTCCAGAAACCGAAAGCTGGCGTACTTGGAAGTCATGATAGCGCTACGGGAGCCCCAGAGAATCATAAGGGAGAAGCTGTTGAGGCTGAGGCCAGCAACTTTGTCAACGGCATTGCGTCCGTCGCGCTCGCAAGTGCAACCGGCAAGCATCCCCAAGGAGAGCCGCCCTCCGAAGATGGATCCCCCGCCGACTCCGTTCCGGACCCGACAGCTATTGCCATTGGTGCAGCTGATGCAAAGAAAAAGGCCGCTGGCGGAACTCCGGCAAAGGAGCATGATAAAACAAAAGTACCGATGGAGACGGCGATGTGGACAAAGATGCGACCAATTATGCACGGCTTGACCGACGTTGTTGACACCTGGGAGCGCTTTGCGAAGTAAGTGAAATGTGACTTACTAGAAACGTCATATTGACGCGTTGTAGTGCTCTGGATCCGACATCCCCCTTCCCCAAAGAACCGTATCGACTTCGAATCGCGGGTCTCGTCATCCCAGTACTTTTGGCATCCATATTTGTTACCTCTTATATGTTCATAAAGGGTGTGACCTTCGGCATCGGCTTTGGTTTCTTCGGCGACCCGATCACCTCTCGCGGTCTCGAACTCTTGAATCGCAAATTCCCCAACTGGCAAAAGCTGCTTGAGCTTCGGAAGTAAGTCCAATCACACCCCTTGTTTGCCTTTCGATTCTGACATCACCCAAGTACTGTTCTTAAGGGGGTTCCAACAAATGCTCAACTCACCTTGACACTCCTACGGATTGGCGAAGCTAACAAAGCTCCTCTTCCGCCACCACCCCACATCTTTGCTCCTCCACCAGACGAGCCTGCAGATATCAGCGATCAAAATCTCCGAGCCACAGGTGCAGACTACCCACTCAACGCCACGCAAGCCGAACTCGACGAGGCCATGGCTCACGACCCAACAGTGCCTCACGAGACTGGAGGTACAGACATCGACGCCTCAAAGAACGCCAAGCATGGAAAGAAAGGTAGCAAGATCCTCGGATTCTTCAAGGGCACCGTCAAAGGCGGCGTCGAGACAGCCATCGGCACCGACAAACTGAAAGCCAAAGCGGGAAGCGAACATGCAAAGAATAGACTCGGTGTAGTACCGAAGCCAGACGCAAACCTGACATCTGGCCCTGTTGAGTTCAAGGCTCGCTTCCACGGGACCAAGGGACATGTCTACATTACGACCAAGGCTACGATCCCGTGCGTGGCTTTCTCGACAGACAACACGATCGAGAAAATGGGTTCCTTGGAACGAGAGGATCTGCACCCTATCTGGAGTATTCCGGTTGGTGATATCAGTGAGATGAGAAAGGTCGGCGGATTTGGGTGGAAAGCGAAATTGGTTGTTGGGTGGGCGTTGGGTAGAGAGGTCGCTGATGGACTGGAGATTGTGCAGCGGACGGGTGAGAAGACGAAGGTTACTGCTTTGCCGTTGAGAGATGAGTTGTTCAACAGGCTGATTGCGATGGGTGGTCAAAAGTGGGAGTGCTGGTGAATGAGTAACTTCTGAAAGCTTCCTGGCAGCGATTGAAAGTTGAGCATTCATATCTGGTCTGCGGGGCCAAGTAAACGTGACTACCGATTCTACTTCGCAAATTAGATCGCCCAAACTTGAAACAAATCTGAATGAAATGAGGGACCAAAGAGATTGCTATTCGAAACTTGTAGCCTACTTGTGCGTTCGAGCTCGTAGCCTATGGATAGATACAAAATGGTGGGCAAGTGGAGGGTTCGAGGCCGTTGCGTTCTCAACCACTTGGGCACCACGCGATCATTTAGCCATGAACCCTTAGGAGGTTAGTGCATGTTCACCAAGCCAATCTACCTTAGCGGAAAGGATGCGGGTCGCAATAGTTTTTGTCGGCATTCTGGTCTACGGTCTTCTTGTGTCCTGTTGCCGTCCGGGCAGAGACAACTCTCCTAAGGCGCGTGTTCGCCGAATCAAGGGTAAGATGCCGGCTTCGAGTTGTCCGCGATAAAGCAGAGTATCTTATCATGCTACTAGAAGCTAACCGTAATGAACAGAAAAATGGGTTGAAATGGATCCGTCCACGAACGTCGCCGATATCGAAGTCGTAACTAAGCAACTTCCGTATCAAATCATCCCAACTCAGTTCCAGTTCACATGGGTGGCGGGTATACGTATCAAACGTGAACCTTTGTCGCCAAACTCTTAAGAAGAATATGAGGAAGTCCTGGAAATGAGAGAAGGAAATTTCACCAAGGAAATTGCAGTCTACCAGTGGGAGGAGCATGTGGATAAGATGATGGCTGCATATAGGCGTAGGCTTGAACAAGAAGCTATGCGATCACAGTACCAGTGGAATGTGTATCATGGGGAGTAGAGTAAAGTCCAGTCTTGATATAGAAGGAGGAATGTCCGGATGTGAGGTGAAACGGCTTGGGGAACGGGAAAAAGAGTTGTTCTTACCAGCCCTCCTAAGTCATTTACAAATACCAAGTACACGTACCCGAGTATCGCAGAATCTCACTTAAGACAGACTTGACAATCTCCTAAAGCTATGGATATACGCGACGGCACATCTCTGCTCTCCGTCCCTGCACGCCGCACGGACCTGGTCCGGGCTTGAGAGGACCTTTTTTGAGCCTCAGTCAAACCTGGTTTAGGTGAGATTCTGCTGTGCATCGACAGATCAGCCTGGTGTCACCGGCACCACGGTATTGGCGTCTGCCTGCCACTCCGGTTCCATCCCATCACCAAGTACTCTCAAAACTCGACCTTGTTGCGAGCTACCTTGCCCTGGATTCACTGCAGCAGCATGGATAATACTGAAATGTGGGCCAAAAGTGCAGGGATTTTTGTATGGTTTTTCTGTCTATTGTGCGTTTGCGCTGTCCATTTTTACACGAAGAGGCCTGAGGTGATACTATGGCACATCAAAAGCAAGTGGATCCATCTCAATCCGGCCGCTCTAACCGCCATAACTGATTCCCAGTACAGAGCGCTAACTACATTGAGCAGGAAAATGGATAGAACTACATCCATCCACGAATATCGACGATATCCAAGTCATTACCAAGCGCACCCGAGCGGATGACGAAGTCCGCTCGTCAGACTCGTCAATTGCTGGGCTGTTCATTAGACGACGATCCTCGTCAGACCCTTGGGTTGCCGGGCTATTTATTAGATGCGGATCCTCGTCGGCAGATCCCCTGGAAAAGTGGCAGGATGTATTGAAAACGCATCCGAAGCGTACGGAAAATAAGGCTAGGGCTGATTTGAGGGCGCAGTTGGATTTGCAGTTGGCCGCGAGGGAGAACCAGCGCAAACAGGACAATATGCGGGGACAATACCAGTGGAATTTGCGGATTGAGGAGTTGGAGGGAAACTAGGCCGGGTTACAGAAGGAAGTTCCGGATAAGTCGGAAACACTACTTGTTGGTACGCTTCTTTTCGGATTCTCGACATGATAACCTCGTGTCATGTATATATATCATTGAGGAATCTCTCGCAAATATCAGACCTTACATTACCACATTGTCGGCTGGAAGTTTGGGTCAGTATCTCATATTGAGTTCGAATGGTCCAATCCACTCTGTGGTGTTGGGGTAGTTGGGGCGGAATAGAGGAGATACATTTACCCCGCAATCCTTCACTGATATCTTCTCAAAGAAGGATGAGGAAGCAGTCAGTATTCCCTATGATTTAAGGTGATTTAAAGGAGGAGATGTCAAGGAACGGCTTTACGCGCAGCCAACCTTGATGCCAGCAAACCTATTCGAAGGATTGTTATGTCAGCGTTCACTTTCTTCTTTCTTTTCCAGATAGAGTGAACGAATATGAACGACGTAGGGGGTGATTGAGGGGTCCGTTCTTCCTCGATAATAATTCCAAGGTACTTTCATGGATGGCCTGAGCGCACCCATGCCGCTTGCAGGCACGGGTGCAATGCACGGGCCTCTCGCGGACCGCCCGCTCCAATTTCAACCCTGTCTCAATCCCTCTCGAGCTCATTCCCGTCGGGACACCTCCCTTCATCATCCACACCGCCGTTTAAACCCTTAGCAGACATGGGGGTCTGCAAAACATTTTCTCCGCCGCTGACCTTTGATCGGGTTATGGAAGGAAGACCTGTGACGGCACGCGAGAGCCCACTGTTCCGAATTCCAATGGAAATACTCGCCATTATCACCAGCTACCTAGTGGGGAATGGCAGAGATCTCGCATCACTCGCTCTCGTCAACTCCGATTGCAGGCAGCTAGCACGGTCTTGCCAATTTCGGACCGTGAAGCTGGACACCAGTCCGCGTGCCCAAGACATCCTGGGGGTCCTTCAGCGAGAGACGATTGAGAGACGCCGGAATCGCGGCCATGCGTCTTCACCAGCCATAAGTGCATGTATTCGGCGAGCGATCATCAACAATGATGACTACTTTGACCAGGTTAGCGTGATGAAACTACAAGAGATGAGTCGATATAATGATACCGAGGAGGCGTTCGACGCCGACGAAGAAAAGAGCCGGCAATGGAAAGCCCAAGTAGACGCCTTGAACCATAGGCTGACTGAGCATTTTCACCCAACTGCCATTTTTGTCATCTCAGGATTAGTGCATTTGGAAACGTTAGAGCTGGGCGAAGTCGAATGGAACCAAGGCCTCCTCAACGACCTGGTCGCGTCCACCGTCAGGCACCTCTCAATTGAGGATTCGCAGCTGTGTGGCGTTGTCCCAGCTATGAATGACGATGTGGTATGGCCTCTTGAAACACTTGATGCTGATTTCCGGTTCAATTTCCTCGACGACCGTCCACGATTCGGTCTCAATCCTTCGAACGCCTGGACGGCCCTTCTAAGAATGTGTTCAGAGTCTCTTCAGGGGTTGAGATTGTCATATCACGCTTCCAACCTGGATGACGAAGTGGTGTCCGTCTCTCTGAAGTTTCCACAGTTGCGTCGACTTGATATCACCTTGGCAAGACATCTGGATCAATCCACTTTATCAAGCCTCATTCTAACAAGCCCTCGATTGTCGAAACTATCTGTCAATTACGGCCACCCACCCACACGAGAGCTCTTAGACCGTGAGGGGAGAATCCCGTCTCTAGTGACTCTGGTACTATTTCATGTTCCAGATAACGAATATGGAGCTGTTGCAATGAATATTCCAGCCACCTCGCAGCTTCCCTTCGTTAAGATGAACCCACAGCTAAAGGCATTTGCGATTCAAGGTCCTGGGTCGCCAGGATTCCTTGAACGCGTCCTCGGAATCCTAAAGCCCTTCCCACAGCTTCGAACTCTATCCATGAACTGGGACGGAGTTGATATTCCGAACTCTGGACTCAACGCTCTGGCATCTCTTTCAAAGCTAGAAGCCATTCACCTGAGTGTCGGTCGCTATCTTGGCGGGCGCCAAAATTGGGCTATCGATCATGCTACTATCATCAAGCATCTCAAACCTTTGAAGAGCCTCAAACAAGTCGCTTTCACCCGCGACGCGTATGTCTATGAGTCGGAAGAAGGCCAACCATTCCTATATGACGACTATTACGACCTGCGTGACTACGGCGGGGAATCGCACCGCCAGGCCATGCATACAGAAGCTCGAAAATATGTTGAAGCTTTTCCACTGCTAGATTTAATTCATCTTGGCCATATATCATTCGACATTGGCCGTGTTAAAAATGTGCCAAGATTGAACAGCAGGTTTAATGAAATGTTTTCTTGGAAGGACGATATGTTCGGTTTCAGCACTTCAACACACAGGTCCGGAGTGTTGCTTTGAAATCGTTGGAGATATGTGGAGTAAATTTCCCCAGCAATCGGACATGTTCTGTCACCTGCTCAGATCCTATACGTAGAGAGATTACCGGGGAGACGTGTAGAAAGTAGGCCCAGTTAAGTTTAAGTCCCACAGGACTCTGACAGCGACAAACAAACAAGAGTGAATGTGACGATAAGCAGGGACTAGAATGTCCTGACGATCTCCGAACACTTACTCCAAATCTACGAACGGAGATTATCACTGCTGATATCATTCTTATCATCAAGCATTATTGTTCAGTAATGCTGACCACCACCACCATCCACTAACACATCACTAAGTCCCCCATAGACGCAAGCCCCATATAGCGGTGCTGTCAGCAATTTCTTCCCAGAATCTCCATATCATTGATCCTGTCATTTGTTTATCGACTAAGTATATTTCAACCTTTTCATCGTTTTATCCCCACTCCATATTGGGACGAGATGCCTCAATTTGTATTCCCCAACTGGGACAGTGTAGACCAGTAGCCTTGTACGACTTCTTCGAAGCTTTTTCAGTACTCAGAAGCCGCTGAATCTTGGTACTTTTCTCCCGCAAGACGGCGCAGAACAGCAGCTGCTGTACTGTTTTTGCAGTTCTTTTTGACACCCACAGGCCTCTCCACATCACAGAGCTGCATCTAGTTTTCTAACCTCTCCACAGATCGGGGTGGCAACATTTTAAAAAACAGTCCGCAGCCATAGGTGGGGGCAGTAGGCGTTTTATTCCCAGCCCACTCACATCCCATTTTGAGCCAAGTAATTCATTTTAATTCCCGACATGTCGGATTTCTGCAATCGTTTTAGTCACACAGATCTCCAACATCGTACTCGGTGATGGCTGCTTGTAGACCAGACAAAGCAGCCAGCTCACCGCACTTGGAAAAGTGGCCTTTTACACAAGGACACACGGCTTCCACGTATCAAGTGATGACTTCGAATGTTTTAGAGCCAGGCAGGGCACCCAGTCCATGATCCCGACATACTCCGATTTTTAGACAGGCGCCACAAAGCTCCCACGCATAAAGCCACTGCATTGGACGTTTTAGACCCGGACGGACTCGCACACCATAGAGTCAATGTCATATATTTTTAGACGGACGCAGGTGCCCCACACTCATGCGACTCTTTGTTCGGCCTTTTAAACCCAGCCCAACGGAACTACGAGTGGAAGGCTTTTTAGTCCCGAGCAAGACATCCTTCTCTCCAGCGAGCATTTTTATTTGCCGCTGTTTTAAGTCCCCACATTTCCTAACATCGTCGTTATCTTCAAGAATCCAAGACATTGCTTGAAGAGAGAGACACTTTTAGACCCAAACCCAGACACAAGGACGCGGAACAAATCATGATCCAACGGAACGACGTTCTTAATCCCACATTTGGTGTTCGCGGTGTTGTTTTAGACAACCCAGGGCATTGGGGAGTCTGTGGAGTCTTTTATTAACACAGACCTAGACACACTGGCACACAAACGCAGAACGGACCATCTTGTGATATGCTGCCATTTTTAGAGAATTTAGGACATGGCTTTGGGCAGAGTCTTTTAATGCAGACTCACGGACACAGACCAGGTAGGTCATCGAAGAGGTTGTGGTATATTTTTGTTCCACATTGTCGAGTTGGTTTGGTCTTTCTAGAGAATCCAGCTAGCACATGGGGGTGGTCTTCGCGGATTCTTAGAGCCAGACCCAGAAACACGGACACTGATCATATGGATGGTTTGGACGCTTTTAGAGAACCCGGAACATATCAGTGTAGGCGATTTTTTTCAGACACAGACGCAGACACACCTATGAATCCGATTTATAGGCGTTTTATTCCCCGCCCGCAGACCAGGCCAAATCATCACCAGAGCCTAGACGTCTTTTAGTCCGCCAGCAACGCACCCAACCATAGTGCTGTAAGTTCAGGTTTTAGTTTCCCCCACATAAATTCCTTCTAGACGATGTTTAGGCACAGATTTTAATCAATCCTGATGTCATTTTAAAGGCAGCCAAGAGTGCCGGACATCATGCTCTTTTGAGTTGCTTTTAGAGCTAGAAGGAAGTGCCGACATACACATCTCCAGCGTGGCTTTTAGAGCCAAGAGTGTCAGACATCGAGTTTCTCTGAGCGTGTTTTTGCAGCCAGAAGTGCCGAACATTCGGTTCTTTTTGGCGGCATTTTTCGAGCCAGCAGTGCCGGACATGAGCTCTTGTAGGAAAGGTTTGATAACCAGCAGTGTCGGAGATTGCGCTTTTTGTTGTTCTTTCAATAACCAGAAGTGCCGAACATTCGGTACTTTTTGGCGGCATTTTTCGAGCCAGCAGTGCCGGACATGAGCTCTTGTGGGAGAGTTTTGATAACCAGCAGTGTCGGAGATTGCGCTTTTTGTTGTTCTTTAAATAACCAGAAGTGCCGAACATTGTCCTGCTTGCCTCGCATTTTAGAACCAGAAGTGCCGCACATAACTGTAGTGCCACGATGTTCATAGACCCAGAAACCATCGTGGATCTTCTTTACAGGTTGTAAAGCCAGACGGGCCGGACATGCGCTTCTTCGGCGTTGCTTTTAAAGCCGGGAGTCCCAGATGTTCTTTAGTTTCTCTCCTTTTTTGACACAGTCTCCCATCCGTCGGCCTCATCATCCTTTTTAGAGGCAGAAGTGCCGAACATGACGTTGATAGACAATTTATTTTACAGCCAGGAGTCCCAGACATCGTACTTTTCAGACCAGAGTTTGAAACCCAGCCACCCATTGAACATTTCGCTGCATTCTTTAGACCCAGCGACCAATCGAACAGACCAACCCATGGTTTTTAGAGTCAGCCGTCCCAAACATGAAATAGATGTTTACGCAATTTTTTTTCCACAGCCCCAGAGCTAAGGAGCTGCACAGGTGGTGAAGAAGAGGATTTGGCGACGGGTAGGGCGTGTTTATATAGGTTTCGGGGGGGCGAGGACGGGGAAGGTCCGGGGGATGATCGGGGTTGGGTGCCGTGCGGGCAGCAAACGGATGGGGATTCTTTCTAGATTCGTCTAGCTAGTATTGTGAATGACGTTACTGAGTGTGTGAATGAGTGAGTGGATTGGGTAATCGTTTTGTTCCATACTGTGCCCTACTGTGCCACACTGCATCATACCGTGCCACACAACTCAAGCCTTCAAATACAGCGACCTGTTCCTATGCTCATTCAATTTTTCTACAAGAAAAGAGTACGAGTGCTCAGCGCAAATCCCACCTCCCTCTTCCAATCCGATCCAGTCCACTCATATATCCGTCAACATCATATACAACGAAAAATCGCAAATCGCAAATCGCTAATCGCAAATCGCAAATCGCAAATCGCCCAAAAGCCAAATAGATACATCCAATAAATATCCAAAAATATATGCAAAAATCCAAGGGGGTACTCCCGCAAAACGCCGAACGATGCTCCAACAACCACATCTACCAATAAAACGCGAAACGAGCACAAGAAAAGACGAAACGATCCGTAAAAGCGCCGCTGTACACCCATCCCAATAATCGTAAGCAATCATACCTCATCCAGACTCATCCAACCCGGCCAAGCCCAGGCGTACTACCTCCTTGCCTCCGACAAATTTCCCGTACTCGAGCTCGGCCCAGCACCATCCGTATTCGGTGGTGGATGCAAGCTCGATCCACTCGCCTCCGTCTCCTCAACTCCATTCCTCCTCGTCCTAACACTAAACACATCATGCAACCTCGTGCTTATCCTTCTACTCCTCCTCACAGCCGTAACATCATCTGTGCTCGCGTTCGCCGAATTCCCAGACGCATCTTCCCTGCTCAGATTCCTCCTCTGTTCTCGAAACCGTCTGAGCGCGGACAGACGTTCTTCAGCTGATGCATTGGGCCGCGAGCGCAACGAGAGAATGTCTCTGAGGGCTGAGCGGCGACGATTCGAGGTCTCGGCGTCGGGTTGGAGGGGTGGGGCGAGGAGATCGGGGTCGCCGTCTGAGGAGGTTGAACTGTGGGATGTGGTTGGGCGGAGGTCAACACGGCTGCGTTTGGTGTTAGATGAGATGGATGGTAAAGAGGGGTATATTTAAGGTTTAGCTTACCAGAGCGGACACGTGCCAGACACGTTTAGTAGCCAGGGGTCCACGCATTCGGGATGGAATTTGTGGTTGCAAGGAAGCACGCGGATGTCTTGGCCCTTTTCGAAGTCGTCGGTGCAGATGGAGCAGCCGAGGCCTTCTTCGGTGGACGAGTTCTCTTGCCCGGATGCGGCGCCTGCTGCGAGGGGCTGTGCGGGGGAGATTCCTGAAGGATGGTCCGCGTCGAGGCTGCGTGCGGCTTCCGTATGTTCGGCGGGTTTCGCTGTCTCCGGTCCGTCTTGAGCAGGCTGTGCATCGGTTGCAGCATTTGCGTTGGTCACATCACGGGCTTCTGACGTCGAACCCAGCTCCACATCTGTCGGTTTCGGCGGCTCGCGTTCGCCGAACTTGACAATGGGCAGGGTATCTAGGATGGCTCTGCCCAACCCTCGGGCGCGGCTCTGCCGCGGTCTGCCCATAACGTCTCGAGGACCGTATCTATCCGGATGGCGATGGGCTCTTACGGCGCCAGTGATGATGATGACCAGGAACAGCGCGGTGATTATCCCAGTGATGCTATATAGAATGATCATTGCTACGGCGGTTGAAGGCGACGGACCAAGTGGGTTCTGATTCGGGTCGTTCTTCCCATTGGCGCCAGCCGGTCCTCCATTATGACCTCCACCCATGTCTCCAAAACGCGCAATGGTTACGAAGAACTTGTTCGAGACGGGGCCGTTGATGTCGGCGAGGATCTTCTTGGAATCGTCGCGGGTGGACATGGTGTACAACGGAAACACTTGCATCTGTTCCTGCAAGCCCGCGTAGTTGCAGAAGTCGGATCTCGTGCTATAAAAAATGGCAGCAGTGACATTCTTTTTCCAGACGAACTCCTGGTAGAACTGCTCTGCGCTTTCGATGTTTCCCGGGTAGTCTTCGGGATCGCAGCTGACGTAGGCTATATCCTGGCTTGTAACATTCATCACGCTGGATCCATTCGTGTTGAAGAGGTTTGCTTGAATCGGCGAGCCCTAAAGGGTGTGTCAGCTGGAGCTGCTGATATCTACTTGGACATGAGGTGGACAGACCTGTGGGACTACAGCCTTGGTCGTCAGAGCCACCAAGGTAGTCAGATTCTGTCCGGAGTTTGGCCCATTATTCGACTGCAGCTTGATTTGACCACTGTAGGCCGAGACGGGCGACGAGTCGTTGGAAGGCGCGAGCCTGGCTGTTGTCGTCGCCGCCATGGCGAAGAGCGCGCAGGCCAGCTCCCATGGCAGACGTCGAACCATGGTGTCGCAGTAGTGAGGACTCAGTCCTGGCGCCGAATGCGGAGCTCAAAAGTCGCTGGCGGACGTCGTGACCGGCATGCGAGGTTGTGGTAACGTTCCCTTCTTATCGATGGCAAGTGCTTGGCGACGCGGGCTCCATGGAACGAATGCGGGGGATGCGGGTGCGTGTGGGGGGGGGGCGAGGAAAACGTGTTGGCCAGAGACCGTGGCTATGGGACCATTATGTGTGATGTTGGAGAGGAACGAGAGCGCACGAGCAGCTGCGAATTAGTGAAGATGGCCCTGTCTGTCAGCATCCACGCCCGGCTCCCTCGGATTCTCGGCGGGGGAAGCAAGATCGCCGGCGCTGGTCGGGAGTGGTGATGCGTGCAAGGGTGAGCTGAGAGCATCTTGGTTCAAATGTACCGCACCAACCTGGTTTCGCTCCCTCTGAAACCCGGCGCGTGTGCACACTTCATGCACAGCCCCAGCCCAGCTCGCAATCGCCTCTGAATTGCTTCCATATCGTCCGCCAATTCTGCCAGACTTGCGACTGCTGGCCGCAGCCAACCATCTCGTGTTCGCCTGCCGCTTTTCATTTGGAATCAATCAATTCGAGCCCCAGCCGGCCACTCTAACACTAACACGAACAGCATCTATTCAGCAAGTCCAGACACATGCGCCTCCATCTTGGGCGGACAGCACTCGGCATCTCGAAACGCCTCTCGTGCGCGGATGCTGCGTGCGCCGAGTCTAGTGCTTGTCCAGGCCAAGCCTCTGTTTGAGCGGGAACCTCGGACTGCGGTCCACACGACGACACACGGTGACACACGTCAGATCGTTAGATCGTCGTCGTCAGGTAACAATCAGCACCAAAAACCACAACTAGCGTGTGCATGCACCGTTTAGGTAAAAGCCTGTTGCAATTGCAATCGCCCTATCTTCCAAACCCTCAGCTCAAAAGCACTACCCCAAGCCCCCTCGCTCCCTGACACGCGAGCGGGGTCGGAAAGAAAAGAAAAGAAATCTCGAATCGCAACGAATGAAGTCTACAGAATTAGGGTGGGCAAAGAGAAATTTCTGTACAATGACCAAGAAGTCAGCAAACGAGCCAGTACTCCAGCGCTATGCGCAGCCCAATGCCCCGAGCCCTCCCCTGAATCCATTTAATGCAGAAACCGAGGAAACCCATTTACTAGAAATACAGTGGCTGATTTGCCAGAGATATGAACAGTGTCGTCGTCTTTCATGCGCTCCGCCGGGTTTGTTGCTTAGAAGGCCCGACCATTTTTGTTGCCGCCGAATGTTTTGAACGACATTGATTGGAATTGTTGTTCCATCAACCCGCTCACGGCCAAGGTGTCTGCAGGATTTATTCCCAGCCGATCGATGTCGTTAGTAAAGCTGGAAAAGTAGAATCCGACAATGACGACCAGGTACGAGAGTATGAGGATGGACCCCTTGAAGTAGTTGCTCTTCCCTTCGCCATACATGTACGAGAGGAGAAAGACACACAAGATCACGGTAACCATATCCCATTGTGGGAATATCAACGCTGCATTCATGTTAGCATGTCTCTCGGCCCCACCACGAAAATTGAACACTCACTGAAGGTATGGTCGATGACCTTGGCCGTGCTGGTGAAGCGGGTGTGCATCGCGCTATAGAACACCAGTGCTGGTATTTGAAGAAGGCATACTTGCAATGCATAGGCTGAACCGATCTCCATAGAAAGAGCGATATTCCCATTCATCGCGAAGGATATAGCGTTCTAAACATGATTAGCATATCTAGTGGACGAAGAACTAATCTCAAACTCACCAGGAACTCCGTAGTGTTGGGCACAAGGGCAAACAGGGTGATGCCCAAAAATTTCTCGTCAATGTCGGAGCCCTCCAGAACACCATCTACGGTGTTGACCAGAATTTCTGCGATGATAGCATATGCAATTGTTGCCGTGAGTAGAATGACGGCACTCTTAGTTCGGCTCCAGTTGGGTGCATCGTGTCCACCTTCAGTGTGTCCTGGCGCTGCTTCTGCATGCTCTTCAGCAAAAGTTGCGTTGCGGTGGGCGGCGGGTCGATCCGCATGCGCTTTGGCTGGAAGCTGGGCCATTTGAGCAGCCTTGCGGGGGGCTCTTGTTGCGTCACGGGTGGCTATGGCCGTAGTCGTGGCAGCTATCTCCGTAATCTGTCGGACCAAAGACTGATTCGCTTCGTCAGATAAGCCTTCGAGGTGGAAGCCAGTGGTCGTGTGCTCCTCCTCGTCATCCTTGGGCGGTACGACGTGCGGAGTTTGTCCGTCAGCTTTCGAGCTAGTGGACGGTCGGGAGTGTTCGACTGTCTCTCCGTTTGGCCCAAGACCGACTTGCTTATAGGTCTGGCCCACGATCCGCTTGTAGAGCTGACTATCCCTAATGTCGGCCCGAACTACGGAATTTGTAGTGCCTTGCCTGGTGAGGACATGTGGGAAATCGAAATGACCGCTATTACTTAGATAGCTCGCCCCCATATCCGTAGGTTTCTTCTCGTCGACATCGCTACTCCAGATCACAGCAGCATGTGTTCTCAAGGTGAAGAGAAGGCCGATAACATACGACAAGAAGAGAAGCACAGCCGCAAACCAGATGTACGGCCGAACTGCGTTTTTGTAGAACGGATCATGGATGGCCGGAGTTTGCGAGAAGAAACACCTCCTACAATCGCGCTCTTGCGAATCAGTCTGGGTTTTTCTGCATTGATGGCAGATCAACTCATGCTAAGATTTGTCAGTCGCCGGGTGAAATGAGGCATGTATATGACTTACGCTTCCATATATCTGGTAGAACAAGGTCGGGCCAAACGCACCAATGACGGCAAACAACAACATAGTGGACGTCACGCCAGCTGACTTGACGTTGAAGCGCTGTGTCTTCTTCTTGATAGCACCAAAGCACATTGACAGCCCAGGAAGGAAGAGAATACCGGCAAAGATGCTTCCGATAATGCTACCCTCGACCAGTTGTGCTTTGCCTTGATTGAGCGCCACGCAGTATAGGAACACTTCCACGACGGTAGAGAAGAAAGCGTTGATGGTAGCACCAACGCCCATCGATGACTGCGCAGATATGGACGCGACTGCCTGGCCAATGAAGTACGCGAGGGGAATGATGGAAAAGAGAGCGAGCGTGAACAAGAAGAACTTGTCAGTCAAGAAGATATGCAGACCCAGCGTAACGTCCAAGATCCAATAGTCTGCGATGACGAACGCGACAAGAGCGAGCAAGTTTATGAGGAAGATGTTGGTACCGTCAATGGTGTACTTCCAGTACTTGCTACCCACAGCGCGGTAGGTGCAGAGCAAGATCGACGAAGACTCGCCCGGCCGCCGAACATTGCCACTGTCAGAGTGGAACGACAAGGCTAGAGGATGTCGCCGTAGATGGTCGAAAAGAAGCAGTGTGACTTTGCCCATAGGAATGGTGAATACGAAGAACCAGCAAAGCAGCGAGACCCAGAATAGTGCTGGAGTGAAGACGCCGTAGAAGAAGAGGAAGAAGAGGACTCTCCCAAAATTCCATTTGCCACGGCCAAATAACCTCTTTTTGGTCCTTGCAGTATCGGCATTGGTCAAGGCTCCACGTCCTTCCCTACCCAGCAGGCTCGTCGTCTCGTTGGCAGAATCGGTACTGTTCCTGCGCCGTCCAACTAGGGAGCCAGCAGTCGTGGCAGGGCCAAAGAACAGTCGCCCCTCTTCAATGTCCCCGCTCTGCCACTGCTCGTATTCGCTGATGCTTCGGCCTTCGCCCTCGTCCTCTTCCGCGTATGCTTCATCTTGCATTAGTTTGACGTATTTTCCGAATGGGTAGAAGACGTAGCCCGCAAGATCGAACAGTAAGACCGAGTATTCCATGCAGCTGTCGAAGAAACCGAATAGGAAGCACAGAATTCCGCCAGTGGCTGCAAGAAGAGCCAGCCACCACCCAAAGAAGATTGTCCATGCAAAGTTGAACAGCTTGATCCAGTTGTTGACGAAAAGGCCAGGAGTCGAGTGAATGTCTCCCTCGGCATTCCGCTGCACGGACCGGTCCTTCTTGTACAAAGCGGGTTTCCAGATCCTGATACCAAAGGGATGCGTGACATTGATGGCATCCTGGCGATCCTTGAGGGTGAAGCTCTCTGCATCGCTTAGATCCGCGTCGTCGTCGTCATCGACGGGTGTCCCGTTGTCGTCCTCGTCCGCCCTTAGAGTCCCTTCCTCGACCGACGAATTCGGTTGTCTATCCACATCTGTAGATGCTCCTGCCTCTTCTTGTTCTGTTGTATCCTCCTGTGAGTCTAGGGTAGGAAGTGCCGGAGGTTGCGCGGCAGTCCGCCGTCGTATAGTCGAAGGTTTCCTCCTTAGGCTCTGGCCAGGAGCTTGTTTCGGTGGCAAAGGCAAGACCTCCTCGATCTCGTCATCGACGGAGAACTCCTGGCCCTTATGCGGGACGTGGGACGAGGTTGTCCGTCGACCCATTCCTGGTTTCTTCGGCCTCGGGGCCTGTCGTTGTTCGGGAGAGGCGACGCCTGACTGTTGTTGACTTCTTGACGAGGAGGGAATGGAACCTGCGGCGGTTGTTAGGCATATTGTTTCTTCGGCTATAAAGGCGCCATCTCGGCGAGCCCTACCATATCCTGCAGTCTGAGTCTGTAGGGCTTGCGGTCTCCTGCGCGCCGCATCCATGCCCGCCCCGGTAGCTTGTTGGGCGGTGGTGGCCGGATTATGGAGCGAGTTCGACGCAGAACCCCGTCTCGTCGTGTCGGAGGAGCTATTTGAATCCTCATTCCTCGGCGCGGGTGGGCCTTCAGCCATGACGCCGTGCGGGTCGCGAAGCTGCGCGAATGAACTGACGGATGCAGGCGTGGGCTTGGCTGGCGCGGCTTATCTTGGGTGTTTGTTGATGGAGCTCAGCACCTGACCATGCGACGTCCGCGGTGAGGACAAGTTGAGGACAGCCAAGGCATATCAGAAGGAATGGCACAGCGAGCTCGGCGTCCGATGGAGGGGCCTAAGGGAGCAACTGCACAGATGACACCGTCTCGGGTGGATCAGCAACCATCCATCATGAGCACGCTGCAGCTGGGTAGTTCCGGCGTTGAGCCGACCACACCACCTGGGCAGGCGCAAAGCCGCGCCAAGATAAGCGCACCAAGGGCGAATCGCATGCATTCGTGGCACCGCATTTGGCAGAAACCTATTGTGTGCGTTTTCAGACAGCACAACGCATCCGAATTCCGCCGGGGCCCTCTGCATGCCCGGCAGAATTATCTCACGATGCATGTCGGCCGTTCATTTGCTGTAGGGCCAGCCGCGAAAGCAGGGAAACACCAAGCCCGCTTGGGGCCGGGGCCGTGCAGGCGAGACTTGGCACTGCTTACTCAGCGACGTCGGCGACACTGTTGATCCGGCCGCCAAAGCTTCCTGTGCAGCGCAACGCAACACTCTGGTACCTGACCGCCGGCAACAACACCAACCCCACGACCTCGCACCCCTCCCTACTCAGACAAACGCAGTGTTCCTCGTAGCGTCCGCCAAATCCGTGCTTCAGAGCGATCAGATAAGCAGATACCGCTACCACACGCTGCGCAAACACGCCGTCCGCCGTCCGCCGTCCACCGCAGACACCCGCCACCACCATGGCGCTCGACACCTTCTTCCACAACAAGATCGAGAGCATGAAGCTCGAGATCATACAGGGGCAGGCGGTTCTTCGCCGGTTAGAAGCTCAGCGGAACGACTACAACTCGCGAGTGCGGCTGCTGAGGGAGGAGCTTGGCCTCCTACAACAGCCTGGCTCCTACGTCGGTGAGGTCGTCAAGGTCATGGGCACCAAGAAGGTGCTGGTGAAGGTGCATCCGGAGGGGAAATATGGTAAGTAGAGCGACATCTTCATTTCGAGAAACGCCACTGACCACCCGTTCAGTCGTCGACATCTCCGACAACGTGGACATTGCCAAGCTCACCGTCGGGAAACGGGTCACTCTGCTGAGCGACTCATACAAGCTAGAGAAGATGCTGCCATCATCTGTGGATCCCCTCGTGTCGCTCATGATGGTAGAGAAAGTCCCCGACAGCACATACGACATGATTGGCGGTCTCGATCAGCAAATCAAGGAGATCAAGGAAGTCATTGAGCTTGGTCTGCAACATCCAGAGCTCTTCGAATCTCTTGGCATAGCGCAACCGAAAGGAGTACTACTCTATGGACCTCCTGGAACAGGGAAGACACTGCTCGCCCGTGCCGTCGCGCATCACGCCGACTGCAAGTTCATTCGAGTTTCCGGAAGCGAGCTGGTGCAGAAGTACATTGGCGAGGGAAGTCGAATGGTCCGAGAACTTTTCGTCATGGCCCGAGAGCACGCGCCAAGTATCATCTTCATGGACGAAATCGACAGCATTGGATCGAGTCGTGTGGAGGGAAGTTCCGGCGGAGATTCGGAGGTGCAGAGAACTATGTTGGAGCTGCTCAATCAGCTGGACGGCTTCGAGCCAACGAAAAATATCAAGATCATCATGGCCACCAATCGCCTCGACATTCTGGATCCCGCGCTGCTTCGACCAGGTCGAATTGACCGAAAGATTGAGTTCCCGCCGCCGACCGTCGAAGCGCGAGCGGATATTCTGCGGATCCATTCGAGGAGCATGAATCTGACCCGTGGCATTAACCTCAACAAGATCGCCGAGAAGATGAATGGCTGCTCAGGCGCTGAGCTGAAGGGTGTTTGTACCGAGGCAGGCATGTACGCTCTGAGGGAGCGGAGAGTGCACGTTACCCAGGAAGACTTCGACCTGGCGACCGCGAAGGTGCTTAACAAGCACGACGACAAAGCAACGAGTCTAAGCAAGCTGTGGAAGTAAGTGCATCGTCGGGTCGAGGTCCGGAGGGAGGTCTTGGGGCACTGCTATTGTCGGCTTTGGAGAGACCCTTGCGGACGACGGCATGGTCTCCTCATGTACCATCAAGCATTATAGGTAGTTATAGAAATTACTGGTCGCACCCTAATTTGCTCCAATTAACTAAATGCAAGCAGCTCCCCGATTACGATGGGCACGTGATATCCAAACTAGTGCTTATCCCCACCCAACCTAGCGCTGCCGATCCCTGCGGATCTCCTCTGGTTCAACATCAAACCCTGCTAATCTACCCCACGAAATGCTCCTCAAAGATAAAGTGGAACCTTGACTGCAAAAGCTTGCAAACCATGCAAGTAATACCGACACCTAGTCGGCTTCTCGGAGTCCGTAAGACGACCCACAGAACGGTAGAATGACGTGAAGCATTACATTGTCGTCGCACGACACTTGAGAGAAAGGCCCAAAGACAGCCCACCACGGCCCACCCACGTTCGTGTTACCCGCATGTCGACAACCTGGACAGCAATTGCGCAACCTTGAAAGCCAGCCACGCTTCTAACGCGGATAGGCAGCTCGGAATGGAGATCGTGGTTCCTTGTCTCTTCTTAAGCTTTTGGGTACCGCTGCATGTCCGTGGCTTAAGACTATTTCTTGCGACGTCTTCAGCCTTGCAAAGTTATTTGAGACTACAACTATTTACTTTCTAATTAGTTTTGGCCTGGAATATCCAATATGGAGAAGCTCGACGAAGACTCTAAAGCTGTGCACCCCCAGCACGTCACGGTTTCGCTGGAAGATGCTCCCGCCGCAGTCCTCGAAGAAGGATCCCTCGATCCCGTGTACGAAGCCAAAGCCCGAGTCCTGAACAAAGCAATCCAAGACATCGGCATGGGACGTTACCAATGGCAGGTACGCAATCACCCCTCCCTCACTTCCTCCCAAAACCCCCAAACTCCCAATCACCACTACATCCCCTCCCTAACCCAGCCCAGCTCTTCATAGTAATCGGCTTCGGCTGGGCTTCCGACAACCTCTGGCCCATCGTCACCTCCCTGATCCTCCCTCCCATAAAATCCGAATTGCACCCCACGCGCGCTCCCTTCCTGACCCTCTCCCAAAACATCGGACTCCTCATCGGCGCCATATTCTGGGGTTTCGGCTGCGATATTTTCGGCCGTCGATGGGCATTTAACCTCACCATCGGGGTGACTTCAATCTTCGGACTCATCGCCGCAGGATCGCCTAATTTCGCTGCTATAGGCGTTTTCGCTGCTCTGTGGAGTGTGGGGGTGGGTGGGAATTTGCCGGTTGATTCGGCGATTTTTTTGGAGTTTCTGCCCGGGGATAGACAGTGGTTGTTGACGGTGTTGAGTGTGGATTGGGCGCTGGCGCAGGTTTATGCGACGTTGGTTGCGTGGCCGTTGTTGGGGTATCGGACGTGTCAGGAGACAGACACAAATTGCACAAAGAGCAAGAATATGGGCTGGCGGTACTTCATGTTGGCTATGGGTGGTACGGCCATGGTCATGTTTCTGCTGCGCTTTGTGGCGTTTACGATTTTCGAGAGTCCGAAGTATTTGATGGGGAAGGGGCGGGATGAGGAGGCGGTCAAGGTGGTGCATGAAGTGGCGAGGAGAAATGGGAAGACGAGTACGTTGACGGTGGAGGACTTGAGGGCTTGTGAGGGGCTGGGGGAAGAGTTTGCAGTCGCTGATCGGAGGGAGAAGGCGGCGAAGTTGGCGTTGAAGAGGAATTTGCAAAAGGTGGATCTCACGCATGTCAAAGCATTGTTTGCGACGAGGAAACTCGCGTTCAGCACGTCGATGATTACGCTGGTTTGGGCATTTATTGGGTATGTATCCTATCCCATTTCTCATACATCCCATTCCAACCTGTTCTTAATTCCATCCATGTACTAACCACCTCTCAGCCTCGGCTTTCCCCTCTACAATGCCTTCCTCCCCTACATCCAATCCACCCGTGGCGCCTCCTTCGGCGACGGCTCCACCTACCTCACCTACCGCAACTCGCTCATAATCGCCGTGCTCGGGGTCCCCGGCTGCCTTCTTGGGGGCCTCCTCATCGAACTCCCGCGCCTCGGCCGCCGGGGCACCCTTTCTCTCTCCACGATCCTCACCGGCGTATTCCTCTTCTGCAGCACCACCGCCCTGAATTCCTCCTCCCTGCTCGGCTGGAACTGCGCATACAATTTCAGCAGTAATGTCATGTATGCGGTGCTATATGCGTATACACCTGAGATTTTTCCGACGAAGGACCGCGGGACGGGGAATGCGGTTACGGCGAGTGCAAATCGGGTGTTTGGCATTATGGCGCCGATTGTGGCCATGTTTGCTAATCTTGAGACGGCTGCGCCGGTTTATGTGTCTGGGGCGTTGTTTATTGCTGCCGGGGTGTTGGTGTTGGTATTGCCGTTTGAGAGTCGGGGGAAGGCGAGCTTGTAGGTGGGGGTTGCACGGTGGAACAGGGAGAGGGGGTGGGTTCTAGATGATAGCACTCCTGGTGCGCGATAATTTGGTTCATCCAGTAGAGTAGAATGTGCTCCTCATATCTTAAATCTCACTCTCCACAACATCACCAGCACACACACTCACTCAAGTTCTTCATCTTCATGCCATTACAGTGTAGTGTTTAGCTATCTCGTCCTCCAAAAAATAAGCTAAAGGTAATGTACTATACCCCCGTCTCAAGAACGCCATTACTAAAAGGAGAAGACGAGAAGCTGGGATTCAAGACCAACCGACCATGGAAAGATATAGAGAAAAAGGAAGAGCCCAACACCGATGTGTGATATCATGGGCCGCCTGCCTGTCTGACTGTATGTCCGCTCGTCGCTCGCTTGTGTCTTCCCACTCGGCCTCCTGCTCGATCCGCTCAACTCGCTCGCTGTTCGCCATCGCTGCTTCAATCTAACCAAACCCATGCCGAGAAAAGGCAACGTATCTTCTCCATGTCTATGGAGTTGTCTGCCAGACGGGTGGGTGGGTGACAGACGTACATTGGATGGTACGTACGCCCACCCCACCCCACCCCTCCCCTCACATCACTCCCTCCCTGCCCATCACCCCGCACTCTAACAGCACTTCCCGCCCATACCCCCCGACCCACTACTCTGTTCCCCCACATTCACACCCGTCTGCGCCGGGCCCTCATTCCTCGCCGAATCAATCAACCTCTTCTTGATATCAGCCGCGAGGTTGTAAAACGCCTTGTCGACGTTGATGTTGCTCTTCGCCGAGACTTCGAGGAAGGGGATGCCGAGTTCGTCGGCGAGGGCTTGCCCGCGCTCTGTTGAGACGGCCCGCTTCTCTTCCCAGTCGCATTTGTTGCCGATTAAGATCTTGTTCACGCCTTCGGTGGCGTGCTGCTCGACGTTGGAGAACCATGTGCGGATGTCTGGGAGGGATTAGTGGAGGAGGAATAGGTGGGCCGGGGAGCTGGGTAGCGGTGGGCCGTGGACAGAACGAGGAAGCAAGCAAGTGAATAGACACTCGGCTGTGCTTCCGATCCCGTTCCTCGCCGACCTAAACCATTACCACAGAGAAGGCGTAGACAACGTACTATTGAAGCTCCTCTCATCCGTGACATCGTACACCAGCAGGATGCCCATTGCGCCGCGATAATACGCCGTCGTAATGGTGCGGAAGCGTTCCTGGCCCGCGGTATCCCATATCTGCAGCTTGACGCGCTTGCCGTCGAGCTCGATGGTCCGGATCTTGAAGTCGATGCCGATGGTGGTGATGAAGGACGGCGTGAACGAGTCTTCGCTGAAGCGCAGTAAACAGCACGATTTGCCTACGCCCGAGTCGCCGATCAGGAGCAGTTTGATCTGGGGAGGGCGCTGTTAGCTTGGCGGCTGAGGCAAGGAATGGAGATGCTCAGGCGGGTAGTGGGCAGTCAAGTGGGGGCCTAGGGGTCGGGACAGGAAGGAGGGAGGGGCATGGTGGCATGCGGTCGTGTTTGCGGTCGACTTGTTGCAGGCGGTAAGGACAAGTAGGCCTTACAAGAAAGTCATAGTTCCGTGTTCCCGCCATTGTTTCGTTGAAATCTGAGGCCTTCTCTTAAGTCGGTGGTAGGAACCGGCGAAGGACCTGCTGCGCTGCGCCTGGAACGGCGAGGGTACTGGATCGTGGAGGCGGCGGAGGCAGGGTCGCAGTGAGACTTGGCCGCGCGGAGACTTGGTACGGGCGGGCAGGCGGAGCGGGCGTTGTGGACGGGGATCGCAGGGAGGACGTTGTTGTGGTGTTTGTCGTGGAGACGGGGTTACGGGCGGACTTTGCTGCGTGTCAAGGCAACTGTGTAGTGGTACGGGCCTCGCAGGTCCAGCGGCCGTCGACGTTGAGGTGAACGCCGCCAAGGAAGCCGTGCAGGGCAGCAAGCGAACACGCCCAGGCCGTCACCCAAGCCACAACCACATCGCCCAGATTAGGAGCCCCAGATCCCGCGCACGAGCCGCCCTTGCAGCGCTCTTGTCGCCATTCATCGTCCCCTCGAACGGAACCAACACGATCTGGCCAGATGCTTGTTTGGGTGTGATACCAAGTACACGAGTATATACAGGGCCTCTGTTTGCATGCATCCGCCATCCAACAATGGCCATCTATTATGCCCCGCGCCAGCACAGCGTCGTCCAAGACACAATGCATTCACGTGAACCATTTGTCGTACGCCCACCGAATGCGGTCTACCACTTTTTGCTGTCGTTCAAGCCCTGAGCGCACGTCTACGAGCTCGTCGATCTCCTGCAGGAAGTCGTGGAATATGCGTCGAGGCAGGACCCCACTCGCTGCCTGTCGCAGGAGGTGGACCTCGCACAGAAGTAGCCCGTGGTCTTTGTATGGTATTTCTCCAAACTCAGTTGGAGTTGCTCCCACCAAGATGCGGTCGATATTTCTGGAATTAGTCAGCTTACATTCGTGCTTTGGAGTGTACTTGTATTGTGACGACAGCCGCGCCGATTTCCGGCCAAAGAACGCCATCCCTTCACCCCTCTACACAAATCTAGTACAAGGATTCAGGAAATGCCGTTGCTTGCTTCGCTTAGTCTAGAGACACTTGCCCCATAGAAGCAACAAATGTCATGGCCGAAGTTCCCGGCCCGCGGTCTTCCGAATTCTTGCACCTGACTACAAGGAACTTCAAGCTCACCTTAATATCAGCAGAAGCTGACCCTGCCTTGCCCACTTCTGTAAGCTGTTCCGGTTGCTGAAGAGGCCGCTCAGCCACCTGTACACGCCGATGCTGACGAGTACACCAGGGGTCAATCCAATGAATCTGTTCTCAGTTAGCCTGAGCACTCCTATCACAAGAGTTGACTGCACACCCAAAGAGCAACTCTTGACTTTTCAAGATAGAGTCGATACCGCTCATGGCAACCTCAACGTCCACCTTCGTCTTTTGAATCTGGATCAGTAGAGCACTGATCAGATTCCCGCGAATGGCGCCCATCACAGGGTTCGGCAAATCCTTTTCGTAGACCTTCAGTACAGGAGTCAGATCGCCTTCCCGGACCTTCGCTCTGATATCCGCGATTTGCCTCTCATTGAGCGCCGACCCTTCGGGATGCGCAACCGCAAAGTCCACCACCATGCGTTCCAGGCTTGCCCGGTCGCCCTCTAGGCTTTTTTTGCTCAGAATGGCGACTTCGCTGCTCTCGTCGTGCCGGATGGTCCCTATGACCTTCTTGGTGGGTTCCACAACCCAATTCGTGTAGAAATCAATGACGGTGGTGCCGAACTCGCGTATCCACGTCAGAATCTCTTCTTTGCGGTTTAGAAGGATGCGGAGAAGCGTGGTGGATGATACGAGTAGTAATGAAGCAGGTAACCAGTAGCGGATGAGAGGCGAAGGCTTGCCGTTCTCCTTGACGGCAACGCTGAAGCTCGAGGAATAATTGCCCAGTCCAACTGTGAGGAGATTACGGAGGCGTTGAGCAACATCGACCGGCTTCAGGGTGCTTGCTGCCCGCTCCCCAGAGGGCTCATGGAGTTCGTAGTAATGATCGTCTTGCGTGAAAGCGGCCACCGCATTGTCGAACTTATCAACGCTGAGTTCGCTATCCCTCACGTTCTGGACCACAGCATCCATGAGAGCGATACTCTTGGCAATGGTGCTCTTCCACCTGTGTCGGTTCTCTTGAGTCCCGAAGCCTCCGGGAGTCTGGAGGCCTTCCTCATGGAAGCTAAGCCTGGTCAATACCCGAGACCCACACGAGCAGAACACCAACATAAACATACCTCTCATTGCTGAGACCCTCCCCCAACAGGATGCCTAGCGCATTGGCATTGATCATCCGTACCCGCTTCAACGCCGCACGTTTTCTTCTCCCTTCGTTCCGCACCATAGCCAGAGGAGACACGACCCGACGCTGAATATCCAGTATCGACCGCTCCTGCACGGCTTCCTTAACCAACCCGTAGAACTGCCTCCACCCATTCGCCAGCGGCGCAGCCCCTCCTCTTGACCGCACGTCGTGATATATCTCCTGCGACCATTTCCACAGTCTCAACGGCGACGTCTGTATCGAGTACAGTCCCGCATACCGATATGTCGTCAGAATATCATCCCAATACCAAATATCATCTTCCAGCGGGATCGTCTGTTCCAGAATCGTATTCAGCACCTCGCCATACGCCTGCGTCGTCGCCTTGCTAAGCAACAGCCACTCCAACTCATGCTCATAACTCGTCTGCAGATTCTGGAAGCCGTCCTCGCCCTCTGTATCCTCCTCCTCCTCCTCCCCTTGGCCAAACGACTGCACGCACGTCGGACAGCTCGCCGAGATGCGGGCTTCGTCCAGAATCGCAATCACGCTTTTGACTGGCAGCAGCGCCGCCTTGGAGCTCGACGTCGTGCTGAGGTTCTTGATTAGAAACTGCAATTGCGTAATGCGCGCCGCCCTCTCCGGGTCGTGTGCCTCCTCAGCGGTAATCGAGAAGCTCTCGCCGGGTTTGGTGTACGAGAGCTGCAGCCGGTCGAGCTGGCTGTCTATCCGCCGGACCTGGCTGGAAAAGGGAAATATGGAATCAGCGATGTACTATTTCAAATACGAGGTTGGGCGACCGATTGGACCATACTTACTCGACCACGAAAGACATCGCGTAGCCGCTGGGGAGGACGCCGGGAGAACACGGCGTACACTTGCGGGTGGACGGAGTGGGAGACAAACCTTCACATCACATCAGATCAGATCAACAATAGAACCAGGCCAGTGTGCCAGGGTGCAAAGGTCGCACGGATGACGTCGGGTGCGGGTGGAAGCGACGATCGGCGCCCGGCAAATCAAGCGCCGTTCTGCCTTCAACACCAAATGCGCGTCGCCATGTTTCTCAAGTGGTGTGGTCTTCTGGAGGCGCGAGCCTCTCATCAAGGTAAGCCTGCGTGACTGAGTATGAAGACATGGTAGCGTCCGGGCTCTTCTATGGGCTGGTAGCAAATGTTTTTTGTCCGAACTCACGACGCTTCTCAACACTTCATAAATGAGCCAAGGAGAGTATCAAGAGGTTAGGTATATATTCTCTATATCCAGAGTCTCCCGCTATGTGCATGGTATCCTCGCGAATCCTCTCCCCATTCATTACGCCAACAATGCTCTTACACAAATAAGAATTAAAGGAAAAGATGATTTTGCTTCCTTCCTTCGCTAAATACAAACGACAACATTTTCATTACCCACAAGATGCAAAGCCAAATATTTCTCGATACACATTACACGAATGATCCAGATTTTACAAAGCGAAGAGCGCCAGTGCTGCAGCGAAGAGACCGGTGTACTTCATATTGACAGAGGAGATGGCAGCCGCGCCAGTGAACTGAGCGGGGCCGCCAGTTGTGGTGGCGGTGGAATTGCCGCCAGTGGGGATAACGACGGTAGCAATGCTGCTTGGGACAGCATAGCCACCGGTGGTGATGGCGGGGATGGGAGCCGGGGTCGGGGTGCCCGGGATGATGTTGATGGCCTGGGACTGAGTGGCACCAGGCGCAGTTGGTTCGGCAGTCGTGAAGATGACTTGTGGGACGGTGACGGCCGTGGAGATGGTTGAGACGGTGCTGGATCCTGGGATCTCGGAACCGGCGGAAGAGCAGGGAACGGTGATGGTGGTCTGGTAGGTGATGGTCGTGACGGGCTGGGCGGGCTGAGTAGGAGCCGCTGTGGTCTGGGGTGGAACGGAGCCCGAAGGAACAACAGCCGAAGAGTAGGGAGTGGGACCAAGAGGGACATTGGTTGGGCAGTCGGTGATAAGACCGGGGTTCTGGGGAACGTAGGAGGCACAGATACCAACGAGGTACGAAAGAGCTTGCTGAGTCTCCGCGTCGGTAGCCCACGCCTTGACACACTCGATGACGCTCTTAGTGAAGTCCGCGTTCTTGCAGTAGCAGTTGATGTCGGTGTTGTCCTTGCACTCAGTTTGGAGCTCCAACCAAGTGTTCATGCACTTTGGAAGCACATTAGGCGGGTTGTAAGGGGTAGGTGGTGTGGAGGATACAGGGGCAGCAGTGGATGACTCTGGGGGAGTACCTGTGCTGTAGACGATGCCGGTGGTGACCTCAACGACCGAGGAAGACTCTTGGGGCGAAGAAGTGGTGGAAGCAGGGGTCTCGACGACGCTAGACTCGCCAACGCTTGACTCAATGGCCGTGGAGTAGACCGGGGTAGATTCGGGGGCTGAAGGAGTCGTGGACAAAACAATGGAGCTGTTACCGTAAGGAGCAGTGCTCTCTGGCGTGGGCAGCACAGTGCTCTCAGCTGGAGTTGTGTATGGGGTGGCCGAAGAGGTCTCAACGACGACAGACGAAGTCTCGTAGACAACAGATGAGCTTTCAATAGCAGACGAAGTTTCGACAACAGACGAGGTCTCATAGAGAACAGATGAGCTCTCAACGACAACGGAAGAGGTCTCAACTGCCGTGGAAGAAGCAGGAGTTGGCTTTGGGGTTGGCAGAATTTTGGTGGAAGACGGAGTGTAGCCCGGGTTGCAATCGAATCCGATCGAGTGGAAGCCAATTTCGCAGCTTGGCTTCTGCTCGTTGTGGTGGCCGAGGTAGACGTCGACGGATTGAGCACCACCGCACTGAGTGTTCTTCACAATAGAGCCCTCTTTCTTGCAAGGACTGACGTGCTTGCAAATGCTGTTGTCGGGCATCTTGTAGTGGAACTCGAGATCACAGTCAAATTCGACAGAGACCTGGATCTCACTGATAGAGAAACCATCTTTCCGCTTCTTGCAGTCGAAGCTGGCTGGCTTGGTCTTCTCGACCTGGTTCTTGATGCACCTGGCATACATCAACACCAGGATGATTATGGAGGATTTCACGTGACTACTTACTTGCTACCAAATGTCCTCTTGGTGAGATGGTCTCTCTTGCCGAAACTGTTGGCACAAGTCCATCCGCCACCGAAGTTGAAATCACCGTAGCCGGAGAAGCCACCTGTTGGAAGGTCGCCCCAGTTGAAGCCTCCCTTTTGCTTGTCGTCACACTGGTTGTTGTTGTACTGCGGGTTGTTGAATTTTGGGGCACCAAGATTCCAAGTGGCAGACACCTGTTGGGCTGCCAGGCCCGAAAGCAGAAGAGCGAGAGAAGACTTCATGTTGGAGAATGGCGTGATAGTAGATATCAATGAATGGGAAACACACAAAGAGTGTCGAAGCACAGCTTAACGATAGTAGTATGAACAGAAAACAATGAGATCAAAGAAAGCGAATGACTTTGACTCTTGACAAGTTTTAAACAGAAACCAAAGAAAGCACTGAGCTGGTGAGCAATACTGGAGTGCGGCGAGGTCAGCCAAAGATATAGTTTGGCGACAACCTCTTGAAACATCCTGCAGGAAACATACGGAGCGCTTCAGCCGGTAACTGGGACGAGAGCGCTCAGCCACGGACTCTAGGGAAGGGTCCGTTGTCGCGCGCCATGTGGTTTCAGAGTTAGGCCACAGTCCGCCGACCACTCCTCCGTTGCGGAGCGGACATGTGGTTTGTGAGGTGAGGTCCAAAAAGCTCATGGAGTGGACCAAAGCAAGCGAGCGAGACCAAAGCGCTTCTGAAACGCCCTTCAATCCGAGCTCTGACCATGCCTCCCATGCAAGTCATGCAGGAACAGCGCCAATCGGCGCCCGCGAACCGCCCCTTTTCTTGCTCCAGGCAAGTGTCGACCGCCTGTCGGACCCAGACAGCGAAGTCCTGAGCCTAGTGCGAGCCTTGAGTAGATCGGCCGGCAGCTATCCACTGGACCAGCGCTTTGGCAAGCGGCACGCTGGGGTAAAAGACCTCTCCCTCGACTTCGGCATCGGGACACATTTGGACATCTGACGCTGATGGCTGAAATGCTGAGTTTGCGGCGTCTTTGATCTGAAGATAGAATGCTTCATGTCCACTGGCGAGGCTCTAGCTGAACCGCCGATTCTCGTTCTGTGCACTGTTAATTCTTTCTTGGGACAAACCCATCCTTTTTGGGAAAAACAACCCTGACCTCTCCCGCATCCACTCCCGCTTTAGTCCACGCGCCAGTCAGGGCACGAGCAACCAAAATAGCTGCAGGTGTGGTGTTTCACCTCACTCCCTGCCCCTACACTCGAGGCCTTCGAGTACCAACCGCGTCTCGCCGAGGCAAGAAGAATCTCCATTGTCCAGGAGATGGCTTCAACCCTTTTCTTTTATCTGATTGTAGAGGGTTGAAGGCATCCTGCAAGTGCAATGCACCCCTCAAGAATCGTTCAACTTGGCGCAGGTTACATTCCTAATATCAGGCTCAAGGTATTCTTCGAGCATCGTCGTAGGATCATTGTCATGCGTCTCCCGAGGTCCGTCTGACGGCTCCGTAGAACACGAACGGACAACAGAAACTCCATCTGCAGCCACAATCCCACGCCCAAATCATCTCCGGTTTAGTCCTGTATGACGTGATGCATGTGGAGGAGTTTGTCCTCGGGCCCTCGAAAACGGCAGGCTCATGAAGCAGCCCTTGCATGCTGCACCCAGTTCACAAGTGACAGCGGCCAGGTGGAGGAGGTGGCTGTGTCAGAAAACGGACTCGTATCCAAGGTTGGGGAACTCCGTCGATGTGCATTCTGATCCTTACGGACCCCAACCGCGCTCACAGTTTTGTGACACATCCCATTGCAGAACACGGTAGTCGGTAAGATGCAAACCTATTATCCAGAATCCCTCAGCGGCCCAAAATCGCCCGCTGTTCTGTACTTGAAAGGCGTTTCTCTTGCTTTCTCCTGGAAAGATTTCCCCTACTTCCAGGGAACTGCAACATGGTGCTCCGTTTCAGAGTCTGAACTTGCTCCGTGATTCCAGGAATAGACGTTTGGCAAGCATATCTCTGAATCTTTAATACCATTTCGACAAGCTGCGAATGGCCGGGAAACCATCAAGGATGCAGTGGCGATAGCAGCATCATGCGCAGCGATAAACCCTTCAAGAGCTTTGCAAACAGCCAGGGCCAGCACAGCTAGATCGCATTTGCATCCACGCCGTAGGTTGAGCGAACACGTTTCATCAGCTTCGTCAGCTTCATCAGTGTTGTGAGGAGCAACGTCGATTTCTGCCCCATGTTACTCCGTACACACATGCTACATTCAATCATCGACTTTTGATTGCACAATCATCTCACGGACAACCAGAATCTATGACTTCTCCAGAGTAAGGCTTGATTTGAGTCCTGTTTCATACGAAAATCGCCGAATGGACGAGCGATTGCTTCCTCAAGCAATCGAATTCGTTGCGTTTGATATGCCCGTCGAGATTCCAACGTTTGCTGCAACGTCCTGTCGTGTTGCAGGATGCTAGAGTCGAAGGACGAGTGGATGTGTAAATTGGAATGCTAAACATTGATGCTGGCTGCCAACATGAGGATCACGGCGCGCGACGATGCTCGATGACGATGACGATGGTGCTGGGGGGTTGTGGAGTGAAAGTGTGTCCACCTGGAAACCGGACAACCGGCATGTGAAAGAGTGCCAAGAGCCTGAGGCGCTAATTAGCGGTTCCCAGTTCGGAAACCTCAATCGGATCTTCTCAGCCTCCCCGCTGGCCTTCTCACACAACGTCCTTCACCGACGCCAATATTACCACAACCTACAGAAACCACCAGCCAGGAAAATCGCCTGGCTTTGATCCCCGAAACACGACCATCTTCAGATCACCATCTATGGGCTCCCCCTCTGGCTCAGCAAACATCGTCACCCAACGCGCCTGCCTACTCCCTGTCAGCGCAATTCCCAACTTCGCTTTGGCTTTCGGACTCTCCAAGACTGACGCGAGCTTCGCGTCGCTGGTTTGGTGTGTAGCGGCGGGAGGTCCGCCTTGACTGGGCGGACGGTAAACTTCAGGTTTTACGATTAGAGGTTGACTGTAAGCCATACCCGAATCTCTCGGGGTTGGTCCCCCTTACCAAATTGCAGTAATACTATACCGACTTCATATTATACGACTAGCGAAGTACATTCTACGCGTCACCAAAAAATCCTGAACCATGGTGTTCACTTTCGACAACAACGAGGTCCATCTTGCCGCGGATCAGGGGAACGACTGCGCAACCCCGAACGTGAACATCTTGAGGAATGGTGTCGATGTCATGGACATTGATATGCCGCGCGGCCCAAAGGCTGTTGTGCCAGGGACTCCCCCCATCACCATCGCTTCTCCGCTGCCTAAGCGTCTCCTGAAGTCGCCTGTGGTTGTAAATCAGCAGCCCGCCGCCGACATACTAGACTTCGATCTGGTCATGAAGAAGGCACAGAAGAAGAAAAAGAAGAAGCGCGCCCTGAGGGAGCCTGGCGCGCCTGCCACCAACACGATCCGCGGATTCCAGACGCCAGTTACTTCGGGCGGAGAAGAGTCGGATTTCTCAATCGCCAATACCCCACGTCTTGGGCCTTCCCTTTCTGGGTTCCCAAGCGTCACGAGCAGTCCTGCTTTGCGACCGACTTCAGCGGCTGGAGGAATCAGTTCACTCAAGCAGCAGCTGGAAGCCCTCAATCTGGGGCCAAGGCTCATTTCCCCTGGAAAGGTATCTTTGGCTGGTGTTATCAGGTCAGGCATGTCGAGCAATGCAAGCGTCTCGGGCATCGATAGCGACAGCGACCGAACCGAAATGGAAAGCTATGAAGTTAACCTGGAACACGACTTTGTTAGCCCAGACCTCGCATCCAAACCCGCCTTGTCCCCAGATGAGATTGATAGAAGAAACTCCAGCTTGCGCAAGATGACCGCGGAGGATTTTGAACCATTGACTTGCCTTGGGAAAGGCAGTTTTGGAACGGTCTTGCTGGTTAAGCAACGAGGAACCGGGCGTCTTTTTGCGCAAAAGCAATTTCGCAAGGCATCCATCACGGTTCACAAGAAGCTTATCGAGCAAACCAAGACAGAGCGGGCCATACTCGAGAGTGTCAGCCGCCATCCATTCGTCGTAAAGTTGTACTACGCCTTCCAAGACCACGAGAAGCTTTATCTCATTCTCGAGTATGCCCAGGGGGGTGAACTCTTCCACCACCTTGCCAGCGAGCGTATGTTCCCGGAGGACACAGCTGCCTTTTACATGGCCGAAATGGTGCTTGCGCTTGACCATCTTCACAGAACCGTTGGTGTAATCTACCGCGACCTAAAGCCCGAGAATTGCCTTTTGGATTCCGAGGGCCATCTCCTTTTGGCCGACTTTGGTCTCAGCAAAGTTGCGGTACATGACGACACTACGTCTCGCTCTATCCTTGGTACGGTCGAGTACATGGCCCCAGAGGTTGTAGCTGGAGCTGAGTATGGCATGGCCGTTGACTGGTGGTCCTTTGGTGCTCTCGGCTTCGATCTTCTCACCGGCTCGCCTCCATTTACAGGAAACAACCATGCTAAGATTCAAGAGAAGATCGTCAAGCAGAAACTCGTCCTACCTTACTATCTAGGGCCCGATGCCAAAGATCTGCTCACGCGTCTACTTCGCAAGGAGCCGAAGAAGCGCCTAGGCTCTAACATGCCCAAGGATCTTCAAAGCATTAAGAATCATCGCTTCTTCAGGAAGATCAACTGGCAGAAGCTGGAAGCCAGGGAGCTTGAGCCGCCAATCCAACCCTTGATCACCGATCCAGAACTTGCGGAGAACTTTGCAACTGAGTTCACGGACTTGCCTTTGAGCCCTGTCGCTACTAAGAAGGGATTCGACGAGTTCATGATGGCTGAACAGGATCCATTCGGAGGATTCAGCTTTGTCGCCAGCCAGAGTCTGCTTGAAGGTGGAGACTGGGGATATTGATATACGTGATGTTCGACGTTGGTTAGAGTCGAAATCGCAAATGGGTTGTTATTTTTGTTTCATGCGCTTGTTGTCTCAGCTTCGTTATTGACAAATTGCTTGAAGCCCTACGCTGTCATTGTGCCATAATTACATACTTGAATAACTATATACTGTCGATCCTAGATCCCACAACCTTGACTCAGCTAGGGCGATCTACCAAAAGTTCCCATCAATGGGACTCTACAATTCCGTCACACTTTACAGATCAGCCCGGTGAGTTGAACTTAAATTTTGGAATGAGAAAAGCCTGCACGAGGGAAAGCGCGTTTATTGTTGCAATCAGATCACGTACTCCGCATTGCTATCGGCAGGAGCTATACCGTGGCCGACAATATTCTTCTAGATATTGCATTTCTGAACCCCAACAACTCTTCATTGTTTTATGCCGGAGGCAAAGTCTGATGATAAGTATGCGTTGACCTCTCTCGTTGCAATCATCCCTCGCCACGGATGATTCTTTGACGCGGGGATCGCGTTAGATCTCCTGATGAGAAAGTGCGATTAGCTAGCCAGTCAGTCCCTCACCTCTCCGTACTTTCGAATGGCTTAACTGCATGCTCTGCGTGCGTTTTCTCAACGTTCCCAAGCGCAAGTCAATGATGGGGAAGCTGAGAGGGTAACAGTGGACCGGAGCCCATAGGCGAGAAGCTACCATGGCCATAGAGCATTGTAATCTGGGACCAATGTGCCAGTATTTCTGTTGGGGCGAGGGGGGCCCGCGGTGTTGGTTAATCGCTCTTTCCCTCCGCTGTCGGATGCGGTAGGGCTGCTGACTCAACCACATCCGTGGCATGATAGGTAGGTGGTCCGCAACCCACCCCCTTTCACTCGCCCACCCCCCTCCCCAACAATAAGACGCGAGACGTCAGTATCGAAAGCCTATTGTCCCTACTCTCACATGTCTTGGAGTTCAATCCCCGGTATAGCCTCCTACGCTCAAGTACGAATATTCGGAGGAGGGAGGGAAAATCGGGAAGGGAGGACGGGGATGTGCGCTACAAGAGCCTGGCACATCGACTCGGAACGCACCGCGCATTACGAGTTCCTTGCGCAGTAACGAGCATCGAGAAGCTGGGCGACCGGTTTGCTCAAGTCGTGGCAACGACATCGGATGACAGCCATGGCCGCTGCGTTCCACTGCACATTCCTCGACCCTGAGTAGGTCCGTAATTCATCGTTCGAGGAAGCGTGGAAGATCTTGAGCCAACTCGCGTGGGAGAAAGGGCTGTATGAAGGGTCTAGCGATGCAACTCCAAGGAGGAGGGGGTTGATGACACTACGGTACCCGTGAGTATATCATACCTTCTCTTTTCCATATCCCATGAGATAGAAACTTGCGAGCGACTTTCCACGGCCGATCGGGGATGGACACTTCGGCAGAGGGAATGACCAACCCATGAACAAAAGCATGGGGTGCAGACGTCGGCGACAGCGCAAAGAATAGCTCGCCTGGCTGTTGAATGGTCGGAACTGGCCGGCGACGTATGGCCTGACAATCCACCGACTAATAGGTCTTCGACGATGAGGCCCAGGGGAAGGTCAGTTTATATGAGGCCAGCCGGCTTCAACAGTCCCGTGGCAGAACAGAGCTGGAGTATGGCGACCCTAAAGCTTCGTCTGCATGATACGATCGAGAACCCACCTGAGATCTCGGGCGCCATACCGAAGACTTCCAATGAAATTTTCAGGTGATGATCCAACATTGGCAAAGAGCAGCACCTTTACGGGCCACAATCCCAGCCTATCAACGCAATTCTGCTGATACACATCGTCGATGGTTGAGTGCGGGCGCAAAAAATGGCGAAGTGATATGTATACATATATCTCTCCATCTCTCCATGCGACGGTCCATCCGAGTGCGAATACCTTGCACATGGTCATAATGATGGTCACATGACGTATTCCGATAGTCCGATGGTCAGGTATTTTCCAAGGATTGGCTTGTGCTAATGATCGGGAATAAGACTGCGACACCAGAGCCTTAGACAAGAACAAACGACAGAGACTGAGAAGCGAAATGGAACACGGCGAGGAAAAACCGAACGATCAGGTGACAAGAAAATTCATGTAAGGAAGACATCTTGGAATAGAATCTGGATGAAGGAAAGGCATATCATCACGATACTTCTTCATCACGTGGACCCTCTCATCATCTGCTCCCCAGGTTCCTTCCCGATGGTACGACTGTGGCAACGGCTGCTTGATCCGAGACCACCAGCCCTGGAAAAAACCCATTAACGAGTGTTCAGCTTCGTCCGCAATCGAC
Organism: Clohesyomyces aquaticus; assembly: GCA_002105025.1. Classification (NCBI taxonomy): domain Eukaryota; kingdom Fungi; phylum Ascomycota; class Dothideomycetes; order Pleosporales; family Lindgomycetaceae; genus Clohesyomyces; species Clohesyomyces aquaticus. The sequence continues at coordinate 54,809 of MCFA01000010.1, read as the reverse complement.
CAGCTGGTCTTCAGCTCTGGCCGATTACAAAAACGCAGCAGTTCCTCCATTTCAGTGACCAACGCTGACTTGCCTCAACCCTGCTCTTCCACTACCACCACGAGGGGTTTTCGTATCTCCATGACCGCTTTTCTGTACAAATTTGACACCGTGGCTCTCAGCCGCAGTATTTGCGTCATACTTCCACACGTATGTCGCCTTCCCTTATTTCCTCATCATCATTCTCCAGCTCACGGGCTTCTTCACTGCATGTATGCAAGAGCTTGTGGAGAGTCTTTCGATCGTCATGAGAGAGGTCATCATCGATCATATCGAGCGCCTCCCTTCCTTTCTCCAGTGCGGCAAGAATGTCGGCCGATGTCCTGGCCCGAGTGAAGCGCACATACAATGCCTTGGCAAGGAGAGAAAGGATCTGCGGGAGACAGGATGCATCGATTTTCCTCGCCGAGCTCTCAGCCTTTTCCAAAGTCTTTATCGTTTCTTCAATCCATTTTATTTCCTCCAAGGATCCATACCGGGCCTTTAAGGCGTTGGCTCGATTCAGCAGCCTCGTGGGAAGTCTCGGATCATCCTCGGCTGTCATATCCACAACGACCTTCGACAGCTTCAACGCCTCTTCCAGGTCCTCCAGCCTCTTGTCCTTCTCATACTTGGATAAGTACATAGTGGATAGGTCGTTCTGTATAGTCCCGGCATTCGAGCCTCCCGCGACCAACGCTTCCCTCGCCTGCCGTATTGCCTCTTCGATATCCTTTCTCGAACCACTGGTCTCGTATCTGGTACAGAGACAATTCGCTTGATTCATGAGGATGACGGACCGCAAGGTTGAGTCTTCGGTAAGCATGCCTAGCGCTTCTCCATACACCTGGATGGCACCGTCGAGATCTTTACCCTCCTCAAACCTCTCAAAGCGGACGGAGAGACGACTTCCCTGGAGGGCACACCATTGTGCCGCCTTCGAATAGCCGGGTGGGATGTTTTGCGTGGCTTGATGACCGAGGGAACTGGCGATACTACTTTGCGACTTTGCGGCTTCTTCGTCGTTTACGTCGCGTGTCACCCCATATTTCGAGTAGTACAGATCCGCAAGACGATCGTGATGCACGGCTTGAAACGCGGGGTGCTGGTCAGCCGCGGACCTAAGTGCGGCTTCCAGTTGTCCGATTGCGGCCTCTATGTCTTCCAATGTCGTCGGGTCGCCAGAGGATTCTGCCTTGTGCGTCAAGATGTATCCACCAAGGAATTAATGGCTGCAAGAGATAGAGCCTGTGGTAACGAGCGCCACTTACGGTTTCCCGGAACAGACTTTTGGCGGGGGGGTGAAGGCATATTTGCGGCCTGAGCTGTGTGGTTCAAGTCAAGTGTGCTCTGGTTTGTTGAACTTGAGCTGTGCTGGGCTCATAAAGGATTGGCAATAGCCTCCGGGATCGTCAGTTGGGTGACGCCGTTCATGAATGCGTAGATTGGGCAGACTCGGATATCTTGGCGCTGTCGGACGCTCCTCCGGACGTGCCAACCAAGGAGCGGGCCGGGCCAAAGAATAAAGCATGGGAGAGCATATGCGACTGATGGCAAGATCAGTTCAGGCATGCGCCAAAGGCTCATGGGTCCAAAATCCCCGCATGGTGGTGGCGCCGGCGCATGGCGCTAAATTTCTTCGTGGTTAAGGAAAATGGCATTGTCGAAGCCTAGAGCAACTGCTGTTTGCCGGGTGCATCTCATCGCAAGCCTACGGCCGTGGTCGAGGGCGACAGTGGAGGTGGCCTGACGGACAAAAGTGGCGCCATTATCCCGATGCTCAGTCTCCAACTTGGCCCATGGCGATCGGCTCATCTATTTCCCGTTCCTCTCACAGGCGACCGCTAATTCTACAGTACTAAACCGACCTACCGCCGGCAAACTTCGTTCAGAGACTACCTACGAACGCGCGGATGCAGCTTCCAAGCATAGCAGGCCCGGAGCAGAGGCTCGACGCCCCGCAGAAGAGCAAGCTGTCAACTTGGCATCCAGAAGATGGTAAATACATACACCGACATTTCGCAGCCCCGGCCTAGATTTGAAAGCCAGCCTATCAGAGCGCACCAGCAAAGCTATACGCCTCCTCTTGAACTGGACCAAATGCACCAAATGCACCAAATGCGGTTTTGCTACAGTAGTCTGTTGGGATCAGTAGGACAACAGAAAACGGAATCAAGAAGTTCTTAGATTGTGCAGCCTAGCTCTCCAGACAGTCAAGGAAATCACACACCTCGCCGGTCGTGACGCGTTCTCCATATCCAACTCTGAAACCCCTTTCCAACTGTGTGCTGAACAAGCGGCAGTTTCTCGGGTATGGCTCGGTGTCAATATTCGACAGAAGGGGCCTCTCCTAGGAGCCTAAGATGTATTTTTCAGAGTACGCCATCTGAAGTACTCCCCTCCGCATCATCAGGATAATATCCTTACAGAACACCGGTCCAGCTAAACAGGAGTGGTGAGGGGGTGGGTGTAGCCCCTGGCCCCATGCACTTGAGGAAAGACTCGACAAATTCCGAAATTCGCCGTGTTATCGAATCCGTCTATTTACAGTTCAGAACCAGATTGCATATCGACACGGTGCTCCGTGCTTGCGGAGGAATTCCCGATCTTGTCTCCTGATCTGTGCACCTCACATCGCTCTATGAGGTTGAAGGGTGGGCTCTACCCAACCAGATTGATCAGCTGCTGCACAGGAGATTGATCTCATCCCACGAGTTATTTCCAAGACGTCATCGTTCAAGAATATCAGGTTATCCACAACGTCACTGTGCATGAGCATCAGGACATCTTCTGTTTCTTGGGTCCGTTCTCCAATTCTGGACTTACTGCAGCCGAGGTTTGGTCTCCCGATTACACTCAAGCAGGAGCAGCTGGCGTTTTACGAGTATTCCCACCCAACCACGTCGTGCTCCATCATAGTGGTAGGGTGCTAGAGTGGTTTTCCCCGATGCATCCCCGCCACTGTTAAAGATTTGGCTTGGTACGAGAGCGAGATGGGTGGAGTGGAGTGGATGGTGACCGCGATGGGCTCATCGGCTTGTAGAGGCGGTGTTGGCGGGATGTGTTGTCCCAAGTTCGGTGCTGGTTTGACACATGGAGGCGTCTCGTGTCCTAAGAACAAAAATCCGATGTCTTTTACCGACGCCAGATGAGCCAACGCCACGGAGTTCAGCCATCGACCGCATCACCCCACGTCAGTGAGCGACTCAAACCTACCCGGATTAGAGCTACCGACTCATTCCAAACGATTGAGCCTCTCGCGGTAATTGCAACTCGGCGTTTTCCTCCGTCGTGTTGCCATTGCTCAGACGAAAGACCGGATATAACACTCTTCGCCGCTCGGTGTGTAGTCAGCATTGAGGAGGCGTGAAAACCGGATTGTACTTCTCGCCGTATATTTGGATTACGACCAAGGGACCTGTGCCAGACAAGGTCTGGAGTGAGAATGAGGCTCGTGCGCCACGGCAGATCCGCGTTCGAAGGATACCTTGCGCTTCTCAATGAGTGGTGAGTCTTGTTGCCCCTGCTGGGGAGAGATCTCACAGTGTGTAAGGGGTTTTGGAGTCGCCATGAACAGACGTTGTGATGATCGAATTAAGCTTTGAGCTAGCTGGGTCGAGGCTAAAGAGTCTAGACCCGAGGGGCCCTGCAGAATAGAGATGCTGACGCCCACGCCCGTTGGACGATAGGTTATCGCGCCATCAGATATGAAAACAAACCCACCATCTCGCCCTAGTACCTTGTCTGCTCTTCAACAACGTGTCGGCTCTTCAAAATGCATCAATGCCACTGGCACCGCATCTCGGCTGCCATCACACTCGTTCCACTTGCTTCTGGATAAACAGGCCATCACCCCTGAAGCGCGCCCCGGTTTACAACGACCCCGCTTGATGGGCTGATAAGTGGACTCCATCTCGATTCGGGAGCCCAAGATTAACATCTTGATTTTGGCACTCGGTTGGAGTGTTCAGCTTGAGCTCCTCCGCCATCGTACGATTTGCGCATGTCCAGCGCTTCCGGTGTCCCCAACCTCCCAGTGATCTCGAGTTACAAGTATCAGCTGAGCGCATCGTATCAAGTGGGCGCTTTGACCGAGCGACCCCAGTGCAAGTTGGGAAAGGACACTCGTGTTGTAAGAACTCAACATCATTGCGATGAGAAATCCGTCTCAAACGCACTTCTCGATGACCCCAGTCCGTGGCGATTCTCGGAAATGTTTTCCGGAGAATCAGCCGCCCACTCCGGATACGCCTTCGCCTCCGATACTCGGAAAGAAAGTCCTCAACACCATCAACGCTCCGTGTACTTCCAAGGCCGTTGACATGTTGCGAAAGTCAATGGGAAATTCAAAATGCCATATGCCCTTATCATGGGAAAGATCAGCAGAGTCGTCGGGATCCAGATCTTCTTTGTTCGCCACCATTGCGATCTCATGCCCGTTTCCGTGAAACGGGACCACTCGTTCGACGAGAAAATTAAAGAAAAGAGATAATCTGGACTCGTCGAGATTATACGATCAGGCACACCCTCCTCCATTTTTAAATCAGCACCCTGCACAGAATCAAAGTTGTGGGTCACGCCTCGATCGCCAATCGAACATGTCCAAAAGGGTCCCGTATCGAGATTGAGAAAGGCAATCTCGCATTTCCGGCCGCATTTCCGGCCGCATTTCCCATATTCTCGGCACTCCCAGAGATCCAGATCTGTGGGGTTGACGGGGAGAGGTGTCAGGTTTCCGATTCTCAGAAGTGGGATCTGCGATCGGCGATCAGTTGCAGGAGGCTTAATTTGGCTATCCTCAGCGAGGCAGGGACCACGTCAAAAGCCTCATTTCTTGAACCGAGTCCTTACAGAACATCGAAAGCGATGTGCAAACCTCCCACCGCGTATAATCCCTTTGGGCTTATGGATATATTTTGCAAGTTTCCGTCATACTCGATGCGTAGGTTCTGGACACTTTTGATGCCAAGCCATCACACCTCCCATCGGACCTCCACGAACACGGTTTTGATAACAGTTTACTATTTACCATCGAACGAGCATTTCCGCGGCCAAGTTTCGGTAATGGTCAATCTAATTAGGTACTTACTATACAGCCAAGCTAGCTGAACCCCGTAAGGCGCCCTGCCACCACGAGCGCCACGCCTTGAATGTCTCTGTCCATCCTTCCCGGAACGAGCGGCTCGGCTCGCATGATATAGGCGCCGCTAAACTTAACGGCGACCAAGTGGACGGTGGGTGGAGTGGACCCTGGCTGTCGCTTGCAGGTAGCCTAACGTGCTAGCTTAGGTAGATGAAAGCATCCGTTCTAGGTTTGTATGTATGGACTCTGCGTGAGAGATTTTCGGACAGGAAATCCCGGTCTATATATACCTTACCTGGCGGTTGCATATTAATGAATCTTCCCAAGACAATCCCGCCGCGAGGGCTTACAGAGCGTGGGCGTACCTGCAGTTTATCTCTTGCTCCAGTGAACGCCTGGTGTGGCTCACGGATTTCCCGAAAGGAGATCGAACGACTCACCTCCATTCCTATTAAAGAAAGCCTGCCATTCTTGGCCACTAGTATACGTTCCGGAGACTTGGCCTTCTGACATCATGGACCTGTCTCATGTCAACACGGCAAGCGTTTTTGTGCGGAAATATCTCCCGAAAGTTGAATCATGTTATTCAAGTTTCAGCTTTCAAGCTGTGCCTAGGAAACACATGGTACGTATCGGGTGGGCGAGGAAAACTGACGCCTGCCTTTTCTCCTAACAAGGAGTTTGGCTGGAGACCTATTGTACCTCCTTGACCCCACACCTGATCTCACCTTACTCTTCACTTCCTGTCAACTGACCAACCAACACTTCACAGACACCCCGTAATGCAATACAACCAGTTCAAATCGAACACTCTCCCATATCACATACATCACCGGAATCACGCATGAAACAGGTCTCAATCATGGCAGCACTCGTCATGTATAACCAGTGTGGTCTATCACTCCCCTCCACCCGCGTTTTAGAAGTATACCTATGTACAGAACAGTATAATTCTAGAGGTATGCGTTCCACACACTATCATCCCTAGTTGGGACATGTATCGCAACTCCCCTTCAGGAAGATCCTCGTGGGATGCTTTCCAAGCCAAACGACCCCCACCGTGATATTCTTCCTCCTCTTCCTTGTCTTTCGCATCCATATCGCCTCTTTACGTTCGGAGGTCTCGAACTCCTTAAATGATTCAAACGATGACATGCGAGCTTAGTGTTCACTGTACCTCCTAGCGAAGGCGACGGGAAAAGCCCAGCCATGAACATCAAATATCAGAAACGATACAGAAACAGAAACCAACATTAGAAAAGCGAAAGGTTGTCTAGTAGCCACTCGAGACTTTTTCCTAATCGAACTTACGTGGTCTGTAATAACCCCCTTCCTTTCAAGGATGCAAGGGAGTTTTCTTAGGCGCTTGAGAAGGAGGTTATGTCAAACCTAAGGCTTTTTTGTATCCTGCTGGGACCACTTCATGGTCATGGTGTTTTACTAGCATACATACCGTGGTATTGTGTGTACGCATAAGATATGTCCGAAATGATTCTTCAAGCTAATGATCATTCTCCCTAAGACTACCAGTCTCCCAAGAGCCATATTGACTGCACATGCACCAGCCTTTCCATTTCCTTCTCATCCTGCCCACCCATAACTCATCACCACACCCGCGCCCACCCTACCTCTCCACAGTAACCAACCACCCATCCCCCAACACCCGTCCACTCGCATCCACACCCCCCCAAACCACCACACTCGCCCCATCAACCTCCGTCCCCTTCGCCACCGCAAAATGCCCCCTAACACCAACGCCCTTCTTCGGCTGTCCCGGAACCTCCTTCTCCTCATCGCCCCGATCATCCACATGGCGATACACAACCTCACTCCACTGGGCCTCATGCGTATCCTTCCTAATCTCCCTCCTCGTCGCATCCTTGATACTCGCCGCCGTCTGCTTCTCACTCAGAATCTGGAACGCCCAGATATCATCGAAGAACAAGTCCCGCGCATATCCTTCTCCCTGACCGCCGATCGCGAGGAGATACTGTCTGCCTTGTCCAGTCGTCACGTCCACGAGTCCGGCTTCGGATCGCGCGGGTGGGGCTTGAGTTTCCGCGTCTGCGCCTGCGCCCGCGCCCTTGATGTGCGAGAGTTCGCCCCATGACCAGCCACTGGTGAGTGGGGTGGTGCCACCTTCAGCGTGTTTCCATACGGGGCTCACGTCGATGCATTCCATGCCACCCGACGCGTACGTTTCGACCCCCTTCCCGCCAAAGCGATACAATCTGTCGCCCTGCAGAGCGAGACTCGCGCCTTCGCGCGGCTGACCAAGTGGAGTCGGGATATTAGACCAGGTGCGTGTGCGGATGTCGAATGCGACTGCGTCGTTGAGGAGCTCGCGCGTGGCCACATTGCGGCCGCCGACAATGAATATCGTGCCCCATGTATCCTCGTCCGCGGGTTCCGGGACCACTTTTGACGGGTCGGCGGGTTGCTGCGGCGCTTTCTCTTTGAACATGACGCCTTTGGGGCCGGGAAGTTCGGAGCTTGCGGCTGCGTGGCCAGTGCGATGGGAGGGCAATAGAGAGCCTTCGGCGGGGTCGAGGAAGGTCCAGGTATTCGATACCGTGCTGTATACCCATATTCTGCCGTTCTCTGGCTGCAAGCCCTCGCCACCGAATATGTATATACTGTCCCCAATCACGACCGCAGTGTGGCCCTTCCTTAGTGCGGGAAGCTCCCCGCCCGCGCTCGCCGGACGTGCCGGAATCGTCGTATAGTCGGCCTCAAGGACCCCGCTTGAGGGTAAGATGACGATGTGCATGGAATTATCTGCCAATTTTCCTTCTTCGCTCTCACCACCAAATATGTATGCGCGGCCCTTGACGATGGAGAGGGTGTGGTGGCATCGTGGGACGGGAACCGAGATGATGTGAGTGAGACTTGCTTTGAGGGGAAGAGTCGGATGAGCAATGCCTTTTGCGAATGCGACGGCACCCTCGAGGAGGGATTCTGCTGTGTAGAGGGCGCCGGCTATGGCTGGCTCCATTGTGAGATTTCGGAAGCTCGGGAAGCGTTGAGAAGTTGTTGGTGAGTGCTGGCAGGATGTCAATTGGAATTGTTGGATATAGCAGTGAGGATTTTCAAAGGCAGGTTTCCTTTGGAACAGGGAAGCAATTCTGGAATATGTTGGTGGGGCGAGGATCAAAGACTGTTTGTTCCGAAGCTCGTCAGCAGCTTACGAGCTGGCTATGACGCCAGAGGTAGTTAAGGCATCCCTGTCAGCCCCACGTGAATCTTGGCACACCCGGACTGGGAGGGTGAACATATCATCGGGTTTCTGGAAATAAACGCCCGCCAAAGATTCGTTATATGAGAGGAACGTCTAGTGTATCGAACCAGCTCCAATGCTTTGTTCAACGCCTTGGATGCAAAGTGCAAAAAGGCTGCGTAACATCATTACATTCATACATTCGGCGACAGTTGGTCGGATTTGACACAGCGTTCCACCTGTGTCATATGGTCAGTCGAGCTCATTTAAGGGGCGAATGATCTTACACTGTCGATAGAGGCCTGCAAAAAGCTGCGAGCTTCCAGTCCGGCCCAGACCTTGAGCATCGAAAAGTCACCACCGCGAATCATTGACGAGCCACTTTGTGCTCCAAGCTGTCGCAAAATCGGGAGGGCACTACACAATTAGCCCGCGTTGAGATTCGGATGATGGAGAACTTACCCGGCGAAGAGGTCAAGATTCGGATCCAAGCTTCTTCCGATTCCTTCAAGCAGGAGAATGCTGAGAACCACGTTGACGAAGTCTCCCTCCAGACGGACATGATGCGTTCGGACCATGGAGAGGACTTCGTTTAGGATATCGCCAATCTTGATATTCCCAAGCGCGAATGTCTTGCTCTTCACGCCTAGTACGAGGTGCTGCATGCGCAGGGCGAAAACCTCCTTGTCGATGACCGCATCCGGCTGTCTGCATCGTTCAACCATGAGGTGGCCAGCTTTGTATCCGTCGAATTCCGCAATAGCCTTGAAAAGATCTAGGAAGTTGGCTCTGTTTACCGCATTGAGCTCGGTGACTAGGCCAGTATCGATGAAAATGATCTGTGGTCTGTAGCCCTCGTCATCAATTTTCTGGAGCTGAGCAACCCACTCATTCGACTTCTTCTTGAAAGGTCGAAGTCTCTCAAGTACTTCCTCTGTGACATCTGGGGATTCCCTAGGGCCAGTTGTTCTATCCTCTTTCTTGGTGAAGAATGACACGTCCAGTTTTTCCGGCTTGTAGAATCGGACCATGATGTTTCCGGGATGTAAATCGGCGTGGATGAAGTTATCAATCAGGACCATGGTTAAGAACGCATTAAGGCCTTCATCGGCGATGTCTTTCTGAAAGATACCTCCGCCATTCTGAAGGAAGTCTTCCATTGGGATGCCTTGCGCGAACTCTTCGATCAGCACTTCTCGAGTGGTGTATTCCGTGTATGGGTAGGGGAACCAGCATGTGCTGCGATTCTTGAAGTTGCGCCGGAAGAATGTGAGGTTTGCAGCCTCTATCCGCAGGTCCAGCTGTAACCGCATCATTTCACCGAACTGCGTGACTTCGTCTGGGAACGACAGCCATTCCATGGTTGGTATGGCGTTGATGATGGAGGCAAAGAAGGCCATGATGCGCAAATCTCTGCGCACAATCCTTTCGACCTTGGGATGAAGGACTTTGATGGCAACATGCTTCGACGGGACTCTTTGTGGTATACTCTTCAACGTCAGGTCGACATTCTTTCGTATCCTCTGTCGCAAGTTTGGTGTCTCTTGCTCCAGATCCATGTCACCAGGTGCGACGAGATCGTCCTTTAGCCTAGCCTTGTACACTTGCGCTATTGCACCCACACCGAGGGGTACGTCGTCGAATTCCTCAAAAATGTCTTCAAATCGCCGTCCATCAAAAGCTTTTTCGACTGTTCTTTTCGTGACCTCGAGCGAGTGTGCAGGCGCGTGCGAGTGGAGGGTAGACATGGTTGCGCAGAGCTCTGTTGGGAAAATATCTGTCCGCGAAGCGGCCCATTGACCGAGCTAATGATCGTAGTTAGCCTGCACCCGCTTGCCATTGAACAATATGTACCTTTATGAAGGCTGCCCCGGCTCGCTCCATTGACCGCACAAGAAAGCCATACCACCACAGCGTCCCACTCCTCTCTCCATCCTTGTCAGGTTGGCGCTTTCCAACCCAGATCAGTGGGATCGTGGCCAGGACAGGCACAAAGATAAAAACCAGATGCAAGAATCGGAAGCCAGTACATATAGGCTCGACCACGTAAGCATCAACGAAGAAGTATATCCCTCGCCGAACTCTCTTGGAGCCCTGTATCGCCTTGGGGACCTTCTCCTTCAGCTCTTTCCTCGACGCTTCCAACATCGCCTCCTCATGGGTCTTTCCGCCATCTTCGGTGTTCTTCTGACTGATGGCTACAAAGGCGAGAGATGTGAGACCGGCCCCAGTGGCAGTCGCGCCAGACCAGAGTATTTTATTCCTGGGGAATTGTGGATTCGCAAAGTGTCTCCGGAGGAATGGGGTATGAGTGGATGCGAAGCGGCGCGCGGGTGCTTGACTGATAAAGGGAGCGGATTGGCGAAGCCCTTGACGGAGACATTGGCGGCCAAGAAGCACAGCCGGCCTCATAGTACAGGATGTGTAGCAGGATGAGCGCGTGGATGGTCCATGAGGCGCAAAAGTCGATGTCGAGGATGCCTATCACGAGGAAGCCGCGGTTGCCCAACGTCATGATGGGCACGGGCCAGGGCCGTGGTGAGCCGAGTATCTGCTCTGCTTCCAGATCAACCCATTGCCCGAGCCTGAATTACAATGATATTTGGCTTGTTCCACGCGGTATAACTGTAATTCTAAGCGAGCTGTGCGAGGGATTATTGAGTTGGGCTTAACATTACTTTTGGCAGCTTTTGTCCTCTTCGATAAATGTGCATGCACATTTTCCAATGGCTTCCTTGTATGTCTTCCTCGAATTCAGCTCTTATTATTTAGTGAATTCGTATGCTTCGAAGCGTATCCTGATCTCCCAATCCCGCGATTTATCTACGGGAACTGGGTTCTATCATTTGCGTCACTCGATTAGCAGATAATACAGTCAGCGCTTGGACTGATCCCCACTTGCGCCAATCCGATGATACCCTGCGACCCAAGTTCGACTCGGCCAAGATAAACATGCCTTGAGTGTGTACATAGATGAAAGGCGTCCAGTGCGGCGAAGTCTTAGGTACATGAGTAGATACCACCCAATATGACATCGACACCTGCTACAACAATGTCTAACGCGCTCCCCACAATCGTCCTCGTTCACGGCGCCTGGCACACACCACCCAACTACCAGTCATTCAACGACGCCCTTACTGCTGCGGGTTTCTCCGTGTATTGTCCGCACCTGCCAAGTTGCAACAACAACTCTCCGCCTTCTGCATCCCTCACAGAGGATGTGGGTGCTGTGCGTAAAGTCGTCGAACAGCGCGTTGAGGCCGGCGAACTCGTTTTGATGATCATGCATTCGTATGGAGGCATAGTCGGAACCAACGCTGTGACGGACCGCCTCCTTCGCAGCACACGTGCGACAAATGGCCAACCCGGCGGAGTCATACATCTGCTCTATCAGTGCGCGTATCTCTTACAGCCCGGAGCGAGCGTCATGGACATCTGCAAGGCCGCTGGTTTTTTCCCGCTCTGGGACCAGTATATCAACAACTTCGAAGACGGGACTAGCTTCCCCATCGACCCGGCTGCAATGTTCCTGGGTGGTGTCGAACCCGCGGTCGTCGACGCCGCGATACCGCATCTCGTCCGCTCCCCGCTATCAGCCTTTGATGCACCGTCTGGGAGTGATTGTTGGAAGAAGTTGCCTGTCACCTACGTGCTTACTGCCAAAGACGGCGCAGTGCCGACTCCATATCAGGACATCATGATTGAGCGTGCCGAGAGAGACGGGGTTCTGATCAGAAAGGAGTACTACGACACTTGTCATAGCGTTTTCATATCAAAGAAGAAGGAAATGGTAGATTTAGCTCTCCAGGCAGCAAGAGATGATCGTAATACTCAGTAGAATAAATCTAAGCTGCAATCAGGTCTTCGAAATCAGTGAGACGTTCACGTACATCTTTCAGTTGGTTGCCTAGAAGCCGCAGGGTGTTGAATACAGCCTAACAAGACGACCCAAGTTGTTTTATATTCCATCTCTGGCCCCTCTCTGCTTCCGACTCTCGAATCTCATGGTGTTGCTTTCGTTTGACGGCTGGTGCTCTTCGTAATAAGAACATGGCAACTGGAGGAGGCATTGGTATGAAAAAAAAATTACAGACGACGGGAAAATTTCACCCAACACTATCTTTCCGTGGTAATGAGTACATCAAGTTCTAGAAAATGTATCATGATTGGTGTGAGTAGGATGAACTGGGGAATAGGGGCAATCGTCTCGGGATCGATCGTCGAGGAGGTTCCCCTTATCGATAAGAGGCACGTCAAGAAACGGGAAAGCGCAGCGCCGCGGCCATGATCTCCACATGACGGCGTCGGTGGTCTTTCTGGATCGCGCAACGTGTTCAGCTCGCCGCCAAAAGCAATCACAGATCGGGGTGGGGACTAAATAGGCCGCCATTGCGATTATATTCCCCTTTAGACCACGCATTCTCCTATCCGCATATCCTTTTGCTTGTCCTCTTCGACTTAGGTTTCATTGACGACTCTCCTTCGCATTGAACAACACCGTTCCACTCACGTTACATAGTTGCTGGGCATATACCCAGCCCTTACCCAATGAGTGCTCCTACTGTGACAAAGGCAGAAACATCCTACCCCATATTTGCCGCCACTTTCGCTCACAACCATCCTGGCTGCTTGGTAGTCGCTGGAGGCGGAGGAGCGTAAGTTTCTCTGCGCATATCAAAGGCCTTGAATGTGCTGACACCCACTTGCAGGGGCCGAAGCGGAGTCGGCAACAAGATAACTGCCTTCGATGTTTCCTCCAGAGCGCCGACCGTTCCCAGCTTCGCCGAAGTCGACCTCAGCCGAGACGAAGACTCTGTAACCTGCCTGGCGAACCTCGCGACCAAAGATGGGCTTATGCTATACGCTGGAATCAATTCGTCCGATGAAGACCGATTGAAGGACAAAAATGAACACTTTCGCGCATTCCAGGTGGCATTCCCCAAGAATAGGCGGGCAAGCGATGCCAGCTCGGAGAAGAGTCAGCAGGGCGCATTGTCATTTCTGAGCAAGACAAGGCTTTTCAAGACACTTTCCACGCCGAGTGCGAAGAAGGAGGGATACCAGCGCCTGGTACGGCTTTCGCCACCCAAGAGGAGCGCTTCGGGGAACCGGCGCATTGGAGCGATCGCTTCCAGCCTCGCCGCAGACGAGAACGAGATCGTGATATTCAACGCGACCTCGAATCTGCCGGATATCATTCAGCGCATTGCATTGAGCAAGGGCCAGGAAGCGAACGATCTCGATATTCTGGAGCCCGAGGACGGACAATTCAAGATTGCCTATTGCACAGACTACGATGTATACATCCAGGAGCTCGACTACGACTTTGGAAAGAAGAAGCCGTTGGGAAAGCTACAGTCGCCGGAGAAGAAGTATGCTGTTCCTTTCCCGGACGTGTTCGAAAAGAAAGGCAGACCCAAGATTCGATGTCTCCGCTGGCTCTCCCCCTCGCACCTGCTCCTCCTAGCGAATTTGCCAAATAGAACTGGAGTCGAGCTTTATATACTCCGACTTTACGGCGACACAATGGGGAGCATCACTCTCCGGAAGCGCTTGTCTGGACACGTCAAAGCTGCGGTGGACATGGATGTTGCATGTCTTGATCCCGACAGCGATGGGGCCTACCAGATTGTGATCGCCGTGGCGGGGATCGATATCAGCATCAGTGTTCTCACCATGGACTTCCACGGAACGAACAGAAACAGTCTTAGCCGTTTCCATCCTTATGCAACATATTACGAGGTGCACCCTCTGCAAATGACCAAACTGGTCTTCTCGCCATTCTTTTCTCCATGGACGGCACCTGGGGCATCTCCTACAAAGAAAGCAGGCCCTCAATATCTCCGTTTAGCTTCGACGTCTCTCGGAAACAGCATATCGATCGAAACATTCACCTTGCAACCTGCGTCAAGCTCTCCGCGCTCCCGGTACCTACTTAGCTCTGCCGGCAAACGCAGACTCTACAAAGGGGCAACGTACTTCGCGATTGCATTCGTCGTAATCATGGTCGCTATCCTTGTCCAATCAGTCTGGGACCCTGAAGGAAACATGACTAAGGGTCTCGTTTCTGAGGACTTCCGCAAGGCAATGAGCGGAATAAATGCTCCTGGTTCGAGGTCAGGGCAAGTCCATGTCGCAGATGCTGTGCCAGAAGGTGTCAAAGCCCCTGTAGCACAGGCCTCTCAGCGTCTGCGTGACCTGCTGCACTTGCCTCATGGCGAGAGCGAAGCTGATACGGAGAAGAAAGCCGTGGTGATCCACCTCGACCCTGACGCGGATTCTTCACTGAGCACGGAGGTTCACGAAGACTTGGACGCGATAGCTGAGAAGCACACAGAAGCTAAGAAGTGGGAGGAATTATCACAAGCCGAGCGCAAGCGGTGGAAACAGAAGCTGACCGACGCAGGCATGTGGGCTGTGGATGAAGGTGAAGGCATCCTCAAAGGGATCTTCTTTAGTGAAGTTGCAGGCATGGTTGGAGCCGTGGCACAGGGTATTATTAATGGGTGAAGCGGTCACTGGATGTGTCTTAGGGTTGCATGAGGTGTCTTCAGTGATGTATTATTATTGGACTGCGGTCATATTTCATTGGGGCTTTTCAACTCGTGAAGCAACAGCATGCAGTTTGGCTAAGCTGACAACTAGCCCTAACAGAGGCATGCGTATCAACTTGGATGTGTTAAGGTTGTGATGCTTCACATCGATTTGGCCCGTGAATATGGTCGTGGCACGCGAATGCCCAATCGGGCAAGCGGTGAGAGAGGGAACCTTGGAACACGGGTCCGTGCGTCACTCCCCGTGACATCGTTCCAGCGGAGACCTCCAGCAGCTACTGTTAATTCTAATTTCACCACGCATCTCCCCTCTCCCTCTCTCGTCCTTGTTATACTTCCGCAACCCCCCCTTTCTATGGAAGAGCGCGCACCTCTGTTCCTTGCTGCTGCGCGCTTCAGGTGAAGCTATCAACATGGCACAGCAAGCTCCGTCCACGGCCGTGTGGGACCGGCTCTTCGCAGAGCTTAAGTCAAGGCAAGTAGCTCTCCGCGCGCATATGACAAAGCTGACACGCTGCAGGAACGATGACACGCGAATAAAGGCTGCTCATAACATCCGTCTGAACATCGAATCTTGTCACCGAGGTTGGGACGACAAGAAGCCTGCTGCTCAGACACCCTTGGACTGACCCATCGCAGAACTCCCCCCGAATATCTTCACTCAGACGTACAATGATATCAACCAACGCATTTCGCTCCTCATTGTCAGTGGCAGCGACTCGAATGAGCGCATTGGCGGAATCCATGCACTCAACGCTCTCATCGACTTCAAAGGCGACGATGCGGGCCAGAAGACCACGAAATTCGCGAGCTACCTCCGAACTGTCATGCGCGGGACGGATACGGCATCTATGGTCGTGGCGGCGCGAGCGCTCGGGCGATTGGCAAAACCTGGAGGAACACTGACCGCGGAGCTCGTGGAAGCTGAGGTCAAAGGGGCACTCGAATGGCTGCAACTTGAACGGTCGGAGAATCGCCGTTTCGCAGCGGTCTTGATTCTCCGAGAGCTTGCTAAGAACTCTCCAACGCTAATGTACCAATGGATTGCGCAAATATTCGAGGTTATATGGGTAGCCCTCCGAGATCCCAAGGTCCTCATCCGGGAATCCGCCGCGGAGGCTATCAGCGCTTGCTTCGAGATCATCTCTCCTCGAGACTCACAAATGCGGCAACAGTGGTTTGGGAGAGTCTATGATGAGATTCTGAAGGGCTTCACCATCAACACGAATGAGGCCATCCACGGATCTCTTCTGACAATGAAGGAGCTATTGGACAAGAGCGCCATGTTCATGAATGAACAAAAATACAAGGAGACCGTCGAGACCGTCCTCAAGTATAGGGACCACCGAGATGCCCTTGTGCGAAGGGAGGTTGTCCTAATTATCCCCATTCTCGCCAGCTACTCTCCAACCGAGTTCGCGGCCAAATATCTCCACCAATGCATGCTCCATCTACAAGGTCTCATTCGAAAAGACCGCGACCGGGACAAGGCGTATCTTGCCATCGGGTCAATTGCCAATGCTGTAGGCGTCGCTATTGCCCCATATCTCGAAGGCATACTAGGCTTCATCCAGGAAGGCCTCATTGCGAAATCGTGAGTTCCCTTACTGATTTTGTCGAGATGTGCTAACCCGAATTCAGACGAAACAAGGCCGGGACCAACGAGGCACCTATATTTTCATGTCTTAGCATGGTTGCTGCTGCAGTTGGTCAAGCTCTGAGCAAGAACGTTGAGCGGTTGCTGGATCCCATCTTCTCGTGTGGACTGAGTGACTCTCTATTTCAAGCGCTGGTTGATATGGCTCATTATGTTCCGCCTTGCCGACCGATGATCCAGGACCGACTTTTGGATCTGCTTAGCCAGATTCTCGCCGGTCGTCGATTCTTACCCTTGGGTAACCCTCACCAAGGATCCCAACCACCCATCATCTGGACTCGAGACCAAAAAGACACCCACTCCATACCCGCGAAGGAAGCCGAGATTGCACTCGCTCTCACCACACTTGGCAGCTTTGACTTCTCTGGACATGTACTCAATGAGTTCGTCCGCGACGTAGCTATTCGCTACGTTGAGGCTGACAACCCCGAGATTCGAAAACGCGCTGCGTTGACTTGCTGTCAGCTCTTCGTTAATGATCCCATTGTGCATCAGACGAGCACCCATGCCACGAAGGTGGTGGGAGACATCATTGAGAAATTGCTCACTGTCGGAGTCGGCGATGTTGATCCAGACATCCGCTGGTCGGTTTTGATGGCCCTCGACGCACGCTTCGATCGACATCTGGGCAAGGCCGACAATGTTCGGACTTTGTTCCTCGCCCTCAACGATGAAATATTCCCCATACGAGAAGCCGCCATGTCCATTATTGGCCGGCTTACCAGAATCAACCCGGCCTATGTCTTCCCGTCGCTGCGCAAGGTCCTCTTACAATTGTTGACTGAGGTCAACTATGCCAACAGTCCGCGAAGTAAGGAGGAAAGCGCAAAGCTGATCAGTAATCTCGTAGGTGCTGCTGATGCCTTGATCAAGCCACTTGTGGATCCAATCGTTGCTGTCCTCCTTCCAAAGGCCAAGGATTCTAACCCGGAAGTTGCTTCCACTACATTGAAAGCAATTGGCGACCTAGCGACTGTGGGTGGAGAGTCTATGATCAAATACATCCCAGAACTCATGCCCATCATTCTCGACTTTATGCAAGACCTCAGCTCAGATTCGAAACGCTTTTCCGCACTCAGGGCTCTCGGTCAACTCGCAACCAACGCCGGGTATGTCATCGAGCCATACAGAGACTATCCAGAGCTCATGAACATTCTGATGAATATCGTCAAGACGGAGCCAGAGGGAGAGCTTCGCCGCGAGACTGTCAAGCTGATGGGTACATTGGGGGCTCTAGATCCTGACGAGTACCAGAAAATCCAAGAGCAATCGCCGGACAAGCACCTCGTTGCAGAAGCCCAGGCCGTCACGGATGTCTCCTTGATCATGCAAGGCATTACGCCTTCCAACGAGGAATATTATCCCACCATCGTCATCAGCACACTGATGGGCTTGCTAAAGGATACGTCATTGGTCCAGTTCCATTCCGCTATTGTTGATGCGGTCATGAACATATATGCCACAATGGGCCTAAAGTGTGTACCCTTCCTGAATCAGGTAGTTCCTGGGTTCTTGACGGTAATTCAAGGCGCTCCGCTTGGACGCGTCGAGGGGTACTTTAACCAACTCAGCCTGCTCGTACGGATTGTCCGCCAACACATCCGCCCTTACCTTCCAAGCATCTTGAGCACCATTCAAGAATATTGGAGCGCCAATCCTCAATTGCAATCGACAATCTTATCCCTCATCGAGGCAATCGCGCGTTCGCTCGAAGGGGAATTCAAGGTCTATCTTGCAGATGTGCTGCCGCTCATGCTTGGTGTTCTGGACCAGGATCAAACCAGCAAGCGTCTCCCTTCGGAGAGGGTGTTGCATGCATTCCTCATATTTGGTTCCAGCGCGGAGGAGTATATGCATCTAATCATACCGGTAATGGTCAAGATGTTCGACAAGCCTGGTCAGCCTTTCTCAATTCGGAAACAAGCTCTTGAAACGCTCGGCAGACTCTCAAAACAAGTCAATATTTCTGAGTTTGCGGCACGTATCATACATCCGATTTGCAGAGTCCTCTCGGGCAGCGATCCAAACATCAAGCAAACGGCTTTAGACACCCTTTGCGCTCTCGTATTTCAGCTCGGGCCCGATTACATTCACTTCGTTCCAACCGTCAACAAAATCCTCCTCATCAGCAGTATGAGTCCGAAGCAAACCGCAAATTATCTCCTTGTTGTCTCGAAGCTTCAGAAAGGCGAGCCTCTACCCCAGGATCTCAGCCCCGATTCACGTTATGGAGATGACGATGAGGATATGAATCCCGCGGAGATTCTTACAAAGAAGTTGGCGGTGAACCAGCAACATCTGAAACTAGCCTGGGAGGCGTCCTCCAAGACTACCCGAGAGGACTGGATCGAATGGATGAGGCGCTTCAGCGTCGAACTACTCAGGGAGTCTCCGCAGCAAGCTCTCCGAGCGTGTACCCCGTTGGCGAGTATTTACAACCCTATTGCGAGAAGCCTTTTCAACTCTGCGTTTGTTTCTTGCTGGACAGAACTGTATGACCAATATCAAGAAGAACTTGTGCGGTCCATCGAAACCGCACTCACATCACCACATATTCCACCCGAAATCCTCCAGATCCTTTTGAACTTGGCAGAATTCATGGAACACGACGACAAAGCTCTTCCGATCGATGTACGGATACTTGGCATGTACGCAGGAAAGTGTCATGCTTTCGCAAAAGCGTTGCATTACAAGGAGCTTGAGTTCAACGCCGAGCAGAATGCTAGCGCTGTCGAGGCACTAATAAGCATTAACAACCAACTTCAGCAGACCGACGCAGCCTTTGGAATCTTGCGTAAGGCACAAGGTTACCAAGATGTCGAGTTGAAAGAGACCTGGTTCGAAAAACTTCAAAAGTGGGACGAAGCGTTGAATTCTTATCAGCGACGGGAGTTGGAAGAGCCAGGCTCCTTTGAAATTACCATGGGCAAAATGCGATGTTTGCATGCTCTAGGTGAATGGGATCTGCTCTCTGAGCTATCGTGGGAGAAGTGGGAGAGCGCAACTCCGGAATATCGCAAGGCAATTGCACCGCTTGCAGCGACCGCTTCCTGGGGCTTAGGCAAATTCGCTGACATGGATAAGTACCTCAAGATCATGAAGGAGCATTCGCCCGACCGTGCTTTCTTCGCTTCTATTCTCAACATCCACAACAATCGATTTGAGATAGCCATGGAGGAGATTGCAAAGGCCCGGAAAGGCCTTGACACGGAGCTGAGCTCACTTTTGGGCGAGTCGTATCAGCGCGCCTATTTGCCAATGATCCGGGTTCAGATGCTTGCAGAGCTCGAGGAAATCATACAATACAAGCAGAATGAAGGAAATCTCGAGAAGCAGGCAAGTATGCGCCATACTTGGATGAAGCGTCTGAGGGGCCTACAACCAAATCCGGAGGTGTGGCAACGAATGATGAAAGTCCGTCAGCTTGTCATTACACCACACGAGAGCATGGACATGTGGCTCAAATATACGAATCTCTGTCGGAAGAGCCACCGCCAGGGTCTAGCGGAGAAGGCCTTGCAAAAGCTACTGGATATCGATTCCGGCGACGTTTTCAGTTATGCGAGGACACACGCCAACGAGATCCCGTATCCTGTGACTTATGCCGTGTACAAGTTCAAATGGGCTACACCGAACGCCCGGGCGGATGCACTCGAGGCACTCAAGGACTTCACTTCCCGGCTATCAGATGATCTTTCAATCCGAGCGCGCGCTGCTGCCAATCCAATGATATCTCCGAATGGGATGAACGGGATGACCAACGGACATGCCATGAACCCAATGAATCCCTTCGCCGCTACGAATGGCGTCAACGGTGTCAGTGTCGGTGTCAACGGAATGACAGGCTCCAATGTTCTCAATGGACCCGGGTCCGCAAACTCCCCTAGCGATCTGGCTGAGTGCCAGCGCCTCCTAGCTAAATGCTATCTCAAGCAGGGAGACTGGCAGTCCTCATTACATGACAATGAATGGGATCATGACCAGGTTCATGAGATATTATCAGCGTATGCGGCAGCCACCCGATACAACCAGAACTGGTACAAAGCTTGGCACGCATGGGCGTTGGCGAACTTTGAGGTCGTCAGTACAGTTACCTCACAGGCAGACCGAGAGTCAACTGATTTGCCATCAAATCTCGTGCACGACCATGTGGTCCCGGCTATTCATGGCTTCTTCAGGTCTATTGCGCTGTCGTCGACCAGCTCACTTCAGAACACGCTCCGATTGTTGACTCTATGGTTCAGCCACGGCGGACTTGCTGAAGTTAATCGTACTGTTATCGAAGGAATAAAAACAGTCCCCATCGATACGTGGTTGGAGGTCATCCCCCAGCTGCTAGCACGTATCAATCAACCGAATCCGACAGTCAGGCAGTCTATTCACCAGCTCCTGATTGAAGTCGGCAAAGCGCACCCCCAAGCTCTGGTCTTCCCTTTGACAGTGTCCATGAAGTCCGATGTAGCTCGGAGGTCACGATCCGCAAGGGAGCTTATGGAAGCCATGCGGGAACATTCCCCACGACTCGTCGAACAAGCAGATCTCGTCAGTACCGAGCTGATTCGTATCGCGGTCCTATGGCACGAGCAATGGCATGAGGGCCTAGAAGAGGCGTCACGTCTGTATTTCGGCGACAAGAACATCGAGGGAATGTTCGCTACCCTCGCACCATTGCACGCCATGATTGACAAGGGACCGGATACCCTGAGGGAAATCTCATTCATACAGTCTTTTGGCCGAGAGCTGCAGGAAGCCCGCGACTGGTGCAACACCTTCCGCACGTCTGGCGAAATGGGCGACCTCAACCAGGCATGGGATCTTTACTACCAGGTGTTCCGGAAGATTGCACGTCAATTACCGTCTCTCATGACACTTGAACTTCAGTATGTCTCTCCTAAGCTCAAAGAGGCCAGTGACCTCGAACTTGCTGTTCCCGGAACATACCAGGTCGGCAAACCGGTTATCCGCATCATGTCCTTTGAGCCCGTTTCAACTGTCATTCAGTCCAAGCAGCGCCCAAGGAAATTGGAAATGCGTGGCAGCGATGGCAAAACGCACACGCACATCCTAAAAGGACACGAAGACATTCGGCAGGATGAGCGCGTCATGCAGCTTTTCGGCCTCTGCAACACGCTCCTCATGAACGACACCGAATCTCGCAAGCGGCATTTGAACATCCAGCGTTATGCTGCGGTGCCGTTGTCCACACAGTCTGGTCTTCTTGGGTTCGTACCGAACAGCGATACCCTTCACGTTCTTATTCGAGAATACCGCGACAGCCGCAAGATTCTCCTCAACATCGAACACCGCATCATGCTGCAGATGGCACCCGATTACGATTGCCTGACTCTCATGCAAAAGGTAGAGGTATTCGGGTATGCTCTTGACAATACGACAGGCCAAGATCTCTACCGCGTCTTGTGGCTGAAGAGCAAGAGCTCCGAGGCTTGGCT
This sequence comes from Clohesyomyces aquaticus, assembly GCA_002105025.1. Taxonomy (NCBI): domain Eukaryota; kingdom Fungi; phylum Ascomycota; class Dothideomycetes; order Pleosporales; family Lindgomycetaceae; genus Clohesyomyces; species Clohesyomyces aquaticus. The sequence continues at coordinate 32,830 of MCFA01000010.1, read as the reverse complement.
TGACCGGCGAACCAACTACACCCGATCTCTCGCAGTAATGTCCATGGTCGGCTACATCCTCGGTCTAGGAGATCGCCACCCATCGAATCTTATGCTGGACAAGGTAACTGGCAAGATTGTGCACATCGACTTTGGCGACTGCTTCGAAGTTGCCATGCATCGGGAGAAATATCCGGAACGCGTCCCCTTCCGACTAACCCGTATGTTGACATACGCCATGGAAGTCAGCAACATCGAAGGCAGCTACCGGACGACTTGCGAGCACGTCATGCGAGTATTGCGATCGAACAAAGAATCCGTTATGGCTGTTCTCGAGGCCGTAAGTTACGAAGGCCCGAATTTTCTATATCTGAAGCTCATGAATATCCACCAGTTCATCCACGACCCACTACTAACATGGAGACTTGGCAATCGGGAGTCTCCACCAGAACCATCCTTCCCATCCGAACGTCGACAATCTATCATCGGCGATGCAGAGCGAGATATGAGTTCCCTTGCCCGCGGCAGGCATCGGTCAAGCGTCGTGCCGGCAAATGAAGCGGAGGCAAAGGAAGTCCAAAACGCTCGCGCTTTGCAAGTGCTATCGCGTGTGAAGGAGAAATTGACGGGCCGCGACTTCAAGGTCGGTGAAGAGTTGAGTGTAAATGCGCAGGTGGACAGGCTGATCAAGGAGGCGACGAATCTGGAGAATCTGTGTCAACATTATATTGGTTGGTGCAGCTTCTGGTAATCGGGTTAGGGATAGTCCAGAGAGCATCTGTGAGTAACACCTCTTTTCATTTCTGGGATTGTGGAGGCATGCCGCCCGCCGGGCTTGAACTTGGTCACTTTTCGTTGGGAGGAGTATGGTTATTGGGAACCCTTTTCTTGTATCTGCGAATGTTGTCACGTACCGTCTGGGATGGGATATGCATGTGCTTATCAGCGGCATCGGCGGAGCATGGATTGGTTTGGGTACGGTAAATGTGTTTGGGAAATGCTGTCTTTTAAAGACACGCATTACAGATAGGGATCTGCTCTGATTGCACGATCCACGAAACTACATGTCTGCAATTGAAATTTTGTAGCTGTGAACTAATCTGCACGCTCCCGAATACCCGAAGTCGGGGGTTGCGCCAGCCCGGATCCCGGCTTGAAGATGATTCCATATCACTCCCGAGGTCCAGTCAAGTTCCCTGGAAAACCGGGCTACTGCGGCCAATGCAGATTCTAGCCGATCTGTCATCGTTGCACAGACCATTCTTGTTCTGAGTGTGGGGGATCGGAAGTATATGTTCCACCTCCCCCCCTTAGGGTATCTTGTGTGCGATGGATGTTCGTTCTGTTGGGGAAAGTTCGAGACACTGAAAACTTTTACACTTGACAGCCTCCGACGTCATCGCTCGTGACTCGACGCTATTCTACACCACCTGCGCTACCTATATTCTTCCCTACCCTGTTATCGTCCTTTATATTTTGGATTCGCCGATCCTTACTTTCTTCGATTATCTGTGTTTGACAGTCCAGCCAATCAGCCCGATCTAGATTGGATCGAGCAACATCCCTCGTGACCACCTCAGCTCTCCTCTACCTATCTATCCTGTAGTCCCTCGTCCTCCAGCATCGATCAATCGATGACGGTCGAGAAATTCGACTCCTCGCTCCCCAAAGACGAAGATGCAGACCGCGATACAATGTCCACATCTCGCATATCGACAGACTCCTCGGGAAGCGCAGATGAAAGATTGAGATGGAGAAATGCGCCGTTGATAGTGACGCCGAATCCGGAGAGGAGGAATCCATTTGAGGAGGTGGAAGTGGAGGAATTTGTTAGTGGAGAGGGAGAGAAAGAAAAGCGGGGTTTGGGAAGGGGGCAGGTCGATGGTGCGGCGGCAAAGGAAGGAGAAGGAGGGACGGATGGAATGGCGCATAGAGATGAAGAGGTTAGGAAGAAGAAGTTGAGCTGGAGGGAGAGAATTAGGCATTTCACGTGGACGTGGTTTACGATGACTATGGCGACGGGGGGTGTGGCAAATGTGTTGTATACTGGTACGTCATGGGTTACTGGTGCCATTTTCGAAGCTATCTTCCAAAAATTGTTATTCGGAGTCAAAATTCTGACCTGCTTTGCAGTACCGTTTCGTTTCCGTGGATTGTACGCCCTGGGATGCATATTCTTTATCCTGAACATCGTTCTCTTCCTCTTCAATATATCGATGATCAGTCTGCGCTTTTACCTCTATCCACGCACCTTCAAAGCTTCCTTCCTCCACCCAACCGAATCTCTCTTCATCCCTGCGGCAGTCATCAGCTTCGGCACCATCCTGATCAACATCTCTCAATACGGCGTCGACTTCACCGGATACTGGCTAGAACAAACCATGATCATCATGTACTGGATAGACTGCGGCCTGGCCATATGCTTCAGTATCGGCATCTACCTAATAATGTGGTCCACACAAACCTTCACCATCTCCCAGATGACACCCGTATGGATCTTTCCCGCCTACCCTCTCCTAATCATCGGCCCGCATGCAGGAAACCTAGCACCCAAAGTCAGCGACCCCATCCTCGCGCTCAATATCGTCATCTCCGGCTACGTCATCCAAGGTATCGGCTTCCTCGTTTCCCTCATGATCTACTCCGCCTTCCTCTACCGCCTCATGACGCAGAAACTCCCCAAAGAATCCCTACGTCCAGGCATGTTCATCTCCGTCGGGCCCTCCGGCTTCACCGTCGCAGGCGTTATCAGCATGGGCCAGATCCTCCCCAAAATCGTCCCGCCAGACTTCATGGGGCCCGGGATGGGTGAATTCGCCGGCAAAGTCAGCATGATCTGCGCGAACTGGATGGGCCTCTGGCTCTGGGGTCTCGCATTCTGGTTCTTTTTCGTCAGCGTCGGGGCACATTGGTCTTGTGCCAAGCGAGGGAAAATGGACTTTGCGATGACATGGTTCAGTTTTGTGTTTCCGAATACGGCGCTCACGACTGCGACCTTTGCGGTTGCAAGGGCGTTGGGCAGGAATAGGCCAATTCAGTATGTGGGCTGTGCGATGACGGTTGTGCTTATTTTGGCTTGGTTTTTGGTGTTTGCGATGATGATTAGAGCGGTGGTTCTGGGGCAGATTCTTTGGCCGCAGAAACAGGAGGATAGGACGGAAGGAGGCTGGAAACAACCGAGCATTGAGGAGCAGAAGAGGAGGGGATGGATTGTGGATGGAGAGTTGGGGGACGAGGATGGGAGGCATTGGAGTTTGGCTAGGACATTTAGTCGGAGGGGGAGGGTAGGGGGAAGTGGGGAGAGGAATAGTGTGGACGTTGATGAGAGAAGAAGAAGGGCATGGAGTATGGGGAGGAGTATGAGTAGGCGGCGTTGAAAGGTGGTGGAGGAGTATAGAGGGACAGTGAGGAGGACTACTGGAGAGCAGGGGCGGGTGGCGTTTTGCTTTGATGCAGCATTATACCTTTATCGTACCTTGATTGAAGTATCTTACCCTTTTTCTTGCCTTTCTCATCGATATATCGCGTTTGGGCAATGGGCCACTGACACCGGGTCGGGTCCAGTTTACCCAGTCCGTGGTTCCTTCTTACTCTAGAGTCCCTCGTCCCAAGTTCTTGCGGCAGGAAATGTTTCCTCGGTGAGAGTCTCCCATACATTATTCACTATAAATTGATTCTATCGATAAGTGGTAAGAGGCAGTAGTGGGAATGCTTTCGTGATCCAAGTCTCGACCAATGAGGCGTTTCCGAGGTGCTCAGCTGCATGCCACGACAGCACGGGCACGTTCGGCTCAGCCTCAATCCGGCTGCGGATCGATCACGAAGACTTCGTCAGCTGTCGCCATCTTCTCTCTACCCTCTTCATCTGTGTTAAGCTTCACAGGATCACAAAACCAGTCGGCTTTCAGCCTTCAGCTCCCGCTAATAGGATCAAGAAGTTCACTGATTGCCACCGCCGAAGGTCGTGGAGGAATCTCCAAAATGCCCAATTCGTCCATGTCCACTTCGTACTTCCTTCCTGGCTTTGGTATCTCAAGATCTGTGATTACCAACGAGATACGTTATCATTGCGGTCCTGATGCTAGAGTCAGACCTTATACTCATCAGGGCCGAGAGGGATATCTCGTGACCACATCTGGGCCACCGTTGACAAAAGTAAGTCGTGAGTGGACGGACGGATGGCCTCTCTCGCTAATGAGTCTACGGTCAGGCTCAAATTGAAGATTTAAAAGAGTCATCTAGAGACTACGAGGAGAAGCAGTCACGGAGGAATAACGAGACGGATGTCTTTGTAAATGCCCCAGTACCAGTAGCACAACGTGTGCGACGTGGAGAGTCGTCCTTTGAAGGAAATCACAGTTTCCCAAATTATCAAGCCCAAACCCACAGATCCAAGGCACACCAACCCCCAGTGCGCGATTTGGATTTCACTTCTCCCTCGAACGTACCAATGGCGCCTCCACAATGGCCTCCCCAGATACAGCGAGTCTATTCATCGTCGACACCTCTTCAATCGCCACCTTTCCCACGAGGTTCGCCCCAAATTTCTCTCCTCACACTCCAAAGGAGCGCATCTAGTGATTCTCAGGAAGCGGTCCCCGTCATGTCGCAAAGTCCCCTGGATATCCAGAATTGTCTCATCATCAGCGAAGGTGCCCACCTGGAAGATGTTCAAAATAAAGAGCTGTTGCCATACTGTTTAGTCAGGAATCTCGGATATGGGGCTAGTGCTATTGTTGAAGAGGTCGTGGATGTTCATTCTGGCTCCACATATGCACGCAAAATCTTCAAAAACGTCTCTTCGCGCAATCTCGAAGAGGTGAAACAAGCATTTCACAACGAAGTGCGAATCCTTCGGCGTCTAGAATCACACCATCACATAGTTCGGGTGTTTGCTACCTACATCGTTCAGCGAGAACTAGCTCTCATCCTCAGCCCAGTAGCCAATGGGGGCGATCTTGCCGCATTTCTCCAGGAATACCGGGACTCTAGCCCCACGCACCACGATTATACGAGCAAGACCAAGATCCTTGAAAGATCATTCGGCTGCCTTGCTTCAGCATTAGCTTTCATGCACCAAGAGACTATTCGTCATAAGGATATCAAACCACAGAATATCCTCCTACACAACGGTTACATGCTGTACACCGACTTCGGCATATCTCTCGATTTCAGTCACAATGGACAAAGTACGACAACCGGGCATCCTTCTGCCTTCACTAGGAAATACTGTGCCCCTGAAGTAGCTGACTGGGGCAAACGAAACTCCAAATCAGATGTCTTTTCTCTCGGGTGTGTATACATTGAAATCATGGCCGCCCTTGATCCCGAGGCGGTCCCAGACCAGCTCCTCGATGGCCCCTTCTATCAGAAGGTGAATGATCTTTCCAGATCACTCTTCCTTGGAGCTGAAATCTTCTCACAAGTTCTGTTGTATATGAGGCATATCGTTATGGAGATGTTGAACTACGCATCGGAGCGCCGACCTTCATCGATCCGCGTAACAGAAAAAATCAAGGGTTTACCCTCTGCAGAAGAATGGGCTTTCTGCGAAGCATGTCTTCGGTAATTATAAAGGTGTTAGACAGCACAGCATAGTCTCGGTAGGCTGAACTCATTGATTAAACAGCTGTAGGCGCATTCATAAATTTCGATCGATACTCTTTGTAGGATTATTTAATCATGTATAAGGTTTTCTCCCAATACTTTGCAATCATCATATTGACTACGCTGAACCGTGAGGCTTAAGGCAATTCTTTCCCCGTGCTTGATGTGGTGACATGCATGATCGGTAGCCAATCCTCGTCATGATATCTCAGCCTTGTCGCGGGGTCAACTCCAAGGCAGACTGCCCGCCCGCACTTCTCTAAAAGACCGGTTCAGCCTGAGCTCATTTACCCCAAAATTTCTCTCTCTCAGCCTCTCAACCTTCGCCATGGACGGGTTCTCTGGCGCCGCCAGCGGCATAGCTGTTGCGTCGCGCGCGCTGCAGCTTTTGCACTCCGTCAATGCCATCAAGTCCTTTATCCGATCCGCCAAAGGGGCTTCCTCCGAGGTCGAACGTCTCCTTGAACTCTTCGAAAGACTAAGCGCGCTGCTTGACGAAGTTCGTAACGTGCTCGAACTTCAATCATCCCTCTCCGCTCAACACTTCCCTCCGCCATCCCCGATCATCGTTGGAAGTCTGAAGAGCTGTGAGAGCCAGCTCCAACCTTTGAAAGACATTTTCGAAAAGTACCAAATCTCGGTGCTCAAACTGTATCGCGGAAAACGAAGGTGTGGAACTCTGTTCGGTTGGGGCTGAAAACGAAGGAGATTGCCGGTTTCGAGTCGCTATTTAACAAGAGGTTGGAAGTCTAACCACGGCCTTGGTGCTTGACAATTCCACCATCCAGTATGCTTCTCGGTTGAGGACTGTTACAATCCACCATACTAACGGTAATAGATTGAGTGTGCTACCAGTAATTGTCCGCAACCAACGAACCATCACATCATCAGGCTCTTGCTCACTCCAGCATGTCCCCAACCATGTAGCCGGCCCTGCAACCCAGATATCTTACAATCAAAGCGTCGAATCGAACCAATATGCATCGTCCATCTCGCATCGATCTGTCCAGCTCCCCTCTCGCCTAGAGAGTCTAGGAATCTCTCAACGCAAGCGGATGTGTGTTCAGCGCAAATGATCAAATGATTCTGGACAAGCAGAGGGAACAGTCATTTCTGAAGAATATATCTACGACTGTAAATTCATGTTTCTCGGTTATGGAATCTAACTGCTCCGGTATGGCCAATATGGCAGCATCCTACCATCCCTGTCGACATATCCCAGGGTTCCGGAGTTTCCAGAAGACACGGATGATATTGTTGATTCGGAAAGTAATTAGACCTCCAGCGGAAGTTTGAAACTGGAGAACTACATCCCTTCATGCTTGATATTGATGGGCGTAGCTTACTCCACGTATGACCATGTTAGATATCAGCGAATGAGTGTGAATGCTGACGGAATTCTAGTTTGCTAGCGACTATGCACGAGCAGATATTTGTGCACTGCTCGCGGGATACGGGTTCAGACCGGAACATATGTACGGCGACCTCATGCCTATTGAGTTCCATTGCTCAGCGTCATTCGCAGAAGAGCCCGATGACATGAGTATTGCTACGATGCGCACGCTTCTTTACCAGACTGGGGACGAAATAGATCTCGACACTTTTGGGAAAAGGTCTTTCAGGAGAACATACAACCCATTAGCCTGGCTCGGGACCCAAGCCCCAAACTTGTTCACTGGCTCGGAACTTGTCATGTTCTATAAGATTCTATTACGCTCGTTTGTCCGTAATTTCCTCACCCGATATGCAAGTCACGTCGACCCTGTATCTTTCCTGACGACTGTAATACCCAAAAACATATTGCAGGCAACAGAAGAAGAATCGTTCGACCTTCTCGAGTGTCTCTTTTGGAATGTAAATATCGACGACCAGGAGAAGAGTTGGAACTTAGGAAAGGCATGGCTTGATCTACTCGCGTTGTCTGGAAAAGATGTTGAGATGCACCTCACGAAAGAGTTTGAAAATGGCTGGGGTGGATTTTTACCTAGCTACCGGTGGGCGCCGCGAAAGGTCTTGGTGCAGCATACTGAGGTACATGGCTGGAAGCTGGGATGGGAATTTGCATACAACGAGATTGATCTTGGATTTGAGCTTGTCTCAGACTTCCAACGCATTGCTGTAGACTTATATTCCTATGCGGGCTGGCCATATTTATAATCCGACGAACATCGGTCAAGTTATCACCGGAGGCGTCGAAGGGAAGAAATGGGCGCCGCAGCCGCCAAAGCTCGCAAAGAGCTTGCCCGAACCGGGCAAAAGCAGCCTCGACCAAGGAAGATAATACCAGGTGCCTGGATAGGCTGAGAATCAGGGCTGCGGGCTAGATGTCATTTACTCTCTTTCGCTTTCTAGCTAAACTCTTGGTAGTTCTTATGCATTTCCGTTTTCACAGCACGAAGTATCTTGACGTGTTAGGGCGTACAACTCTGTAAGTAATAGACTTGCTTTGTTTTGCTAGCTGTAAGGTTGCGGATAAGTTGAGTCTCTAAATCCTGATAAGAAAAGCGCGTACCTGTTTTACATATAACGCAGGAGGATCGTACTTGCCTATATGATCTATAGAAGCAAAAACAGTAGGCTTAATCCTGGTTTGCCTTCTATCGCGGTAGTACGCAGTTAGGACAGATAGACTAATTCTATTTCTCTAGCCCGAAGATTTCAAATGTGTTAAGACTCTAAACCCTCCAAGCAAGACCGCGTACCTGTTCTATATATAACTCAAAAAGATCTTACTAGCCTAAATAATTTCTATAAGCAAGGATAGTAAGCATTATCCTGTTCACCCCATACCGCGCTAGTAAGAGTTTAGGATAGACAGAATTATTCCGTGTCTCTAGTCCGAAGCCTTGGGAAGCACTAAAGCCATATAATTATTCACGATTAGCGTATGCTAGCCTCATAATTCTTTAAGCACGACATATTGACAACATATCCACACAACATCTCCCTATCACAGAAGCCCTCTTCTACAAATACGTTAACAGCAAAAGGATCTTTACTATATACACACATCACAACCTTACAGGAACAATATGTTAGAACAAAAGTCTTACGCCTTTCTATAACTCTCCAAGGACAAGGTGTAACAACACATTAACATAGAGTTTCCCCATTACAGAAGTCTTCTTCTACTCACACATCAACATCAACAGCAAAATAATCATCACTTCACACACAGATCGCCCAAGCATAAGAAAATAATGTTAGCAAGATTATTTGGCATTAGTCCAAGGCACTAGCCTGTCTAGTTCCACAAAAACTCAACTATCCATCTCCCCAAAAGCTCAGCACTAACACTCACATTTCTTCCAACTCCCAGAAAGCTTCAAAGAAGAATTCAGCCGCAGACCTAAACCTTCCAGAGCAGGAAAGGAAGAATGATCAGCGGGACGCAAGTGAACAGACCAGCAACATAAATCACCCATTGCATGTCATTGTAGGCTGCCAAAATCGCCAAGCGGATTGGATCAGCCTTTCCAAGCATCTCCATCACCTCAAAGGGTGAATTGAGGACAAGGGCAACCAGATCGTCCGTGACGCGCATGTTAAGGTATTTGGGCAGGAGATTGACCCACAGGGCGCCAGCGAGGGAGTACCCGATTCCAGTGCCGAGCCGGCTGACTGCGAGCCACATGCCAATTACTTGTGCGTGGGTTGCAGCACCTTGGATTGAGGCTATAATTGGGTACGTGAACATGCCGCTTGCGATTCCGAACAGAACTTGGGCACTGATAACGCCGGTGAGAGCATGGGGCTGATCTCCATTGCGGAAGACGACCATCAATGCGAAGGCGCCAAAGTAGAGACAGGCACCGGTGACAATAAGGGGCTTTAGGCGTTTGACGTAGTAGGCCATGACGCTGACAGACATTACGGTGATGACATACGCGAAGGTGTAGATGGTGGTGATTCGGTTCGCAGACGTGACGGTTTGATCGAAACTGACACGCAGAACGGTCCAGAGATATTCGGTTTGGCAAGCGAAGGCGATGTTGTATGTGAGAGCGATACCCATGCCAGCCCAGACGGATCGGTGTTTCAAGAGCTTGAACGGGACCGTCGGATGGTTCGTATAAGTTTCCCAGAGGAAGAAGCCGGCGATAAGGCACACACCGATAGTCGGAGGGAACATTGTTTGAAGACTGTAATGCTGATCTGGGTCTTCCTTGGCGAGGGTGAACGGCATGAGGATGAGTGAAAAGGTAACCATGAGGATGATCATCCCGACAATATCCAGTTGCCAGAGGAGGGCAGCCGAAAGCTTCTCAAAGCCGAGGAGCTGGAGAGGGGATCGGTAGTGGTTTGTTGTGTTCTGCTTCTTCACTCTGCACTGAGCAAAGAGGAGGACGACCATGAGGGGTGTGGCAGCAGCAGCGAAAGCCGCAGCCAATATTCCGATAGACCAGCGCCAGTCCAGAGTTTCGACCATGAGTGGGCCAACAGTGCCGCTCAGCCACGATGTAGCCAGCAGGGGTAGAGCAGGAATTTTGGCGAAGAAGGCCTGAGACCGCGGTGAAGATATATCGCTGACGATGGCTTCAGCGACGTAGAAGATGACGAGACAACCGAGGTTGTAGATGATTGAGCCGAAGCAGTACACGGGGACGCTATTCGACGTTGCTTCAATGATGGTGCCGATAGAGTAAAGTATGACCGAAAGGAACACCAGCTCGAGGCGACCAAATACATCCATAATCTTGACAACCACAGGCTGGAAGGCGGTGCCAGTGACAGCCACGAGGGTGTTGATAGTCGCAAGCTGGTAGTGTGTGTTGAAAGCAGAGGTGGCGAGGGGGTTGAGGGACGGAACACGAATGACCTTGTCGAGGGCGAATGCGAATGAGACAAGGAAGACGCTGACAAGTAAGGCAGTCTTCTCCAATTGTGTGAATGCTTGGGACATTGCCTTGCTTCGCTTGAAGCCTGGACTCCCCTCGCCAGTGATCGGGAGATCTATGTCGAGACCGGGTCGCAGCTGAGCGGCAGGATGGGGCGTATCGGGGCGCATCCTGTGACGGCTGGGAACTGCAGAAACCATGGTTGGCAAGGAGTTCACGGAAGGGGGAGACTGCAGGATATCCATACGAGGTCGCATCTCAGCGGCAGCGTGGTGGGTAGGCGGGAGTGTCTCGAGACGGCTGACGACTGCAAGTTCCATTGTTAGCAAAGTTTTCATGGCAGCGTTAGTCTATCTAAGTTGCGCGGTCGTGGTCTGGCCGCTGTGGTCTGGAGATGGTGCAGGAAAGAAGCGGAGAGGTGTTTACCTAGAAAGGCGACTGAAGGGAATAATGCCAAGGCCAGCTAACTCGCTATCTTCGCCTGAAAGTTTTCACCAAAATCGCCGGACTTGCGAGAAGTGACGGGCTCAAAGTGGAAGTGAATCGTGTGTGTTGGGGTGAAGGTCTTCACCGTGGTGAACATGGAGGAAGCTGGGTTCACCACACCAAATCCCGTGCCAACGTGACCGTTTTTGTTGAATGACGCGAGAATTCTAGGATGAATGCGGAGAAACGGTGTCTTAGTACTATTACGTAGCTACAGGATGGGCGCCGGGAATCAGGAGCTTGCTGGAGAAACCAGCAAATCGTGAAACGAATCAAACGTAGAAAAAGCAGTGCTGGAGAAGAGAATGAAGAACAACAATGGCAGTTCCAGGGCTACTCTGTATCTTGTATAATGAACTCGCGCACTAGTAGATGAAATTCTCGTCGAGGAGTCCCGAGCACCTACCTAACCATCGCCACTGAGACTGTAAAGGAAATATTGAAGCGAATGAGGGCTTACGAGACTACTCCTTTGATTCAGAGGAACTCATACGCTTGGTCAGATTTAATTGAGCAATGCTAGTTAGTCGGGTCCCCAGTAAGTCTTCGAGAGGTGACAGGAGGCAGCACCCGTTGCGCGAATTTGTAGGATGTCAAGAAACTTGATGCTCCAGCGGCTCTCCGGTACTTCTAGCATTTGCTAATATCCAGGAAACCAATTAATTCGCTAGGCTGGTAGCTCTGCGCCGAAAGTCCCAACGCTGCATCCTAAATACGGCTAGGAACTAGGAGTATACGGTATGGTGCCTTTTGAGCTGGTTGCGCTCGCAGAAGTCAGCAGAAACAGAGGTAGCCTGATACTACTACGCAAGAATGATTTAGACTGTGCTCAAGCGCTCGAAATTCTGGCGGCTCGAAGCAAGCATGGCAGGATGTCATTGAAGTGTCGTTATGATGTACGAATTAGCTTCGGCGGCCCCGGCTTCCAAGGATTCGGTTCCTCCATGTCAGGATGCACGTGATGACCCCAGAGCCGAGGCATTTCCGGCCTCCAGCATTTCGGCATCATCAGCGGCCTGCTCGCACTACTAACACGACGTTCTTCCTATGCCCCTTGAGTTGAGGTTTCGGTAGCAATCATGGTCCGCGAGGATCTTATCGTGTCGGCAGTAAGTGCATATCCACTTCAATCTCTCCAACAACTGCATACTCACTCAACCTAGGTCTCGTGTATGTCGGCAATGTCCCTATCCACGGTACCCTCCCGTTCTGACCATAATCGCAGTTCTGCAGGATCCGTCGGTCGCCAACGCTCCTCTAGAGAAGCGCATCGCGTTTCTACAGTCCAAGAACCTTACACAAGAAGAGGTCGATGTCTCAATAGCACGCGCCGCCGAAGACCCCAGCCACCCTCCTACCCCAACATCACAGGCTTCCGCGCCATCCAACTATGCATATAGGCAAGCTCCTCCGCCGCCGCCACCAGCATATGGCGCCTATCCGCCGGGTTACTGGCAACAGCCGCCACCGCCGCCAGAGTAAGAAGCGCCTGTTACTTCGAGTCCTGGTAGGAGGCTAACACGTGAACGCAGACCCCCAAAGCGCGACTGGCGCGACTACTTCATCATGGCGACCGTCATGGGCGGCGTCAGCTACGGACTCTACTTCACCGCAAAGCGCTACATTCTGCCTCTAATCTCGCCTCCCACGCCCCCGCAACTCGAACAGGACAAAGCCTCCATCGACGAGTCCTTCAAGCGTGCCTTCGACCTCCTCGACCAGCTAAACACCGACACCGCAGCCCTCAAAGCCTCCGAAGAAGCGCGGACATCGCGCCTCGACAATGCCCTCGGGGAAATGGAATCCGTGCTCGCGAGCCTCAAGGAAAGCAGCAGGCGACAAGGCGACGATAACCGCCGCATCGAGGACGACGTCCGCGGTCTCCGGGATCTGATTCCGAAGGCGTTGGACGCGCAGAAGGAAGCTTCGGATGCGCGGTTGAAGGAATTGAGCACGGAGCTTAAGAGCTTGAAGACGCTTGTCGGGAACAGGATGGGTGCTGGGACAGCGAGACCCCCGGCTGCGACGACGAGCTATTATGGCGGCCCCGGACAGACGGCTACGTCGATCCCGCCGGTCGTGAATCCCGTTGCTCAGCCCTCGCCTGTTGCGACGCCATCTGAGCAGACGAACGTACCGAGTGGGACGGATAGCGCAGCTGTGTCTTCAACGGCGACGACAACGGCAGCTACGGAGAGGAGTCAGACTTCGTCGCCATATGGACGGATGCCCAATGGCCGCGCGGCGATTCCGGCGTGGCAGATGGCTGCGAATAAGAAGAACGAGGAGGCCAAGAAGAAGGAAGAGGAGGCCGCAGCTGCGTCTGCGAAGAAGGATACGAGCGAGAGTGGAACAGTAGTGGATGCTAGTGCTAGCTCGTAGTGTGAGAGAGTCTTTGTACTCGAGTCTTGCTGCTACAGCATTTCCTTTGGGAATTTCTTGTGATGTATTTTTATTTGGGCATAGGCTGGGTTTGAACGGGCGGGTGGAACATTGCGTAGCACTGGTCAATACGCTAATAAAGGGTATTAGTGAGATATAAACTCTACCTATGTGTGGCCAGTCTGTTCTTGTAGTAACTATGCAAGTAACCAAAAACCGGCGAATACTCCGGCCATTTGGCATGTTTGATGATACTCCGACTCACTAGATTCTCTATCCAGAGGGGGGCAAAGCCATGCAGCGTGAGGTACACTGCGCATAGAGTACTTTGCTTATATTTACCAAAACGAGAAGTGAGGTTCAGACTCATAAAGAATGTGGTACGATTTTATTCATTATAATCATTCTCCTTCAAACGCAGACTCAACTTCTATCATACAATATCTTCGCAAACCCCTACCGCCCTCGTCCGCATAGTCATGGATATATATACAGTAACAACCGTTCTAGCTTCGTCATTACAGCTTCGTCATCCCCATCCCATCTATCAATATTACCAATCGCGAACTACTCCGCCCTAACCAGCCTGATACAACCCCAGCGCCGCCACATGCGGATTAATCATACTCAAATTAAACGGCGTCAAGAAAATATCCGCATCCGTGAGCGCAACAAACATCGTATCATTCGCCGCCGGATCACCTTGATACACCACACTCGCCGGCTGATACGTAAACCCAGAGTTATTCCCCGTAATCGTCAACGGTGTATACGTCAAATTGAGCTGACTCACCCACGCCACGAACGCGGGCGTCCCGGCAGAGGTCGAAGTGACATAGCTGTTATTCGGACCGACGGCCTGCCCGGGCGCGTCCCAGGTGAAGTTGACCTGTTTTCCGGGGAAAGAGAGCGGCTCGGAGCGATTGTGTGCGATGGCTGGTCCGCAAGCATAACCCGTCACATTGAGGTTTACGCAGGATTCGTCCGCGGGGATGAGGCTGTCGCTTGGGTCAGCGACGCGATTTCCGACGACCTCGTTCGGCTTTGTATCGTTGGGCGAGAAGCGGTTCGGGTTGGGCTGGTTCACGACGTGGAGAACCGGGAAGTTTTGCCATGCGAGCCGGGTCGTGTTTTCGGGGCAGGAGCTGATATACGGCGCGAGGTAAGTCCAGGCCCAGGATTGCGGGATGCCGGTCTCGAACCAGACGGGCATGGGGTGCAGACCAAGCATTTGACGGAAGGACATTTGTTGGCGTGCCTCGGTGGCGATGGATTGCGAAAGGAGCTGACCGACCTCGCGGGAATCGAGGTGGTTGATGAAGCCCCAGACGCCGGACTCGCCCCAGCGGGTCAGCTTCTGGTTGAAGTCGATGAACTCGCGGACGGTGCGGAATGGGTAGTCGTAGGTGCACTGGGGAGGAGCAGCCTCGCCGAGCATGTTGCTGAGAAGGGTGGCATGGCCGGATTCCTGGACAGCCATGAAAGCAATGTAGGAGCGGTCCTCAGCGGTCAAGCCAGCCTCGAGGAAATCATCGTCCGAGAAGATAGCGAGACCGTTGTTGAACAGGTCAAGCTCGATCCACTCCTGGTACAGACCGAGAGCAATGGATTCGAAGTCGAAGTCACTGTTGACCAGATACCGGGGCTCAGTGCCGTTAGTTCCGAGACCACCTGAAAATATTAGCACATATCTTTACGGGGAAGCGAAGGGCATACCATTTGGTGTGTACGGAGCCGGCGCGGGGTTGAGTAGCACTCCTTGAGCGTTGTAGTAGGTAGCAGTAGGATTCGGTGGCAGAGGGGCAATCATCTGGGCGAGGGTGGTGTTCGCCGTAACAGCACCTGTGGTAGTGGGTGTTCCTGAGAATGGTCCATGGCTAGTAGGGCCATCCAGAATACTGCTTCTTCTTGGGGGAAGAGTGGGTGCTGATGTCGCAATTGCCTTTTCCTCAAGTCAGTTCGCATCAATGAAGCTGTCGGAGCAATACATACAGGTACTTGAGAGTCAGGACCGAAAACGGTGGCTGGGGCACCAGTAGGTGGCGTCGACAGGCCAGAGGCGTCTCCGTTGGAGTAACCAGGCACCTGAGGTGCTGGGGCGGCCGCAGCCAAAGCTGACAGCAAAGCCGAAGCGTAGACAGTCTTGGAGAACATTTTGATGGATGCTCAACTTTGATTGTTGATAGAGCTGCTACGGTTGGGGGAAACGCGTTATTATATTCCAAAAACCTTCAGTGGCTAGCTGCATCAAGTCGCCCAGAGCTTTTGCTCACCAACGCGTTTGTATGACATTGCCATCGATTTTCGTCAATATTGAAATGACCTCACGACATGCTCAAGGCGGATCGATATGCAACGGCAAGCATCAGTGTCGAGGCAGAAAGCTCCGGAACTACTGCGAGTAGCGTAAGGTCGGTCTTTCGGAGGGTAAGCGATCGAATCAGACCAATGTTGAAAAGCGGAATTAAGCTCTGCACCCCTACGAAAACCCGGGGGCCGCGTGGTGCATAATGGGTTTTCGTGAATCCCATCGAATATTGGTGCGTGACGATGCGATGACGGTAGAGATCTTACACATGTCGGAGCCGCTAGTCTGATCGGAATCTTGGAGATCCCTGTTCGACTTCACTATATATGCAAGGCTAGGGCTGTGGAGCTCCACATCGGCAGCTTTGAACTCGCCTGTTTGTATGTACCTGTTTATTCTTGCAGTGCGTTGCCGAGATTCGGGTTCGTTTTTCGACATCAAGAGAGGGATTCATACCAGGATAGGAAAACTTCTACCCTGGCACTTCAGGTAGTCGTCCTGATTGAGTAATAAGCTCGACAGTTCATTATTCAGAATGGGAAATCTAGACGCGATATTTGAAAAGTGGTTGCTAATCAGATGCGCACGTTCACAATCATGAGTGTGCTCGCAGCCTTACGTAAAGATATTGATACTTATCGCTTGACGACAGCGTTGCGTAAACCAGACGTCCGCCGCGACACAGAGCACGTACAGCGGCAAATATGTTTTCGCGAACATGATGGCAAATCCAGTAATTTCGCAAAAGATTCGTGTTTGTGATGTGTCAAATTTGGCTACGGTGTGGTGGTGTTGAAGTCTACGTTTGCCGGTATGTGCATTAGTTGTATGCGGTACTCGGCGTTAGCCTTGCCACGAACCTGGTGAAACAGCGGAGAAATTACCGCTACCAATTGATCTTCCGAATAGGCCCCTCACCAATGCATGTCTTCGCGTCCTTCCGTCAAAGTGTAGTCGTTAGACACAGGAGGCACTAATATTGAATATCCAATGGTACGATGGGTGATTGTAAGGTGGTTTAGATGCTATTGAGCATCCAATGATGTGAAGGGTATTGGTAAGCTGGCGCGTGGAGTTGCTTTCATCCATGTGGCGCAGATCACCGAGAAATAGCTCATTTGGTTATTTTGGCGCGAGACATCGGTCCCCAATTCTCGCGCGGTGCGAGTTGATACCGAACATACTTCCCTCTGTCGTGGTCTCTTCCAAGGGCCTCGTTGAACACAACCTCGTAGTTGGCGCTCAAGTATGATGGTGGTATCTCTTCTTGCTTCGCCTTTGTAGGCCCGGTAGCATCCTCATTTCCAGCATCGACTTCCGGATCAGTAACTCCCACAGACGATGCGTCGGCGGCTTCAGCCATTACGACGTCTCTAGAACTTTCTCCGTTCGTTCGTGCGTCTCCGGCTTGATGCGCGGTGGCCTTAGCCATGATAGCATATCCGGGGATTTCCTTCTTTAGAGGTTTCTTCAAGGGAGCCTTCTGACGGCACCATTCCAACATGATGTGCCATATGTCGGTCCAGGAAGCATCGGTACGAATGGAACCAGGTTTGCAGTGGCTCATGGTAACTCTAAAGCCAGCCGAACGCAGAGCCCCTCGTACTGCAGCCAAAGGTGGTGATTGACAGTGTATCACCTTCGCCACCGAACTAGGAATGAAAAAGAACGGGCTGTGATCAATCTCTGCGGGGTCACCTCTTGGTATGAATGGATCCAGGGGCGCGGCGTCTCCCGACGATGCGGTCTTTCGGCTCCCAACACCAAAGGTAATCTCCTCCAGTGCAGTATGAAGCATACCCTCCATCCGATCCTTTGTCGCATAAACATCGTGTTCGGTCTTGTGAATATGTGCTAGCATCCTCTTGATGAACTCTGGGTTGTGTAATGGGCCACCATACATGGGACCAGAAAGCTAGGGGGCTGTCAGCGTGACGGTTCTATGGGTTTACGTTTATGCTTACATGTGTTTTGATACCGCAATGCTCGCACAACTGGTTTGCGGATGGCCCTTGCGCAAAGGAGTGTTTGTAAGACGCAGCCCCGTTCTTGTTTTGGGTAGGCTTGTTGCGAGCAAGAAATTGAGTGGACCAAGATCCGCACCCATTCTGGCAATGATATATGATCATGGTCTTGCCGGCCAGAAGCTTGACATCATTTGGAGCCTTGCGAATACGGACAAAGACACGAATATAGTAGTCGATTGAAAGGGACAAAAGAGGCTCAATAGCCATGCCATAACGAGCCGCTGATGAAGCGACTGCATGCAATATCAACCGAAGCCCTCCCTCGTGACAAGGCTCTCCTTTGAATGGCAGGCCGCCATACTGTGAGTATGTCTTTTCCAGGTAGCCATGCGAGGCAAAGATGGCCGAGTCCGTGCACGTCACACACAGTAAGCCTCCGTCATTGATTGCCTGGATGGAAGCATCAATGAAAGGAGCGGCTGTTCCGTACGGATCCAGGTCAATGACCTCGTAACCAGTCTTTTCAACGAAGCTGTACATGTACGCAATAGCATTGCCGGTGTTGGCCGTGATCTTTTCTTCCAGCCTGTTGTACTTGACGTTGAGTGTAATAGAGTCTGTCGCTGAGCTGGATAAGTCGTTTGCTGTGATTGATGTCACAAACGGAATCTCCTTCGCATAACGCAGGGCCCTGAGGCCCGTAGCAGATAGCGCGTCCAGAATTCGAAACTGCGGTGTATATGCCCCGATTCCGTTTGATGATTCAATAGGCTTATCAGACGAAACTAGTCCATGGAGATTCGTGTTACCATCTGCAGAAATCTCTGGGGTGGGATGTGCTGTGATCTCCCTCTCCTCGGAAGCATCCTCCGCCGCTATGTCCGTCAATGCTTCAGGCTTATCTGTTCCTTCCGTCCTCGTCTTCTTCAAGGGAAGCCTCAACATATCAATCAATTTCGCCTGCTGATCATCGGTCTCTTTTTCTTGCAGCTTCCTCTTCTTTCGCCCATTCGACTTCTTCGAGGCTACTTCGTGTTTCTGTCTCTTGCGCGCAACAAAATCCTCCCCAAATGTCTTGATCGCAAGAACACTAAGATCGCGATTGAACTGCTGTATAGGGTTGTAAAAGACTTGCTGTCTCTGACTATCCTCCTTTGACATCTTCGGATCCATGGAGGTTGGTGTTCCCCGGGGCACCAGGATGTAGGCAAGGCCTTCCTTGATGGTGGTGTAGTCCTTCCCCTCATGACTGATATTCCGACCGGCCTCTGGAACTGTCTCTATTGTATCCGACGAGAGTGCAAGGGCTGGTTCTCCTTCCGACGCCATTTTCGACGAGGTGGAAATCGATCGCGGAGCCGGGCTACCGATGATCCAAGCTCTTCGAGCTGTCAATTGACGGGGTGCCAGCGCACATAGATGGCGGAGGGGGGAGAAGAATGCTGCCAGGATTTACCGGCAGGAGAGAAGAGCGTAGGTGGTTTCGCCGTCGTCGTGAGCGAGGAAGTTGGGGTCGCTCTGTTCGTGACTCTGGACAAAAGACCTTCGTGTGGACAAAATTTATTTTTGGATCCGGTTTAAGCTTAAAATTAGCGCCTTGGCATCGACCATCCTCTGCAGCCACAAGCCTCCTGCTTTTCACGACAACTGAATGCACAATACCTATCTGGAAATCTCACGCTTCCAAACAGCCTGCTCTCGCTCCTCACATTTTCTGCCTGCTGTCCACTCGTTGACGCGGGGTAGCTTTGTGTCGGACAATTTTCTCGTATTGACCCTTCGAGGGACAGGTAGGTAAGCAGGTGCCTAAACCTAGCTCCCAAACGGGGCGAGTTTGAACAATCACCATCCCGCTTCGCCGCAGCCCCCTATCGCCCTCTCTTGCAAACAAAAGGCCGACTTCTGCCATTCGTTGTTATACCTTTTCTGCCCTCGACGTCTCTTTACACCTACACATTATCTCTCCCGAATTGTCATTCCACTTCGGACCACCATGGGGAGAACCACCACCACCACCTCAGCTCCCGAGGCTTATCGCGACGACCCGGATGCTGTCTCGATGCACACAACCCCAGACGATTACAATTATGATGATGCGCCCGAAATCACAGGCCTTCCGCCTTCATATACTGATAGCGAAAGTGCCATCTTACCCCCGATGCCTATCCACCACATCCAACCTCCCCCGACCGTTATAGATCACAACAAAGGATTTGAAATGAGTGGGGGGAAGGTCATTGTAGGAAATACACAAACGATAATGGATGCTCGTTATGACAACGATCCGCAATATCTCGAGGATGGTATCCGCCAATTTGCGCACGAGCGACCCATTCCATATGCGTATATTATGGGCACACACAGGGAGACTGTCAGGCGTGGAGACAAGAAGGAGACGAAGACTGTGACCGACTTCAGGGTTGTAATCAGCATGCAATCGTGCTTATGGACCAATTTCAATGCGGCTGATACCCGCTCGTTGAATCTCCAAACCGTGGAGAATGGAGAGAAAGCCTTCCGTGGCACCTTCATGAAAAAGCGGGCGCCAGGTTACAAGCGTGATCTCGAAGTCGGAAACCCTAAGCCGGAACTGAAGGAGTGGTGCCACCTATATTGTGCCTCCCCAGCGAGATTGCGGATCTTTCGTCTGAGCCGTGAGATTACTGGCTTCGACGAGACGTTCTTGAAGGGCCGCCTCGAAGGCTTGATTCGTAGCACAAACTACCGTGGTCACATCGATGTCCAATTCCCCGTGGCACACAAGGACGTTGACATCTACACTACCAATCGCATTAACGAATGGCGTCTGAAGAAGTGGGTCTGCTGGATCTTCTATCTTACCTTTCTTTGGATCTTCACATGGCCCTACCTCTTCTTTGCCACGAAGCGCTACTCTGTTGTCAAGGCTCAATGGCCCTTCTCCACCACGGATGCGAACGGCAATAAGAAGTACACCACAATTAGCGAGGAACAGTGGTTCGAGAAGTGGCATGTTGGTATCAAACGGTTGGTTTTGGATCGATTCCAAGGCGAGACGGACGAGCAAGCGCTTCTGGGTGTTATTGCTCGACCAGAAGACCCTCCAATGCCCGGAACAGTCAGGACAGGACACGCTGGCGTGGACAACGCCGTTGGGCTGCTCAGCCAGGGCTTCCAGGTCGCTAGTGCTCTCACACGCGGCGGTGTTGGCAATTTGGCGAATGGACTGCAAGGTGGTTGGGGATACGATACCTGATCTCAAGCAGGTTGATTATGTGGCTGGCAAGGTGAAACCTGTGCCTATTTTCGATTTCTCACTCTCTTGATCCGCCATCTCCTTTGCCCCATACCAAGTTCCCTCGTTCGTCTTTTCCGCCTTGTCCAAATGGGAGTCTCCTTGTTTTGTGTACACGAAAGTGTATGGGAATGGCCGTAAGTTCTGATGGGACAAAGCTTGGCAGCATGACGGAAATTCTTTCTCTGTATTAACGATGACTGCTCGCGCATATTCAAATTGGTAGTCACATCCTTTGATTATGGTACGCATCAAATTCGTCCACTAATCAGGATAATTGATCCGCATAGAAAACAGGCAGTCCTCAAGAATACGACCTCACTCAGCATTTGCTATACGAGCAGATTCGCCGCTTTCCGACTAGTCTACCAATCGTGCTCTCTCGGTCCAAACCGAGTCTAGCGTATTGCGGGGCAAATGGTATTTTTAGAGCCACCCGAGGGATCCATTGGATCGCGTGGCGCAGCGAAGCTTTGGCATGTCACCTCACATTCGGGGCTCACAGAGCATGCTTCAAATCACAGCTAGGCTAACAACGGTTCGAGATAATACTACCACAGTACGTTATCGTATTGATTGGAGACCTGATCTGTCTCACCCGGTAGATCACCCGAAAGGCGACACAGCATATGACGGAGGTGGCCTCTTTTCTCAGCAGATTCGACCCTGAGCATTGCATGTGTACATTCTTTTCACCGCCTGACCCGCGTATATGGTACTCCGTGATACGAATATCAGTATTATCGAAAACAGGACCAGACACAATACAGCCGGATGGGGGAGCAGGCATGTAGCATCGCATCCATCGGGTTGTAATCTGTTAGTTGGGACAGGTGGACGGTACCGGGTAAGACTATACTAGACCCTCATATCTGCGCCACGATCAGGCACGCTGCTGCAGTATAAAACATCTGCACTTCCTCGTCTCAATTTTTCTATCATCATAAAAATAACAGCTTCTCCAACATCGAACACAGCCACCAAATACTCGCTTCCCAATTTCAACACCATTCGCTACCCTGCCAACCCACCACCACTAAACCTGATCACTACCATGAAGACCGCCGCTATCTCAACCGTCCTCTCCCTCCTAGCCCTCACCTCCGCCTCCCCAACCCGCCGCACCCCCGGCAACGTAACTATCTGCACCGAAGCCAACTACGCCGGAACCTGCGAGACGATCTCCGTTCCCTTCAACGATTGTCAGCAACTCGCAGCTCCGTACTTCAAGAACGTTGGTAGTTTCAAAGTCGATGCTGGAGCTTACTGCCGGATTACTTAGTACGTATTCGATCTCTCAACCTCTGATGTTGTGATGTAGCTGGTGGAATCATGCTGATAGCGGTGATAGTACGGCTGATACGTGCACAATGCATGGCGATTCGTTCATCTTCCCCGACACGAATGCTCCGGATTTGAGGCATTGGGATGATCCGGCTACAGGGACGATTATTGATGCTGGAGCGGGGTTCACGAGCTTCAAGTGTCAGATGTGTACGAATTGCCAGGATAAGAAGGTGTAGATGAGGTTTGGATGGCTTGATATAAGGAGGAGGATAAGAGGCTGCATGGCGGGGGAGAGGGTACACGTGCATTGCATTGGTGGAGTCACTCCTTTTTATTAGCGAGTTCGCAGCTTAATATACTGAAGTGTTTTATGATAGAGGACTAAGTGCCTTCGGGGTGATGAGGGAATGAAGAGGTGTGTTGGATTCCATTAACAGAGTCGCTATCTCAGTTGAAGATAAGTATTCGGTCTCTGACTGAATGGATCCGGATGAATATGACTTCGCCGAGCCATAAGCCAGTCTCGATTGCTGCATTGCTGGGGAAGTCCCTTCCTATCCCCGGACGCCTCCTTCGAAAGACTGGTATGGTACTCCAGGGATGCACTCCAACATTCCTGCCCTAGCATGTCTATCAGCCAAACCCACCAGGGTCCTTTCGCCATATCCACCCTAGTCAAGAACAAGGACCTCCATCTCATCCACCTGCGCCTGCGCCTGCAACTCCTCAATCTGCTTCTCCTTCTCCCTCCTTGCCGTACATGTTGGCGTCGGCGATCGTCTGACGGGTCTCGACGATGCAGTGGTGAGGATCGTCCGAATAGATGCTGTATTCGGAAGCCATTGTAGGAGTAGGTCAGAGAGTGGATGGATGGTTGGTTGGAAATTGGAAGTGTCGCTGTTGGGCTAGGGAATCAAGAAGTGGGAAAGCCCTTGGTTGGTGTACCAAGTGTAGAGTTTGTGGGTTGAGCAGGAGGACGAGAGGAGGACGATCTCATATATGTATGGCGAAGGGTTTGGGGGGTACAACGGGGCTAGCGTTAGAATCTCCTGAGAGAATGAGCGACTTAATGTGATGGGAGCTCTCGTTTCTGTGGTGTTGAAAGATAGATGATACTCTGTCACAAATAACAAAAGAGATGAGAAGGGAATTAGAGTCTAAATGGACTAGTTGCTTGAATTCATACACCATTCGACGTAATGATTGAATTAATATCCAGGGACAGTTTGGTAGGGTCTCTTCTAGGGATGGGCCTTCCCTCTCCGCCATGGTAACATACACAGATATACACTGTAGCGATTGACATGGTACAAATCGGTGCACTCCAATATTCATGCCTGAGCATATCCACCAAATCCAATCCACCGCTTTGCCGTAGTTGATAGCAAGGACCTCCGCCTCGCTCCCCCCCTCGGCCGCGACAGTCCGTGCCGCCTCAATCTCCTCCTCAGCTATGATCATCTGTGATTGCAACATATTAATCACACTCCTCTGCCCCTCCATCGCGTTTCCAAACCGACTACGCGCCTCGGCCTGCTCCCTAACAAGCCGCATCAACTGCGCTCTATAAAGGTCAACCTCGCGTTGGAACTCGAGCATCTTGGTCGTGACGTCAACGCCCTCCGCGTTTGTACGTGTCACGCTGATGTTCAAGGCCGATATCTCCGTATATTGTTTCTCTCGCTTCAGAAAGATCGTCTTGACATGGAGTTCGATTTCGGCTTCCCTTTGGGCGAGCTCCTCTCGAGTGGCGACCACGGAGTGTTGGAGTGCTTGTATGTCCATGATTCCGCCAGGGCGTGGCTCGTAGTGGGTGTTTGGGGGTTGCGAAAGATTCGGGTGGGCATTGGTGTTAGAAGACATCGTAGGAGAAGATTGATGGATAGATGAAGGCTTGGAGATAGTCCTTAGATGAATATGTCGTTCCCAACGAGGGGAATGAAGGTAGGTTGGAATGTGCTTGGGAGAAG
Source organism: Clohesyomyces aquaticus (assembly GCA_002105025.1). NCBI lineage: Eukaryota > Fungi > Ascomycota > Dothideomycetes > Pleosporales > Lindgomycetaceae > Clohesyomyces > Clohesyomyces aquaticus. Next base: position 8,732 of record MCFA01000010.1, on the reverse strand, counting down.
CTGGTGGGTGCAACTGTGTTCTTAAATGACACAAGCTGAGTGAAACAGTGATTTTGAACCGCCGCTTGGCTGCGTCAAAATGGCCAACTTTCTGGACAAGCAGAGACAACCGAAGTCAGGAATGAGACCTAGGCAATCAAAAGTACTTGAATAGTAATGAGTGGGAATGACCTCGTATTTTCGAAGTGGTGAAGAAAGTCCAAAGTCCTGCTTTCGGCTTTTACCCAGCGTTATGCGCCCGTAGTTCTATGAACGCATGCAGCCTTTGACAACAGTGGCAAAAGGGCTGTATAGACTATCCACATGCAAAGCATTGCTACTCCTACTAATTCCACCCAGCGTTCGGGATGGGTGGGTACGTGTATATGATAGGCGCTGGTAACCTAACGCGAAAGGCTTCTGTCAAGATAGCGATTGGCTGATACATGATCTAGAACATTAACATATGTAGTCAGAGTGGCTGAAAATACGCGAAGAGGATAAAGGATTATGCAGATTTCCTGGTTACTGCCACCTGTCGGCGGGTAAGTGCCTGCAGGTGATTGTTGGCCATCCACCCATACCGAACACTGCTCGGACGATGTGTGCCCAAAAGAATTTCCATGCCACTCTTGACCCTCCAAATCCCATTCCAAAACGTTCTATCTCCGAAAATCTACCCATTTGCCCCTCAACCCCTCAAACCCCGCACCCATCAACCCATCACCGCTTCGCCATATCCCACACCTCCTGCTCCACCATCCTCAAATTCCACCTCGCCTCCTCCCACTCCCTCCCCCTGCGCTCAACATCCTTCTCCGCCTCCCTCAACTCTTCCCACAGACTTCTCGATTTCTGAAATGCTCGGTAATGCTCGAGTTGCGCAACGTTGAGCTCGCATTTCTTCAGTTTCTTTATAGCGAGTGCTAGTCGGGCCTGCGCTTGCGGATCTTTGTCTGAGATCGCATTGGTCTGTTCCAGAGAGTCTCGGACCTCGACTTCAGGGCCGTGGTCATGGATAGCGTTGTCCGGGTTCGTCTCATCCAGCTCTTGTATCTCCATCAACGTATTGTGCACTCAATCTTGCCATCCAGACGCTTAACCACCAACCCCACACCACTCCCCACTACCTCCCTCTCAAATCTCGCAAACTCAGTCCGGAGCTTCTCGATCTCATTCTGCAAGTCGTGGATTTGGAAGCTATTGAACTGCACTCCCATTTCGACGTCGGCGATCCTTTCATCCAGCTGTAGGTGTATTAACATGATGTCTAGTTGGAGGCGGGCGCGTAGGGAGCTGAAGAACTACGGATGCGAGGATGGGACGTGGCAGGTTCCGTGGCAGGGCAGGGGGAGGTTGAGTGTTGCTGGATTTGAATTGCGAGGGGGTTGGATGGGATGGGATTGGCATGGTCGCGCTGTGAGAGGTAAAAATTAGCGTCCACTGTTTGGTTTTAGTGCTCCACGAGTCTGTGTCAGAGTGGCTTCTTCTGGCACCTTGTAGGGCGGCCAGTGGTGGAGAGCAGAAGTAAGACGCGCGCAAAAGAGAAGTCTTCTCCAGGCCACGTTAGCCAGGTCATCCAGAAGTGAGTATAAATTAATTTCAAGAGGCAGAGACGAATCACCTGTTACTCTGAACCTTCACCGTATCGATAAGTTTGGTAAATGCAAGCATTTCATTGATGAATGTGACTTGGGTTGGAGATCTGAACACTGCTTCTAGAGACGGCATCTTACCAGAGAGCAGAGATTCCTAGCAAGACATAGTATCTGCCTCAGTGCAGGGAATCCACAAAGAAAGTATCATACAGTCTCCTCGAGCCTAGACCTTGCACGAGCACACTCTAACCACACACCGAAAATTCTTCATTGCAACCCATCCATAGCCGCAGTTCTCCCGCAAAATCTTCTATCTACACACTCCCCTCCCCACCGACCAGCACACCCTTCCTCATTCCCCAAACACACCTCCACAACCCCCAAATCAGTCCCCTAAGCCCACCCAACACCCTCAATCTATCCCTCGCAATCTTAGCCGAACCGCGTCCCCTCCGCCTCGTTTTCTCAGTATACCTCCCAAACACATCTTCCAACCCACTGATCTCCATTTCTAGGTCGCGGAGCGTGAGCAACAGATCGGCTGGCTGGGATTTCTTGGAACAGATTAAGTGGTCGAGGTCGGAGATCCAGCGCAGGACTTGCTCGTAGTTGAGGAGTTCGAGTATGTCTTGATTGGGGGTGAGGTAGGAGGTTCGAGTCGGTACGGGGGCGTGGGACCAGGTGGTGGTGGAGGTGGTGGTGGAGGTGGTGGTCGATTCTTGGTGAATGTGGGTGTCTTCACGTCCTGGAGTCTCTGATGGCGGCTTGGAACGGATGGCGAGGTTGCCGTGAGCGTAGCTGCTGAGTTGGCTCACTGCATCTAGTGCATCGATGGGGTGGTTGCTCATAGCCTCGTTGCATTGGCTGTGGTGGCCGATCAGAGGAGCGGGGTTGGCACTCATATCCATTGCAGTGGCTTCACCCTTGATATCGCCGGTTGGAGGTGAGGAAGTGTAGTCATTGTGGATGCTAAGTGTGGAGACTTGATGCCTAGCTTTTTGGCGGGCTTGCTGATGTTGCTGCTACTCATGGCGCCGACTCTGGAATTGAGATGGTCAGTTCCGTCTGCTGCCGTGGGATTCAGACTCGAAGGGTTGCGAGATGGCGAAGTAAAATGCTGGCAGACGTACATGTCAGCTTGGTCATTGGCTCCCTCGCCCTGGTTGCTGAAAGCTTGAGCATCTGCCATCAGTGTCCGTACTGGCGCGTCTTTTTAAAGGTGGGGTCGGCATTGTGAAGTCGAGAGACTTGGTTAACAATGAGGGTGCGTAGTGTCAGTTAAGCGTCGCGCTCGAGGTTGGAAACAACGCGAAGGGAATATGGCGACGGGCCAGGCTATCACTGCAGGGCGGAAAGCGCGTCACAGTTTACCAAAATTCCCTCCGCGTGGTAAACAGCACGTGGCAGCCCCTCATCATAACACTCCGCTCACAACCTGACTGCAACCCAGCAACCCAGCATCCCCGCCTCCCCACCCTTCTTCTTCCTCCCCCAATTAATAAAAGAACGCCAGAGAATAGACCAGGCCACTAAGGGGAGAAGATGGAGAAGGAGGAGAACAAGTAGAAGGAGTAGAAACAGAAGTAGAAGAGAAAGGCCAAATATTAAAATATGCTACAATATACTACCCTTAAACAGGACAAGATGCGTAAAACGAGCGTCCACTTGTCCGCGTCGCTCACAATTCCCTAGAACAGGATGCCGCCAAACCGACCTCTATAGTAATGATCACACACATGTCCGAAATGGTATCCCAACACAAATTTTACCCCTCTATAAACCCGAGCATCATGACCAGAGAGCAGCTCGTTCGACCTAACTCACACCATCAAAGCTATTTCTGCGCCCCCAGTTCCTCGGCTGCCTCTTCAAGAACGCGCCTACCGCTCCCAAATACCCCTCATGTCTCAAGAAATACGCCTGCTTCGTTCCCTTGCTCCAAAACTTGATCGCGTAACTCAGCGTATTCATTGTCTGGCTATGCCCCCCGATGAAACTACCGCCAAAGTAGATGTGCGCCAGATTATGCTTCTCGGCGTGCAAATACGCAATTTGGCCGATGTTATTCGACACCGCGTATAGCAGCGACCGTGAGATATCTTCTGGTTTGAACTGTTTGGCGGCCTCGTGCGGCATTTCTGAAGATCCAGCAATGAGTTCCTCGTCGGCATGGTGCTTGGAAGAGCTGTTACAGCCGTCTTCGGCTTCGCGCTCGGCAGCCCGCTTGAGCTTGTAGACTTTGCCGAAGGACGAGGCGATGTGCGTGCTCTTGAGGCCGATTTTGTTGTAGGCGGTGCCATAGATGTCGCCGACTAGGAGATCGACGGCGGCGTTGTCGCCCTTTTCCGCGAGCTTGAGCATGTCGTCGAAGTTGCGCGCGCCGGTCAACAAGGAAAGGAGTCCCCAGAGTGTGCCGCCGCCGAGTGATGTACCGCCGATACGCTCATATTGCCGCGGGCCGGATACTTTGATCATGCTCACGCCGGAGCCGATGTTGACCAGCAAGTAGGGATATATGGATGGTGGCTGTGGCGGGAAGGGGATGAAGGACATTGGTTCGGCTTCGCTGTAGGTGAAGACCTCTTCGGGGATCTCGGTGATGAAGAAATCGAGGCCTGCATATGATCCGGTCAGACCATGGCAATCTCAAGCGTCAGCATGCTGCTCACCGATGATGAGGCACTCCATCTCGTCCTCCCGAATCACTTCCACGCCCAATGCTTCCCGGATCCGGTCATAGTATTTGAATGCACCACCGCCCGTGGCCATGACAATCAGCTCCTCGGACCTGGATCCATTAAGCTGCTGGTGGTCGTCCTTGACCTTGCGCATGAAGTCGATGCATGTTTCTATCTTTTCTGTCTCGAACTTGAGAAAGTTGAGACGCCCGCCGATGGAGCTGGAGGTGGGTTCGCGGGAGAAGTAGACGAGTTTGGCGAGGGAGCCTCCGATCTGATATCAATTGAAGCATCAGCACGTGTTCTACGCCCGTGGTGGTGTTGGCGGGGAAGGCGCGACTCGGACGGCGGTGTCGCGTGCGCCTTCCTGGATGACGCAACGGCAATGCAACTGCAACTGCTACTGCTACTGCTACTGCTACTGCTACTTACATCGACTGCGATGTGGCTCACGACGGCGGTGTGGTTGGGAAGGCGAATGTCCCGCGGATCGTGCTCGTAGTCCTCGCTCTGCGGCGTCACCGAGTCCGTCTCGTCGTCGACAATGAAGGCGCCCTGCACATTAATGCGCACGGTCCCCGGGTGCAGGATGGTGTCCTGGATGTCCGACGTCGACGCCTGCGTGGGCCGTCGCGGTCTGGTCTCTGCCTCTCCCGATGGCGCGCCCGCATGGTGGTCTGCACATTTGCCGGTTTCACCCGTCGACGAAGCCGCTGGTTGGGCACTCTGGGGCTGAGCAGGCGACATGGATGCGCTTCTGCGCCTTGGCTGCAGCCTCGCTCTCTTTCGTCGATGGATGCTGGATGACGGCACGCGATGCGGCCGACGGAGATGGAACTGGGGATGAGGAAAATGCGCGGGCGATGCGGCTACTAACGAGGCTCCTGCTGACCGCTCCATTTGTCCGCTTTGACTGGCTCGAGCGAAACGGGAAACGTGATGAGCTTTTCGGCGCACAATGAGGGCCAGAGTCGGGCGCGATGGGGTTGTACGTCCCCGAGAACGCGGGGAGGCAGCTTCTTTAAGGTCGCCATCGTCTTCGGATGGAGGGGCGCTATTAGTGATCGTCTTGTCGTGCGTGTCCGGATAGATTGGGTGCTGTTAAGCTCGGTAATGGCCATGGTGGAGGAGCTGGAGCATCACCTCGGGTCTGAGGTTCTAAGCTCATGCTTCGCGGTTGGAGATTCGGACGCCGACCCCCAGCCGGTCACGAGAACACCAACCTTGCCACTAGGTGCGTATCATCCATCGACCACTTCGAGTCTCCAGGAGGCCCAAGCTATTTGCACAATCACCGAGGAGGGTAGAAATTCTGGAAGCCGGTTTCTGCAGTAGGTAGCATTGCTTAGAATCATCTCCTGGCATCAATGCCACTCCATGTGCATGGCCGAATGGAGGAAACGTCGACCGCACATCACTTCATCGGGAAGGAGCTCGTGTGCAAGCGCATATGTGAATGATCCAACTTAAGTGAGGACCTAACTGGGCCGTCCGGTGGGGTATCTAGATACTGAAAAAATAATGCCTTCCCAACAGTCCTGAACACCTGCGATAGATAAAATACAGACCAAGCTAATTCTGCCACTCGTAGCCATCCTCAATCAGCTGCGCTCCTATCTTCGACTCGGCGGTGATCACATTCTCGAAGCCAGGTTGGAGGCCTGTCCCGGATCTATCCAAGTCAGTGACGTTTTATGGAGCAGTCATATCACCACTTACTTGATCATATTGATCGCCATGTTCCTGACCTTGTCTTTGATATTGACCTGCGAACGGGCCCCAAGGACTCCATGCCCCTCATCCGAGCTGTCCAACTTCACGATGAGGGCATATTGTCGTGGAAAATTTTCCATGTACTCCAAAAGTGCCTCTTCCTCTTGTAAAGACCAAGGAACTTTCCCTTTACGTGGCCTGGCAATTGTGGAGGAATTGACTCTCGCCATATTTCGAATTGCGGCGTAACTCGAGCGTGGTGGGTTCTCCTCTGTCATGTCTGGAGCATCCTCCTCAGAGAAGCTCTCGTCTTGCAGTTGTGGCTGAGACTGTGGCCGTGGCCGCGACACAGACTCTTCGTTCGTGTTCCTAGTCGGGAGTTGGTGGCTGGGTGGTGCTGATGACGGGATGTCGAAAAAGCGAGCCTTCTTCACGGGTGCCTTCTGGCGCCTCACTTCGGCACGAGCATCGCGTTGAGCTGTCTCAAATTCGTCTTCGTCGTCATCATCATCAAGTTCGTCTTCGTGAGTTGGTCGGCGACGTTTTCGAGGGGAAGGGTCCTGCGGCTGCTTTCCTTTGCTTGAAGAAGCAACTACAGGCTGAGTATCTTCGAATCCATCCCCAAACTCTACTCGCTCCGCAGTCGGTTGGCGCGCGATGAATCCCCGTCGATTCTCTTTGTCGATTTTCTTGACCTCCTTGTATTTCTTCACGTACTCGGCAGTAGATCGAGGAGGCGCAGAATTGGACGGCCCCGGATTCGCTGGTTCGGGAAACTCTTCGTCATCGAGTGGCAGAGGTTGCCACTGATCTTGCTCTTCTTGGGGTTGTGGAGCCGCTTCTTGCACGTCTTTGGTAGGCTGCTGTGTCTTGTCTAAAGATTTCGCTTGCGGCTTCGTAGCAACTGCCTTCTCTCTTGCCAGTAGCTTGGCTATCACTCCTTCGTCCAAAGGAGCATTGGGATCAAATTTTTGACTGCTACGCCGACGGTCTCCACCGAACGAGGTGCGCTTCTTGCGCGGCGACGCTTTGGGGACGGATGCAGCACGAATTTCGGGCTGTTGAACCTCAACCCGGACTTGCTCTGAGATGGCCCTGATGCCGCCCAGCCCGTCGATGGATGCATACAACTCACGCTTCCGCGAGCGCACCCAATCTTGCAACTGGAGAATACACGAACTCCAGGGGAAAGCAGCAAATAAATTGTCAAAATCGACCGTCTCTCCTCGTTCGAGCGTTTCGGTGTCCTTTGGTAAATGTTTCCTGATCTCGTTTATTCGTTTGACGACCAAGTTGCTCAGATTCTTATCCAGGTGGGATCCTCTCCCACCCAACCCGATGACTTCCCATCCACGAACAACCGATTCAGCGCCATCTTCCGGCGAACGGAAGAACACCTCGCTGAGCTGAGAGTCTGGGTCCGACAATGCCTCGTTTGATCCATTTGATGATCGGTAGAGCACAAGCAAGGCAAGCTGAGTGCGAAGCTCCAACGCTAGTTCAAATGTTTCCCGAACCAAGGCGCTTTCTCCTCTACTGAAGTCGCTATGCTCCACATTCAGTGAGTGGAGGAAAATCGAGGGGAAGGTATTGTCGAGGGCCAAGAGTGCAGTCCACATCGATTCCTTGTCTCTGTCGGACGTCATCATGAATTTAGAAAAGAAGCAGATATTGGCCAAGAATATAACGAGGTCAAGTCCGGATCGCATGGCTGTGGGATCTCGATCAGGGCCAAGCAGCGCTCTGTGAACAGCTCGTGGCCGAATATAATCTTGGTGTTCAGTCTTGAAGAATGTGAGGTCATTACTGAAGTCAAAATCCAAATCTCGGAAGGTGCTGGTGTATTCAGAGTCGGGTTTCTGAAGCTCAAAGTAGTGCTCGCTGTCATCCTCGATGCGGCCTTGGTCTGGGACGAGATGTTCGAGGAGCTCTCTAGCAGAATCATGGATCCTAGTTATGCGGCGTAGAATAGCCTGTTGTTTTAGATCCTCGGCCTCGACCATGGAAAAGGATGTCATTGCAGTCGTGCCCGACATCTCGGAGACGGCACCGGGAGAGCGGTGGGGAGCGATCGCGACTATGGCAGGGCGTGGGGGTGTTGCTGCGCCTTCCTCAATGGTGATCTGGGTGTCCACTTCTTCTACTGTGGCGAGGTCTAAGGAGATAACATATCAGCTTCGCACGATCATTTAGGTATTTCCTTCGACATGGGCGCAGCGCTTCTCCCTGGCACCATCCTTGGGCCAACTAGACTTGCTCTCTATGGAGATGGAGTAGTTCTCGCGACTGCGAGCTCAATGTCGTCAAACAAGGACAAGGACTCACCTCCGACTGGCTCCTGCTGATCTTTCCTCTTGGTTTGCCGAGAAGGCCGCTCATTCTCACTCTCGCTAGCCACGCTCGCTTGTCGTTTGCTGCGACGGGAAGTGTTTGTCGTAGAACCAGCAATGCTTTCGAGGTCGCGACTTGCGCTGCGCGATGCCCGTGTGCGCGATGCGCGTCCTGGTTGGGGTGTTGCGGCAACGGACGGAGGCTGAGGTGTCGGCGTTATTCGACGGCTCGATGAGCGCACGCTTCTGCGCTCCGCCATTGTGAAAGAGTGTATATGTGCGTGTCTGGGCGATGTTGCATGCGGCGAAGTGGTGAAGCATTGAGCTAGGAGAGGAGAATGCAGTGGGGACGACGTGAGGATGGCCTTGTTTGTTTTCGTGTTGCATCCGCATGCACGGACGATTCTTTTCCCACCCCCCCTAGGGGCGTCGAA